>VWZI01015905.1:0-29217 GCA_013396835.1 Psilopogon haemacephalus | reverse complement strand
TATCAGAAGTATGTTTTGTTTTAGTGTGTTACCGTTACTGTATTTGTTTATTGTAAAGGTGGACATTTAGCGTTCAGTGCAGTTTTCAATAAAAAAAAAAAAAAAGTGATAAAATTTCTATAATTTCTGGAAGGTCAGAAATCTCCCTGCAGGCCACCGCCTTGGCTTCAGGACATTGAGAAGGCACAGTGAGGGACAGAGATGTTCTGACTGCGCTCTGCCCTCCTCCAAAACCAAATAGGATCACACAGCAGAGAGCAGGTAAGTTCATCGAACAGTTTGGATTAGAAGGGACCTTAAGGATCACCTGGTTCCAACCCCTTTACCATGGGCAGGGACACCTCCCACTAGACCAGGTTGCTCAAACCTCAAACAGTGTTTCCTGTACCTACTGAAGAAATGAGGCATTAACAAATGGCCATGGAAAAAGACTGAAAACATGCCCAAGAGCTGCTGCTTCTGGCTGCAGCTTCCATCTTCACCAGGCAAAAGGTCTGAGGCCTGTTCTTTGGATTCCACCCCATTTTTTCCCCTCCATCACAGTGCCAGCACACATGACCTTAGATAGGGCAAAGAGCTTGGTCTTGAGAGGGATAAAACACAACAGACTGAACCCAAGAGGTGTCTAGGTTACAAAACTCTGTATTTTGTTTAAGTTAAACTGGAAACTGTTTGCCAGCTTCAAACACGTTAAAAAAAGGGGTCACCTGTCACAGGGGGTTGACCACTCTGTCAGTGATCCACACAACACATCAGTGATTATCCCCCAACTCCACCAGATAGCAGGAGGATAAACCAGGTTAGTTACTGAAGTGGTGTTTGGGAAATAGCAAGATGATAGCAAAAATGAAAACACTTAATTGCTGTGAAGGTTTACGGTTGTTCTAAAAACAAACGCGGTCTGGTACTCTGAGCTGGTTTTAAATAAGCAGTCACATCTCAGGTGGGTACAAGTACTTGTGTGATATGACCTCTGTGCTGGTTCTTCAGTCATCTGCTGCCAGTGGTGGATCCTGTGTCAGCACACGGCTGAGCTCAGACCCCAGAGCGGACAGTAAATTCTGTAGTTTTCCTCCAACACCCAACCTTCCTCTCACCTAAAATCAAGGATAGATGCAGGTGTAGACAGATGGCTTCTACAGAAGTCCTGCAAACAGAATCATTCTGGTTGTAAGAGACCTTTAAAAATCACTGAATACAACCATTAAGCCAGCACTGCCAAGCTCAACCAGGAGAAACTAGACATCCTGAAGGTCAGACACTCGAGGGCATGTTTTGGTAATGGACTGGTTTTAAAAGGTCTCCTTCAGTGTTGGGTTTCAAGCACCTGCAGCACAAGCACCAGGAAAACACACCAAGATCCATGGAAGAGGAATGGGAAGAGCATCATCATGATGAAAACGCAGCAGGAAGCAGCACACTGTGGCTCTCAAAAGGAACATTACTGGGCAAGGACATGGGAGATGCACAGCTGATGCCTATTTGGTGCTGCTGCTTCACTGGTAGAGCCATGCTGCTGCAGTCATGCTTCAGGCAGGCTAAAAAAGGTCAGCTGCAAAATGACAGACACTAAATTAAAAAAAAAAGTTGGGGGAGGCACTAAGGGAAATTACTAAACAAGGTGGGACAAAATAAAAAGTACCAAGTAAATGATGGTTTCTAAGTGCACATGAACCAAATTTTGTTAATGGAGCAAACACAAACTAGAAATATTTGCCAGAAGCCATGCAGCAGAACTTTGGAAGAATCCAGAATGACTAAATTTTAATATATTAAAACAAACAAACAAACAAACAAACAAACAAAAAAAAAAAAAAAAAAAGAAATACAGGGATTTTCACAGAAGAATTAATAAATAAAACCAGAACAAACCAACCACATGTAAAGGAGGTAGCAACAAGAAGCCAAGTTCTGCACCAGGGAAGTGTGTGCTGCTGCCAGCAGTAACAGGAGGAAAAGGACACTGAGAAGCCCAGAGTTGTTGCTATCTGTGTGGCTGAAAGAGCAAGAACTTGCCAACAAGCTGCAAGGAGCATCTGCAGATGCACCTTGCAGGTGTGTGACTGCAGGAGAGAGAATACCCATGAATATACACTGAGCACCGTGCTAGCACAAAGCAAGGGTTTGCATCTCTTTAATCTACAGGTACATGAGGTTTGGATTACTTTGATGCTTCACCAGTTCCAAAGCGACCAGTGAAGTGTCTTCACCTGAACAAACCATGGTACAGCACATCAGAACAAAACAATAGCAACCAAGAAAGCCAAGAGCTCTGAAGTACTAGGACTGCCCTCTCAAACCAGGAGGAGATAAAATACCAGAGCACGCAGCGCATGCTTTTGAGGAACAGCTGAACTGACTGCATGGTGAACTTCCACCTGCTATGGTGGAGTGCTGGTGGGAGATGGGGGTGGTCTGGCCACAAGGCAGGCTGCCCACACACAGCAGGAGATGAGGGAAGGCATGCTTGTCAAGTTTGGCTCAAAGTAGTTTCACATTGTTTACTGTCCCCATGTTACAAGGAAGCTTTGCTTCCTTCAACAGAAAAGTGCTGCAGAAAGCAGAGGGGTGGTTGGAATCTTCGAGTTCTGCACAGCATTTTGCACACCCTTTGAAATAGCCTGCTGAAGGCAGGAGCTCATCCTTTTGTCTATTCAGACGGTGGTCTGCACAGGGAAGCTAGTCCTTGGTAAGATGGGATCTGAATTTACAGCAATCTGGGTGCTGAACAAGAACTTCTATAGCTGGCATAGTTAGCCCAGAACTAGAGTGACCTCTGGCTGTGCTGGCATCACTATGTTACACCACAGTGATGCCAGCACAGCACAGCGCAGCTCAGATCATGGAAATTACCATCCCAGCTTACTCTGTGTTCAATTTCCCTGAGAAAACCTTCATATCCTCAGCTGGACACAGTACAGAAGAATTTCACTACAAGGTAAGAATAAGGACCAAAAAGCCCCAAAACCACAACCCCAAAAATACCAATTTAGAAAGCAAACTTGAAACAGGACCTTGTGCTTGTGAAGAACCTCTTTAGTATCTGCCTACATAGTTCAGGTCAACCATAGGTATGTTGCAGAGAAGCATGCATCTTTTTACCTGAAGGTTTGAGCATGCACCCATCGAAGGAGATCTGATGGCCAAAAAAAATGAAGACATTTCATAACAAACCTCAGTGGAATCTGTGCTGGGAGGGTTGTGAAGTTAATACAGTACTTCGTCATCTCTATGCTTTTGGTGTCACCACCAAGTTCATGGAGGAGCTGTGCACATTTCAACACCATTGAAAGCAGCATTTGGAAGAAAAAGCAGCAAGTTCCTCAGGGTTTCCATAGCTCTGAACTACACAAAAATAGGTGCTATGGGGGCTTCTTGCAAAATTCTAATTTAAACAAACTTCATCTACGGCAAAATTCCTCATTCAACCACCACACCATCAAAAAGTGCTTTTCAAGACTGACCTGAATTGCACTGAACATGTAAGAACTGGCATTAACCTTTAGTGTTTTAAGTGAGATTTTTAGATAAACTTTATCCATTACAGGTTACATGGCTAAAGTCATCAAATATAATAAAATTTCTACTGGAGAATATACTCTGAACTTACAACCTTAGGAGCTTACAGAAGTTTTAAAGTATGGCCACATCAACCAACATGCAAGAAATTCCCAGGTTTACATACTGAGAAATAGATAACAGTGCTTTTAAAAACAACTTGAGCAGACATTCTTCTCTTTTAAATCAGAATTGCCAAGGCTTTTCTCACCAGATTTAAATGACTGAGGAGCAACACTTCTGAAAACGGGGGGGGGGGTAAAAAAAAAAGTGGGGTTTTCATCTGCAGCCATGTTTTGAGGCATGAATAAATGGGAACAACAGTCAGTGTCACAGCAAGACAGAGTTCTGATAATATGGAATTCTCCATCATGTCCAAGTTCTCCAATTTCATACCATTTTGTTTAGCTATATGTTCACTGGAATAAAAATCCCTCTATTTTAGGTCACTCCTCTGAATAAATATTCTTAATGTGTACTGAATCTAGTAACTATTAGAAGAAAAAAACAAAGAGGGGGGGAAAAAAAACCTACGCAAACCAAACCAAACTTTTTTCAGGAAACAAGTATTCCATTCAATGGGAAAAAAAAATAGCTTCTCTTCCATTTTGTTCTGTTTAGACTTTATTTTAGGGGCACAGCAGTAACTAAAAGAGTAGTAAAATAATGGATGTGTTTTTTGCTTAGGAATTGCTGTGGAGATTTTGTGCAAACAAAAAGAAAAAAAACCAAGAAAAACAAAACCAAAACCAGAACAACAATAAGACAACCTCACAACCTGACCTGGGCACCGCTGAGATTTCACATAAAAGGGCCCTTGACAGAAATGTGTCAGAGGGTCTAAAAGTTGATGTAGAAGACCATGTTCTGCTGCAAAAGAATCCGGGAGAGAAGAGTTCTCCATCTAACATGTGCTTTAAGTGCCCTTAGCTGAACAACTTCTCAGCAGCGATTCAGCTCTTCTCATCACATCACCTTTTACACCACCACATGCAGGACATTTATAGACAGATTTACAATCAGAAAGAAAAAAACTGGGTATGTTTTGTGGTTTGTTTTTTTTCCCCCTCTGTCTCAATAATAAAATTAGCTGTGTTTCGTTTCTCTTTATTTGTTTAGGTACAAACGGTAGTCCATCCCGTTTCACTCTCCTGGGGCAGCAGATGAGCTTCTTGACTCTCTCCATGCTGGTGACAAAAGTCCTTCACAGCACATGTCCCCCTCCCGTCGTGCTGTTCCACAATGAGCTGCTGGAGCACAATGCTAACTCTGTGTCAGGTGCTCTGCGTCACTCATTTTCTGCTCCATTTCTTCACCATCATTCATCATCATCATCCTCATCTTCCTCACCATCAGAAAGGGATGTACAAGGACGGATTTGCCTGTAGCGATCGAGCCACTTCTCCACCATCTGGGTGACCAATGGGTGGTTGCGCCGGCGAGAGCTTTTCTGCATGGCGACCAGAACTCCTCCTTCTGTCACACAGCAGTCCAGCCACTCCCGGAGCAGCTTCTCCTGCTGCTCCTCATTGCCTATCTTTGGGGGAGAGAGAAAACACCTTGAGAATGAGCCTCGAGACACAACCAACAGGCCTTCAAAAAGCTACCTGTGATACTGAGACACCCAGGCTCAGGGGAGCAACACAGTTCCTTTGGAGCTAGCATACAACTTCACCCCAGCTGAGACTCTCCAAGAGTCAAAATGATACAGGCTCCCTTTGTCAGCCACCATCTGAAGTTTCTGGACATATTCTCCAGTTACTCTTCCCTTCTAACTTTTCCTGACTTGTATTTCCAATACAGCTTTCCTGCACTTGTCAAGGGAGGAGATTCTGCCCCTCTACTCAGCTCTGGGGAGACCCTACCTGAAGTACTGAATCCAGTCTGAAGCCCCCAACACAAAAAGGACAAAATTATTAGGGCAGGTCCAGAAGAGTGGCACAGAAACGATCAGAGGGCTGAAGCAGCTCTCCTATGAAGGCAGGCTGAGAGTTGGGATTGTTCAGCCTGGAGAAAACGTTCCAAGAAGACCTTAGAGCAGTCCTCCAGTATTTGAAAGGGGCTGCAGGAGAGCTGGAGAGCAACTTGTTACAAAGACATGGAGTGACAGGGTAAGAGGTAATGGCTTCAAATTGGAAGAAGCTGGATTTAGATTAGATATTAGGAGGAAACTTCCCTGTGAAGGTGATAAGGCACTGAAAAGGGTTGCCCAGAGAAACTGCAGAGGATCCAAGCCTGCAAGGGCCTTGAGCAACCTCGTCTAGGAGGAGGTGTCCCTGCCCATGAGAGGCGGTTGGAACCAGATGACCCTTAAGGTCCCTTCTGTGATTCTACTGGCCAACATTGATGTTGCATCCCTTAAAACAAGGTTTCTTGTTCAGCCTCACATTTGTGTCAGAATCATTCTTTCTGGCTCCTGCTCAAAGTACACTTGCAGTCACCTGCATGGTGAAGCTCCATTCCATTTAGAGAGCTATAAATGACCATTACATTGGAGGAGAAACATCTTTCAGCGTCACCTCCAGTGATGGGGAAAGGAACAGCATTAATCAAATGGATCACCAGATGCCCTGCAGTTCTCGGACCTGCAAGAACACACGGAGACTGCTGAGGCCCCAGACAGAGGGTACCAGGCCAGGCAGCTGCTGCTTACCTCTTGAGCAGAAAGGAAGTGAATGTGCAGTAGTTTCCTCTCGCTGTCCACCAGCGGCAGGAAGGTAACGGTAACATCATCGTCAGTGTTCAAGTTAGCACCAGCACCTCGGTTGCCATAACCATCATTCTCCATGGCAACCAGAGCGGAGAAATGGCCCCTGGTGTAGCCCAGAGCAATGGGACTTTTCCAACAAAAGCTCTGTTCCCATAACAAAGGCAAATACACACCTAAGAGGAATTAAAGCAAGGGTCAGATTCAGAACTGCAAAGACCAACAACAAAGAGTTGAAAGAAAGCTTCTGCTTATGGCTAAACATGGCAAAAGCACTGCATTCCCTAGCACCGGTGGAGGAACAACCTCCTGCAGAGGAACAATCCCCTGCACCAGGACAGATGAGGGGTTGACCTGCTGAAAAGAATCTCCAGAGAAGGACCTAGGAATGCTGGTGGACAGTAAGTTCACCATGACCCAGCAATGTGTTCTTGTGGCTAAGAAGGCAAATGGTCTCCTGGGGTGTATTTAGAAGAGTGTAGGCAACAAGTCAAGGGAGGTTCTCCTGCCCCTATGCTCTACCCTTGTAAGGTCACATCTGCAGTATTATGTCCGGTTCAGGGTTCCTCAGTTCAAGAGACGGAACTACTGGAGAAAGTCTAAGATCTTCTATGATAGGAAGATGCTGAGGGGACTGAAGCATCTCTCTCACAAGAAGAGGCTGAGAGACCTAAAGCTTTTCAGCATGGAGAAGAGCAGGCAGAGGGAATCTTCTCAATCCTGATCAACACCTAAAAGGGCAAGGTTCAAAATTATGGGGCCAGACTGTTTTCAGCGGTGCCCACTTACAGAGCAAAGAGACTACAGACACAAACTGGAACCCAGTAGGATCCACCTGAAGGTGAATAGACACGTGAGACTCTTCTTTAGCAGTGGGGTTAGACTAAACACTCTTCAGAGATCCTTTCCAATTCCCGTCATTCTGGGATTTAAAGCCTATTCGTTTTGGCCTAAACTAGGTCACCCTTTTCAGTACAAGTAATTATTAATGGGTTAACAGGAGATCAGTCAAGTATCTCTGCAGCTGTACAAGTTTGGACATAAAAGCCATTACAATTACAGCCATGCTACCACTGCCCTAAAAATCTAGCAATGAACAAAAAAACAGGGTTAGAAAAAAGCAGCCCTTTATGCTTGGTAACTCTTCTCAGACATAAAACAACTAATAAAAAAAAAAAGAAAAAAATAAAACCCACACAAATCAGATTCCACAGCACAGAAATAAAGGCTACAGTCAGATGTCTATTTTTCACCAAGACAAAAACTCCACCATCTGCTTACAAAACTTACAACTAACAGAACTGCACTAAATACTATCCAGGACCTATGGCAAATCTCAGGACTCCTCATAAGCACTGGATGAAAGGATTAAATCAACTCACATCAATTATACGTATCTAGTCCCCACAAAACATAAAATAAAAATGCAGAGAAGCTGACACTCTTTTACAACAAATTACTTAAGTCACAGGATCTGCAAGAAGCTGTAGTTTTGCTCCCCACCATTTTCAGCAATGAAGCCCATGATTTCCTTGAGGAGCATGAAGTCTCTAAATAAACCCAGAAACTCCTTTCTTCTAGGAACATAAATATTTCTTGGTGTGTACTGCTGCAAGACAACTTCAGCAAAAGCAATGCCTTACCTTGTGACAGCTTAAAAATAGCCAGGCATAAACTTAAGAGCACATGTAGCATAGCAACCTTTCATAGTATAGCTGCTGCCAGCACATTAGGAACAGATGCCGCAGCAAAACAAGGCACTTCACTTCTCCTGCAACAGCCATGGAGATGGAAGAGCAATGCTGAAATGGAAATCTAAGCCAGGGGCCAGCTTCAAGGGGTTTACTGAAGTTCAAAACCCTTTTTTTTTTTTTTCTGCAAGAAAAATTAGTGGGGACTACCAATAACTATTTGTCCCTTGTATTATCATAGGATCATAGAATGTCGGGGGATGGAAGGGATCTCTAGAGATCAACAACCCCCCTGCCAAAGCAGGGTCACCTAGAGCAGACCACACAGGAACATATCCAGGTAGGTTTTGGAAGTTTCCGGAGAAGGAGACTCCACAACCTCTCTGGGCCACCTGTTCCAGGGCTCTGCCACTCTCACAGTGAAGTTTCTCCTCCTTTTGAGGTGGAACCTCCTGTGTTCCAGCTTATACCTGTTGTTCCTTATCCTATTACTGAGCACCATCAAAAAGACACTGGCACCTTCATCTTGACACCCACCTCTCAGGTATTTATAGACATTAATAAGATCTGCTCTCAGCCTTCTCTTCTCCAGACTAAACAGCCCCAGTCTCTCAGTCTTCCCCCATAGGAGAGATCTTCAAGTCTCTAAATCAGTTCTTGAACTACCAATCAATAAATACCTAAAAGTCTGTTTCTTCTGAATCTATTTCCTTTAAATTAGAATTAACACATGCACCACAATGTCTAGATCTAAGGACAAATTCATTTATTGCCTTCTTAGCACTCCCTTCCTCCCATCCCCACCACAATAAAGTCTCACTAATTCAATGCCAAGCACGAAAGATGCAGAAGGGATAAGTAACTACAACATTTCAAGCATTTCGGTAAAGAACCAAATATCTGGTCAGAATTTAAAGCTGCACTGCAAATGACATGCTGACAATCAATTGTCATGAAGACAGTCCCTTAGTTCCTGGAAATTCATTGTTCACTCACACTGAGAAGTAACTTCATGAACTTCCAAGTTACAGTCTGAAGCATCAGCAGAACAAGGACTGAAAGCTGAAAACTAATTTATTTGCCTTGGGTGCTTCATTTAAATGTGATGGATATAGACAGCACCATGTTGGTTAGGTCACTAAGGCCTTTCAGAACTGAAAGCATCAGCACCCTCAAGATGACTACTTCACCCTTCTCTTCCACCAGAGGAGATTACAGAGGTGTATTCTCAAGTGCTCCTCTCCTACTCACAACCTGTGTCAGCTCCTCAGGATACTAATACTGCTTTGGTGGGTTGACCCTACCCACCCATCTGCTCTCTCACTCCCCTCTCCCCAGAAGATGGAGGTGAAAACATCAAAAAGCTGATGACTTAAAGACAGGGAGATCACTCACCAATTACCATCATGGGCAAAACAGATTCCATCTGAAGAAATTCTTTACAGTGAAGATGGTGAGACACTGAAACAGGGTGCCCAAGGAGTTGTGGAAGATCCAAGCCTGGAAATATTCAAGGCTAGGTTGGACATGCCCTTGAGCAATCTGGTCTAGTGAAAGGTGTCCCTGCCCATGGCAGGGGGGTTGGAACTAGGTGATCTTTATGGTCCCTGTGCTGGTTTGAGGCTAATTGGAATTTTAATGAGAGAAATTAGATTATTGGCTGTGAAAGGAAAATAATGGTGATGTCTATATTACCCATTCATTCTGCTGGGACACAACAAGGCCACAAAGAAAGACAAGACCGTTTCCGCCTGGCTGTCACCATATTAACTCGTCTGCCTGAACCTGCATATTCTCAACTAATAATTCCACTTCTAACCCCTCTTGACGACCTTTTCCAGTTCACCCTGCACAGAAGGGAAATCCTCAGATAAGGGAGAGGATGGAAACGGTGGAAGGAAGTGGGGGAGGGGGTTGGTATTCCCTCCTGGGCAGTTTGCTGCTGGGAGGGGGTTTGTATCTCTGTATTACTATTTACTTGCATATTACTGTATATAGTTGTAAATGTATCTGTACATATTGTATATATTTTGCTTGTAAATTGTGCAAAGCTATTAATACAGGTTGATTCCTTAACTTCCAGACATCTCAGTCTAGCCTGGGTGAATTCCTAACTGTGGGGAGGGCGAGTAATTCCCAAACCACTACAGTGCCTTCCAACCCAAACCATTCTATGATTCCAGACAGTTAATGTCCTGCTGACCAAAACTGGGAGATTTTGGCCCCAAGCACTATCCAACACTGTCAGGGCTACAGAATGACTGATGAGCAAAAGGTCTCACCTCTACAGACATCTCACATCCCATTTAACTACACCGAACTCCTGTGTCAGGCATAGCTACATGACCTTTCAGGAGCGGAACATAATACATTTACCTCAACAAACTTTACACTGAAGTTCAGCAACTTTTTGGAATTTCACACACACACCATTGTTTTATCTTAACAAAAATGCCACATGAAGAATTTCCCTAAGACAGAAGGATGTGCTACACTTTCACTTCCTCCTCAACAGTATCCAATGAGCTCCACAAGAATAGAATTTCAAGCATTACCATGGAGATTAAAACTGATAAAAGTCCAACTGCTATAAATTGAGATGGTGTTGCACACACAAGCCACAGAAAATAAAGAGCACAGACTAACACCTATCCTGGAAGCTATCTATGTAGGATTTTGTTTCTTCAGCCCAATCTGATGATAATTTGTGTTTAAAAGCTGTATAGTAATGCAGCTAGACCCAGAGCACACTTAAGGCCAAGTAAATGGAAGTAAATTGTTGAAGCCTTAATATTTAAAGAAGCTTTAAGAGTCAACTGAAATCTAGGAAATGAGGAGGTTGTCAGTGACAGGACTCTAAGCAGTCATAGCAAGGATGTCAAGTTGGAACAAGGAATCCTT
Source organism: Psilopogon haemacephalus (assembly GCA_013396835.1). NCBI lineage: Eukaryota > Metazoa > Chordata > Aves > Piciformes > Megalaimidae > Psilopogon > Psilopogon haemacephalus. The sequence continues at coordinate 18,360 of VWZI01015905.1, read as the reverse complement.
TGAGAAAATAATTCTGATCAAGAAAATTTTGGGGGCAGAAAGGGTTTACAGTGCCTTCCAAGGTGATAATATTGATTTCTCCTTCTCTATTACAACCTGCAATCTTTATTTCCTCTTTCTTTTGGGGGGACTGCCATCTGAAACACAAGCGGGGTGCTGCACAGCAGATCAGAGAAGGCCAAACAGCACTCCAAGCTTCACCGAGAGGGCACATACTGAGCACAGATCACAGGAGCCCAGAGCAGCAAGTCTTGTGGCATTTATGAGAGACTTGTTTCTGCAGCCCACATGGCTCTGAGTCCAAGGGCTGTTTGTTCTCAGATGTGCTGCATTTAATTACCACATATTAACCACAAAACTGTGGTTGGAGAGGGACAAAAGTAATTCTAGGTAATCTGACACAGGACTCCTAACTTCACCTGTTCACAGTCTCAAGTGTTTCCATATATGGACGGATGCAGATTGTGGCAAGCAAATCTCAAGTCACGAATATTTGTCTGACTTAAATTCCTGGGAACATGTACCTAGTGAAAGGCTGTCCCAGATGCCTGGCTGCCTTCTGGTTGGAAGAAACAGAAAATAGTTTGTAAATTATGTTTTAAAAAGCATATTTAAGGCCACATTAATACTTCCATGCCACGGTGCCCAGTCTTTAACATAAAAACATTTTGCAAACCACTCAGCCTTTGGGCTAAAAGCCACACAAACCTGGTGTCAGATGGGAATCACATGAATAACTGTTCTTTCCCAATCTATTTCACATCACCTCAAACAAAGATAACACAACTATAAAAAGTACCACATTTTTAATAGTCTTCAAAAAAGTATTAGTTTTCCCACATGAAAAAGTTTTGCCACTGCTCCAGACTTACAAGCCAGCTTTTAAGAAGACTGCACAGGGACTCACCAAGGACTGGAGCATCTCTGCTGTGAGGTCAGGCTGAGGGAGCTGGGGTTGTTTGATCTGGAGAGAAGACTCTTGGGGGGACCTTATAGAAGTCATCTAATATCTAAGGGGAACTTACAGGAAGGCTGGAGAGGGACTTTTCATAAAGGTGCCTAGTGATAGAATACAGGGGAATGGATTTAAGCTGAGGCAGAGTAGGTTTAAACTGGATCTTAGGAAGAAGTCCTTCACTACAAGGGGTGGTGAGACTCTGGAATAGGCTGCTCAGGGAGGCTGTGGATGCCCCCTCTCTGGAGGCATTCAAGGCCAGGCTGGATGAGCAACAAAGTCTAGTTCAGAGGCATCCCTGTCCATGGCGGAGAGGTTGGAGGTGATGATCTCTAAGGTTCCTTCCAACCTAAGTCAGGCTATGATACACAGCTATAATAGGTCACACTTTTTACATTGACTCCATAGCTTGGAGTTCTACACTGTGAGTTTGTCTCCTTCCAAAAGTCACTGTGTGTTTATTAAAATCACAGAAAGATGTTTTGGGAAGTTCTCTACTAAGCTATAAATAAACAGTGATGTATTGGTGACAACAATCATAGGGCAAACATGAAGCAGAAATACTTGAGGTCTGGAAGATGAACCATGGGCAAAACAAACACCCTGCCAGCCCATACCAGAGTCACAGTGCCAGATCAAACACTTCTTTCCACAGGGATTTTTATTCCTGCTGAGCACAAACAGATCCTTCCCATTGGCTCTCATGGCTTTGTGCTTTAAATAACAAAGCATCAGCATGTAATGCAAAAGGAAGTCACCTAAATGCACATTTAGCTTGCAGAAACCTACAGACATAGGTCTGAGCAAAACTGGACTGAGTCAATTAAACATCTTATTTATCTTAAAGACAGTCAGGCAGTTTGCCCAGAAGACTAGGAGGAGCAGCAGTCAGGAAGAACTTGATCAGAATCACAGCCCTACTTCAGAAGCAGGTCAAAATTTGTCAGTCACACTTACTGCAAAGTGCATTTCTGAAACATACATGTTAGAACTTCCTTTTAAATACATTGTGAAATTCACTTTTGCAGAAGTCCCTCACTTAGAGGGACCTGGACAGACTGGAGAGATGGGCCCATCCCAGCCTCATGATGCTCAATACGGTGAAGTGCAAGGTCCCACACCTGGGTTGGGGCAATCCCAAGCGCAAACACAGGCTGGGTGTGTAGTGGCTTGAGAGCAGTCCTGAGAAGTACTTGGGGGTGTCAGTTGTTGGAAAACTCACTATGAGCTGGCAATGGTTGCTGGCAGCCCCAAAAGCAGCCATGTGCTGAGCTGCATGAAAAGCAGTGTGACAAACAGGATGAGAGAGGTGATTCTGCCTCTCTGGCTCTACTCTGGTGAGAGCCCACTTGGGAGTACTGTGTCCAGTTCTGGGGCTCCCAACACAAGAAGGACATCAAACTGCTGGAGTGGGTCCAGAAGGGGTCATGAAGATGATTACAGGCCTGAAGCACATCCTCTCTGGGGACAGGTAGAGAGTTGGGGCCATTCAGCCTGGAGAATAGAAGGTTCCAGAGGGACCTTAGAGTGGCCTTCCATTACCTGAAAGAGGTCTACAAGAAAGCTAAGGAGGGACTTTTTACAAGTGCTTGTAGTGATAGCACAAGGGCTTGAAGCTTGAGGAGGAGTGACTTTGGCGGGATATTTGGAAGAAATTTTTTACAGTGAGGTTGATGAGACATGAACAGTTTGCCCATTGAGGTTGTGGATGTCCCCTCCCTGGAAGTGCTTAAGGTCAGGCTGAATGGGACCTTGAGCAACCTGGCCTAGTGGAAGATGTCCCTGTCCATGACAATGGGGTAGGAAGTAGATGATCTTTATGGTCTCTTCCAACCCAAACCATTCTATGTTCTTGTATCTTACATAGTAATTGTTGGTAGAGCATTCATTACAAGAATTCCTGCCTTTTCAGCTTCCACACCATACAATCAAGTTGCCATCCCTGTTACTTTTATCAACTACCAAAATAAGAAATTCAACTTTATCGTTTTCCACCCTACTTTAATCATCTCTACCCTTTTTTGTACACTTTTGCCTCTTGTCTTTAAGGATGTCTCCTTTTCACTGCTCCACATATGAACTGCTGTGGTGCTGTGGAGAGACAAGGCACAACGTCCCTTTGTCCTGAAAAAGCGCCCAGCAGATGTCACTGTCACTGGTGAGACACTGCCCATGCAAACATTTCCTGCCTGACTCACCCTCAACTTTAAGAACCTCCTCTGGAAAATGCCAAAAAGCTTAGCTTCTAAAATGAACATTTAAAGCAATCAGTACCACCAGAACCACAAGCAAAAGGAACTTCGCTTTTATTAAACCTCCTGTGTCTTACAGCAGCACAAACCACTCAACTTCTGATAAGTTCTCAGAATCAGAATATTTTATATACATTAGAAACTAAAGGCCTGTGGAGGGTAGGTTAAAACACATTTTCACTGTAGCTACAGGTAGCATACTTACTCTACATTGAAAAACTGCAAGTTTTGAGAGGATTGGTTTGAATTTTTAATACCTAACAAAATTTACTTATGACATAATTTGTTCTTCCAGCTAGCAACTTAATGTCATTCCCAACTTCCTTTTCTCAGACTCCATTTGAGAAAGGAAAGTCTTACCTTGAAAGCGGGTATATCCTAGTGTTTCTCCTCGGAAACTCTTATAATATTTTACTCCATAAACTATAATTGGTCTTCTAAGAATATGTGCAAGTACAAAAATGTGTGTCTGCTCCAAACTCGCTCCAGGCTGAACCAAAGACAAAGAAAGACATCACTTGAAACAGAACTTAACCATTTTCTATGTTGGTATTTGAAAAACAATCTCCAAATTGAGACAGAAAATGCTTTTAAGTGTGATCTAGCTTTAACAGGAACAGAGAAAGACTGGGAAAACTATTACACATCAGCTGGAGATAAGCAAAAGCATGTCAGCTTGCACAAGAATTTCATCTGTCAGGGATAATTCTTTGCCCTATTGTCTAGATTCAGTCTAACATGTTTTATTCCCCACTTAAAAATTTAGCTCTACATAATGTTTAATCTGTGGACAGATTAAGGTAAGTACCTTTTATGACAGAAAAAAAATCACATCCAAAACAAATCACAAGAAAATAGCATCCAAGTCATGTTTATATTTGAAAGAGGAGATAATATTCCCATAGTTGAAAGCTTCAGGAATGTAAATCTCATTTTGGAAGGGAGTCACACTGGTGACGTTTAAGCAGTGTAAGCTTACAGATTTGTAGGTGTGTTCTAGGAAGCAAGCATTGCAGGAGCTAGGAAATACGACTTTAAATATTTGTCTGACTTCATTTACACACTAAAAGAGTCAGACGTTTTTGTACTGTGCTGCTTAATGGTAAACTCAAAAATTAAGGACTACGCATGAACCTTTCCATCTTGGCAGAAGAGCTCAGCCAGTAATGCTTCTAAATTGCTGTCTTAAGAGGAATGTTTTCCTCTAATCTATAAAAATTCTTATCCCTGAAGAGCACCTTTCACCTCAGAGGTTAACATATCCTCTCAACACCCATCTTATAAAGAAGGCTTCTTACCTGGCTCGCAAGAGAGAGTATGAATGCCCAATCCTCTTGCCACTGTTCTTCCCTCAAGGAGAAATGTAAACCAAAGCTTTGTGAATACCACGATTCCCACTCTTTCCAGCGTGTATAGAACCTGAAGTGTTAGAGAAACAGTGGTAAAGGCAAAAATATTTATTCCACCACGGTACACCTTGTATTCAACCCTTGCAATCCTTTATCCCAAGCCTGTAGAGAAGGAGAAAGAGCATGTGTCAGAAAAACTGAGTTTCGTATCAGTCTTCAGGAGGCTCCATTTGGTAACTCTCATTTAAGAAATCACTTGGATGACAATGACTGCAGCCAACACACTGTAACAGATGCAAGTTCTCAACAGGCTCCTGGCTGGTTTGATACTTCATGTAATAGTTGTTGGTTTGGTTTTTTTTAAGGCTTATTTAGGGTTATTTAAGTATTGACACACAGGAAACATAACTAAGATGTTCCATTTCACAGAGGAGGAGCTGCTCATCCTTCTCACATAAACACTACAAGCAGTTGCTATTGTTGACCAAATAATGAACTTCAAAGTACCTGTGTACCAACTTCAAAGGGACCATGGTTAAGAGGCCAAATCTAGTTTGCACCAGTTTTTGAAGCACAAGTGTGGTAATCTCACATTATAAGGAATATAAAGTTGTGTAGGTAAGAATCAAATACAGAAAGTGGGATGAATCTGATTTACGCTGAAAGCTTTACATTCACAGGATTCCTATTTTTCTGTTTAAATTACCATTTTTGTATGCTAGTTTAGACTTAGTTTTATTCTTTTTAATCCACGACAAAGAAAAATAACGTACACTTTTAAAAGCAGCTGCTGGTATTTAAAAGGCTCAAAATCTGCCTGATGACCACTATGGAAAGCCTACAACTTCAGATCAGGAGCAGGGGTCTAGTGAGAAGTGCTAAGGCAACTTCTGAACAATGGCCTTTACTGTGAGTACAAAGAAACCATTCTGGAGTTCAACTTATGAAAAAGTCATGGAAACGGACTAATTTTAATTAAAATCTGAGAAAATTAACAGGCAGTGAGTGCATGCGGAAGAAACCTTTCAGTAAAGATGTAATCATGCTTAAACTTAGATGCATGTAACAGCCATCAAAAACCAGGCTGGCTTTCCCAAGGGCAGCTAAAACCTTTGCTGGGCTTAAAAGACCCTTTAGTAAGACTCTTTGATAGGTAGGTCTGTGTACTCACTCACAGTAACATATGCACAGGGAATTGTCTGGGTCTCCCCATATTCCAGCTTCTACCCAAACAGGTCAGATGCTTCCACAGGTGTCCTGTCTGTTTCCCCAGAATTCTCTTGCCCAACACCTTCTGCTAAATGAATTAATTGTCAGGTCTCTTGAAAGAACCTTAATTAGATTATGGTGAAGAATCTTTCCCACAGGGGGAAGAGGACAGGAAAAAAAAAAAAGTAAAGAAAAAAGGGGGAGGAAAAAGAAGGCAAACAAAAATGGAGGGGAAAGAGAACACACAAAAAAAAAAAAAGAGCAGGGAAGAGAAAAGGCAAAATAAGGAGAGGGAAAGAGAGCAGGCCAAAAAAAGAGGGACATACAGAGCAAAAAGATGTCAGGAGGGGTGTGTTGGAAGAGAAAGCAAAAATTAAAAGGGGGGAGGGAAATTCCCTAACTCCTTGCCTTTGCGCACCAAAAGCTCCACTGTGTTAAACAGCCAAAGTCATCTGCAGATGTTCACAGAAGGTAATCATGCAGACAGAAGTCAAGGCTTAAGATTTTGACCTCCTAAAACAAGATTTCAATTTAGCACAAGAGAACTGAAAGCATCTGTAAAAATAACATTCAAAAAGCCAACTTGTGCTATAGGCCCCTTCATCCAACAAAAGTTAACAGTAGAATACAAAAAGGGACAAATGGGAACACACTTTCGAGTGAAGCAGAACAGCATGGTCATTTATAAGGTGAATGGAAAAGACTCCACAGGCCAGTGCCCCTGGGAACTTCACTATTGAGCTTTTTCTGAGTAGCAAACACTAAACTGTCTCTAGTAAATAGATTCTTCTTTGTTCAGCATCTAAACCAACACAACAAAATGAGGCCAAATGAGTTACATGAACATTCAGCATCTGACTACAAAAATACCCGGGTTTAAACGTCTCTGTGAAAGCTCTGAAGAACAAATCCACTGGATAAAAAGTTTAATCTTACTGTTGTTGAGTAGTGATTGCATAACAGCCTATTCCTTCAGCAACTGTCATTAAAGCTACTGACAGCAGCATCATTCCCTAGCTGCTACACCTCTTAGCCCACAAAATCAAATACATCTTCCCACATAGGATCCATACAGCAAGCAGAGGATGCACAGAGGATGATCAGGTTACAAGAGAGCTTAACTAGAAATCATCTTTCACCTTCAATCCAAATATTTTTGAAGGAGTAAATGACTCAAGTCTGACCAAGTATCACCACTAACACATCAGTTGACTATTCAAGGAGATCCATCACAAACAGTCCCTCATGCAGTACACAAGGAAGATGGGGAAGGGGAGGACATGACTGATGTGATTGTGTAGTCACTGAGTACATAACCAGGGTCCTCAACATGATGCACTGTGGTGGGATGTAATTGAGATAAAAAATTGTGTTGGGTGCTGGCCTCTGCATTAACAGTTGGACTTGATGATCCTAAAGGTCTCTTCCAACCAAAACCATCCTATGATTCCCTTAGTGTATTTTATGCCCTGGGCTAGGAGGGATAGCAAACTACCTTCATGGCTCAAGCACAGGCATCTGGATCTGGGGCACCAAATCTCTCTGCTTTGGTTTCCCTTTTGTGTAGAAGAACTTCCCTGGCTCATAATGACACCTAACATGGCCCCAGGATTTTGGGTTAGCACACAGTAGACAGATGCTCAGGGAGGTTGTGGATGCCCTCTCCCTGGACATCTTCAAGGCCAGGTTGGATGGAGCTGTGAGCACCTGGCCTGGTAGAAAGTGTTGCTGCTCATGGCAGGGGGATTGGAACTTTCCAACCCAAACCACTGTTGCTCACTCCGGATGTAGCTCCACACAGATTTACACTACAATCTGTATTAATTTTTCCAGTAAGAAATTAGTAAATAATATTATCTAGACTGAAGGTAGGAAATTATATTTGAACAGCTATAAAGGAACATATGAGCTAGTTAAATATAACTGTGCTGCCAATTAAGATAACGATTAGCTTTAATTCAGAGTACAATGCAAATTCTGCCTAGAACACAAATTAGGAAGCTGGACCAGATTTAATACACTCTAAATACCAAGTGTTACGTTACCTACAACAGTAAATCAACAATGGTTAAGACTAACACTCTGCATGACTGGTTTAAATCTCAGTAGTTTGCAGCATGTTTTTGGATACCATGCTTAGTTTTGTTACCACAAAACCCATCTACATAAACGTCTCTTCTGGCCTCAGGGGGAACTGCTTGTGATGCCAGGGACATTCCTGCATGGTCGAGATGTACATTCCATTATAAACAACTCTAAAGCACTGACAGATCCATCTCGACACAGGTTGTTGGGAGAACTGTTACCAAAGCATCAGTTTATGGGTGCTTACCAGTTTTAGGTGCTAAATTTGAGACTTTTTTCCAAACAGCAGAGAATTTGGAACAGTAAGAATAAAATCTACTTACAGTACCCCTAAAATTAGCCTTGTTGATGTCCTGCACATCAGATAGAGCAAAGGCACAGGCTAGTTTTCACTACCTGTTGATATTGTTTCCCTTGTCCTTGATCACAAGAACATAAAATTAATCACTTGTATATTATGAGGTGTTAACATCCTGCTCCCTTAGTCACAGTACACATTTGAGAACTATCAGACACTGCTAGGGGTCCAACAATAAGCACTTTTCCCCAGCAGGGGCAAACTACACAGTATGAAACTAAAAAAGGTTGCCGTGAAACAAGAAAAGTTGTTTTACAGAAGGATAAGTTAATTCTATGGCCATGTGACAGTATTACTTAAAATGTCAGCACTCTGTGCTTACTGCCATGATTTTAGCAGACAGAAGGACAAAAAGAGCAATATCCAATAAAGCTGTAGCTAAGCAGATGGAACGAAAATACTGAAGAGTTTATACAGGAATAAAAGGCTATCTTCTGTTAACAACCTTCTGCAAAGCTTTCACCATGCAAGCCAGGCATGGTATGTGCATGACTTACAATGCAAGCATACAGAAATTCCAGTCACACTGACTGCAATTAGTGCTCTCTTGACAAGCACAAGGCATTAAATATCTTACTTTATTCAATGCTATTTGGTGAATATCATATATCATCACTGAGTTCAGAGCATCCCACTTCCCAGCACTGGCATTTACAATAGGCTAGATCTAGAGTACTCCATGAATCCTGCTATGACAGCATCTTTGAGGCACAAAACTGACAGTAAGCTGGTGGCTGCATTTCTCAGAACACAGATTTCACCTGAACTTATGGAGAAACTTTTTTACTTGGAGAGTGACAGAGAACTGCAACAGGCTACCCAAAGAGGTTGTGGAGTCTCCTTCTCTGGAGACTTTCAAAACACTTCTGGACGTGTCCATGTGTGACATGACCTAGACATGCGCATGTTAGTGGGGTGGTTAGACTAGATGATCTCCAGAGGTCCCTTCTAACCTCTGTTGTTCTATGGTCTTGTCAAGTACTACACTCCATGGAAAGCCATCTTCAGAGCTGACAGATAAAAAAAACAGCTTACCAATGCGAGCAGTCGTGTAAACTGTCGTGAAGAGCTTTCCGCAGAACTGAGTCCTTGTCATAAATGCCCCACGTCGCCTGCAGTACTGAATCAAGCAGGCAGTCCCCTGCAGTCCGATTCCAAAGTGCATATAACCTGCTCTCCAAGCGTGTGCCCAGTTCCAGTGACCAATTAATGATGGGAGATTCCTCTTCTAGCTCTGCAACATGACAAGAACAGGTTTTAAAGCCTATATTCATTTGAAGTCTCAGAGAATGCAAACAGCATGGCATAACCTTAGTAATTTACTCATTTACAGAATCATAGAATGGTAGGGGTTGGAAAGGACCTATGGAGAGCAAGTCCAACTCCCCTGCTAAGACAGGGTCACACAAGAACATATCCAGACAGGTTCTGAATGTCTCCAGAGATGGAGACTACAAAAGCTCCCTGAACAGCCTGCTCCAGGGCTCCATCGCCCTTAAATTAAAGAAGTTCCTCTTCATGTTTAGATGGAACTTCCCATATTCAAATCTGTGCCCATTACCCCTTGTCCTGTCACTGGGCACCATTGAAAAAAGGCTGGTGCAAACTGGAAGAAGACTAGTCCCATGACATTAATAAGTTTTCCTTTATACTACAAAACCAGGTGATCTACAATGGCATTCCTTGGGCTAAATACTGCCAGGAAAGCAAGGCAAAACAGGACCTCACACCAGAGCCTGTTGAGGATTGTTAGTGAAGTTTAAAGATTTGTTCATTTTTCTTTAAAATGCTTGTGACTTCAAACTGTAAAGCATTAAAATCTTTACAATACAAAGAATACATAACAAACACAAGTTCTACCGACTCCCTTCTCTGCAAAAGCTAAAACTAAGACAATTACAGAGTAAAGATTAACTTGAAAGCATCAAATCCATATTTGAAGCAGACTTAGGTAAAAAATGCATTGTCCTTTTTTTAATCAACAACAACTTCTCTAATTAAAAGACAGCTCATAGCCATCCTCAGAGCATTTACCTTTCTGAACATCTCTATCAAGTACTTCATCAAATAGCTTTTCTTGGACAGTGGGTGGTAAGTCTTCAATATCTGGAAAGAAAGCAAGCAAATATAATAGTCACTTAATGTTGCTGTAAGAGAGAGACATCACCAGATGATGCTCAGGAGAATGTGCACAAGAGCTTTCACCCTACCATCCCTAATCTTCACCTTATCATCCCTCCTCTGAAAAGCTGCTATTATTTTCAGATCTGTCATTTGTGACCACAGGCTTCACAGAGCACACTGAAGCAGAGATGTACCTCAAGACTGTCAGACTTGTTATGCAGAAAGGATCATTACAGCAACAAGAAGTCTAAGAATGGGTTTCTCTGATAGAAAAAGTGAAGTAGAGAACCACTTTCAGGTGGAAAAATAAAAGAGAGTACTTTCAAACCTACACTATTTAGGACAGCATCAATCCTAAGCAATAATTTTCCACCAAGCTGAATGGCTTCCCCTCCCCAGTCTCCCCTAATGGACAGGTACAGTTTGCCATGAGACTTCTTGCAGAGAACACCCACTTCCTTAGTCACTCCATACAGACTTTGAGGATATAGTTCAGAGAACCCCAGTGGCTTGCAGGTTAGAAAACAGAAATAAGAAAACTATTGAGCTACATTAAAAAAAACAACCAAAACTCACAACTGGCAAGTGTTGCAAGTGCTATACAGACATAATTTGCAGCTGTGGATCCACCTCTGAAAGAAATAAATGTGTAATGGGCAAAACTTTGGGTTGCTAGGCAGATGAGCAACTAGAGACACCTTGACAACTTCAGAACAATGATGAAACATAAATTAAATATATTTAAGGCAGTAAATCAAATAGTTAAATATCTGGCATCCCTTTGGGCACGCTACAGAAAAATAATTGGGCTCCAAGTGGTATTTCAAGGGCAAAAAGATTTCTCCTAATTTTGGTCTCTCCTAACTCCAGTGTCGTATCTGCCAGCCCTGCACAGATGTCCCACACTCTAAGGCTTCTAAACAGGAAATCCACATTTAGGCACAGAAATTGCTACAGAAGCATATGACTGTTGGTGCAGGCAGGGCACAGGCTTTGAATGACTGTTTGGGGTTTTTTGTTGAGCTTTGTCTTACAGTGGCCAGCTCAAAAGCTCTGCACTCCAATGTCTGGCTGGGAGGCTCTTTGGAAGGATCCTATCCATTTATTTGAAAGATTAAGGGGAATCTGGTTGCTAAACTACAAATAGCTCTACATCTGGATTGGACTGTGATTTATATCACTATCCTTGGAACTGCTGTCTTGAGACCAGCTGCTAAATGTTGCCAAGAGGTATTCAGTTGCCTAAGTGTAAATGGCAGTGGAGGTTAACACTGATGTACAGAAGCTTTTGAACATTTTTATTCCTTAGCTATTTAATTCCTTAGCTATTTATATCTGTCCAAAAGCTGCACAGTAGTCTACAATGTCTCTTGAAAATATTGAATAAATTCCTCAGTTCTGGTGAGAGCAACTATGCTCAAGTTAGAGAGTAATTTTGCTGCCCCTTTTTGCCCTTCTCTTCCTCAAACAGCAATGAAGACACTTCATACACCCACATTTGCACTCTCAAAATAACTGAATACAAGACCTCATATGGGTTCTTGGTAGACAAGTAGTAAATACTATCCAGACTATTTGAGGAGGAGGAGATAAGGTAACATTCAAACAATTCTTACGCTACTACTTCTTTATTATAAAAGACAAACAGATCTGCTAACTAGGAAGAGTTCCCATCTACACATTGTCTTATCCCTGGCAAATGAAGCAAACAGCTGTTCAGATTAAAAGGCTTCTAAATAGCCTGAGGTACTCTTGCTCACAAAGTACCTCAAAAACACACAAAGACTAGGTACACCCAAGAATAGCTCTGGACCTTAACAGTAGCAGTGAAAGCTAACACAGTTATAGGAAAAGTCATATTGGAGCCCAGAGCTCCTATCTTAACTTCAAACACAGCCTTTCTTTAGAAGACACCACTTTCCTTCAATTTCCTCATGTCTAAAGAGGACAAGATGTTCACTTCACAAGAGCAATGTATGGGTTGAAGTGTGCAATCAGTTAGTGAATTCAACTACACCTGACCTAAGCTATTAAAATCTGTCATATAAAACCTACACACACATGCCACCAGCATCACAAAGTCAAAGCACACATCCAAACCAAGCAATTCTCAACTAGGTGGCAAAAAGAAACATAACAAAACCACCTTCTATTAATGAGAAGAGTTTGGTAAGTACCTGCAGGTAAGGTAAACGTCACAAGGTCAGTCAGAAAATAGCAAGCAAAGTCTCCCTTCCGTTGATGAAGAGATGCAGCAATTTCACGACGAATTTGTTCTGTGACCTCTGGACACACCATGGCAGGAATGCACTTTGCTGCGTGCTGGGATACCTGTAACACAGCAGATTTACTGCACTCTGTGTGGTTTCTAGTTAAATATAAAGACTCAGTGTTATTCCTACTGAAACACAAAGACTTGGGAGTAATAACCACTAGCAGACAGCATTTTGTTAGCAAGTAATATAATAAAAGTATAAACACTGGTACTCTGAAAAAATTAATGTTTTGTGACTGAGTATCATTTCTCAAGTAGCTGATAAGAAAGTTAGCCAAAACCTGCCCTAGTGCAGTTTGAGACTGTGTCCTCTTGTTCTGTCACTGGGTGCCTGAGAGAAGAGACCAACCCCCATCTGGCTACAAGCTCCTTTCAGGTAGTTGTAGAGAACAATAAGGTCTCCCCTGAGCCTCCTCTTCTCCAGGCTGAACAACCCCAGTTCCCTCAGCTGCTCCTCATAGGGCTGTGCTCCAGCCTCCTCACAGCCTTTTTTACCTTCTCTGGACATGGTCAAGCACCACAACATCTTTCTTAAACTAAAGGGCCCAGAACTGGACACAGGACTCAAGATGTGGCCTGAACAGTGCTGAATACAGGGGCAGAATGACCTCCCTGGTCCTGATGGTCACACCATTCCTGATACAGGCCGGGATGCCATTGGCCTTCTTGGCCATCTGGGCACACTGCTGGCTTATGTTCAGTCACCTGTCAACCAGTACCCCCAGGTCCCTCTCTGCCTGGCTGCTCTCCAGCCACTCTGTCTCCAGCCTGTAGTGTTGTATGGGGTTGTTGTGGCCAAAGTGCAGAACCCAGAACTTGGAGTTGTTCAGACTCATGGCAATGGACTGTGCCCATCGGTCTGTCCAGGTCCCTCTGCAGAGCCCTCCTGCCATCTAACAGACAGACACATGCTCCCAGCTTAGTGTCCCCTGCAAACTCACTGATGCTGGACTCAATCCCCTCAGCCAGATCATCAATGAAGACATTAAACAGGAGTGGGCCCAGTACTGATCCCTGGGGCACACCACTAGTGACTGGCCATCAACTGGATGTGGCACCATTCATCACCACTCTCTGGGCCCAACCAGTTTTTAGCCCAGCACAGAGTGCCCCTGTCCAAGCCATGGGCTGCCAGCTTGGCCAGGAGTTTGCTGTGGCAGACAGTGTCAGAGACCTTGCTGAAGTCCAGGTAGACTACATCCACAGCCTTCCCCATGTCCACCAGGAGGGTCACTTGCTCATAAAAAGAGATCAGGTTGGTCAAGCAGGACCTGCCCCTCCTAAATCTGTGCTGGCTGGGTCTGATCCCCTGACTATCCTGTAGGTGCCCTGTGATTGCCCTCAGGATGATCTGCTCTATTATCTTGCATGTCACTGAGGTCAGGCTGACAGGTCTGTCATTTCCTGTGTCCTCCTTCCACCTCTTCTTGTGGATGGGCACCACATTGGTCAGCTGCCAGTCTTCAAGGACCTCTCCAGTGAGCCAGGACTGTGGATAAATGATGGAGAGAAGCTTGGCAAGCTTATCTGCCAGCTCTCTCAGCACCCTAGGATGGGATCTATGGATCCCATCTGGTCCCATAGTCTTGTGAGGATCCAAGAGGCTAAACAAGTCCCTAACTACTTCCTCCTGGAATACAGGGAGGCTGCTCTGCTTCCTGACCCCACCTACCAGCTCAGGAGGCAGCTATCCTGAAGACAACCTGTCTTACTATTGAAAATTGTGGCAAAGAAGGCGTTAAGCACCTCTGCCTTTTCCTCATCTCTAGTCACTACATTCCCCTCCTTTTCCAATAAAGAGTGGAGGTTCTCCTTGTCCCTCTTCTGATCATTAATATATTTATAGAAACACTTCTTGTTACTATTCACAGCAATAGTCAGTCCAAGTTCTAACTGGCTTTTGCCTATCTAATTTTCTTCCTACAAAACCTAGCAACATCTTTATATTTTTCCTGAGTTACTACCCTCTCTTTCCAAAGGTGATCTGCCCCTTTTTTTCCCCCTTAATTCCTTCACAAGTCCTTCACCCCTCCAGCTTGGTCATCTTCCCTGGCGGTTCTGCTTTCGGCACATCAGCACAGCCTGTTCCTGTGCCTTCAAGATTTCTCTCTTGAAGTAGGTGCAACCTACCTGCACCCTTTTGTTTTTAAGGGCTTTTTCCCAAGGAACTTTTTCAAGTTCTTGAGTAAGTCGAAGTCTGCCTCCAAAAGTCCAGTGTGGATGTTCTTTGATGGCCCTCCCAGCTTAGCTGCATATTGAAAACTTGATCGTGGTCACTGCACCCCAGACAGCCTTCGACCACATCTCCCACCAGCCCTTCTCTATTTGTAAACAGCAGATCGAGCAGGGCCTCACCCCTGGTAGGCTGGCACACCAGCTGTGTCAGGAAGCTATCCTCTATACTCTCTAAAAACCTTCTAGACAGCCACCTCTCTGCTGTGTTGAGTTCCCAGCAGATATCTGGCAGGTTAAATTCACCTACGGGAACAAGCGCTGGGAGTCTTGAAACATCATGCAGTTGTTACACTTAAGGAAGAATTTAGTTATCACAGCACAAGAGAATTTCCTACAAAGATTCTTGCCCAAATTTTATTAAGATAAAATTCTCCAGATTCTATTCATCTCTATATGGAACTTATTCAGCGATACAAGGATGACAGTGAATGTATTACAAAAAGTTGTAATACACAATTTCAGCAATTAATATTTCATCAAAGAAAGTGTCCCTGTGGCTCAAACACTACTAAACATTTCCACGTGTAGTAGGTTTCCTAAGCATTCCTAGAAATTGAAAACAAAACCCAACAGAAAAATCTGTGAGACAGTATTTTAGCAAATTAACTTGTTTTTAAACATATTTCCATCCACCCAGACAGCTACATAAGCAAAACAAAACTGCTGCTACTAGCCATATGAAAATATATACACTTTTCAAGGCTTTAGCCACATTTGTCTTGCTTCATCTACTCCTTTTAATTACTCAACCCTCAACATGCCATCATCTTCATGCACTTCTCAGGAACACACACTTTCAGAATTGTGTTAAGCATCAAGAGGAAAGAAAGAAGAATAAAAATTTGACTCTGATCAGGTGAAGAACCTTTAGGCTGAACTTAAGAAAACAGGGAAAATTAAGTAACAGAATTACTTATGGGTCTAGTAAGAGTGGAGAAAAGAAAAAGGTGGAGGAGAACAAAAACAACTCAAGCTAACAAAACTGAGATGGGCCATTCAAAAATACAAAAATAAATGGAACATGCAAGAGCTATGAGACCACAGTGAGAAATCAACCTGTCTATAAAATGGTCAAGTAGTGGAAAAGATGTAGCAAGTCTGAAAAGTAAGAAATCTGCTCTTCTCTAGAAGAGAAGCTCCCACAAAAAAACATGGAAGGAGGAGCAAGCAGACCAATTCATTAACAAAAACTTAGAAAAAAAACTACTGTCATTGATCTCCCTGTTTTGGTCCCAGGCCACTTCCTCTCCCCCACCCAAAGCACAGGAAGCCTCACAATAGCTCACTTCCACTGCCAGTAAGGTCAGAATGTGTGCCAAAACTGCTAATTAATGAGAAAACTGAAGATCCCCAAGGCCACTATGTACCTACAGTCTTAAACTCGCTTCTTAAGGAGAACACCAAAAGCACAAAGCAGCAATTTGTGCATTCTAACAATATCAGCCTCTATCTTCTAGCAAATACAGGTCACTGCCTGCAAACAATGGTGTGGTTACATAAGGCTCCTTCTCAAGGACCCAAGTAGCTCACCTCTGTGAGCAGAATTGCTAGCATGTCTTGTCTCTGGAAGCGTATGGCCAGATGTACAAGCGTGTACCCAACGTCAAAAGCAGAAGGGCGGTTTAGTAGGCGTACTTCATCTGCAGTAAGCTGCCGGGCAATATCTCCTCCTGATGACTTGTAAGCTTCAACAGCAGCTAAATCCCCTTCTACAACTCCTGAAAAACAGAGATAAAAAACAATTCATTTTACGTGCTGACTGAGCCCTTCTGGATCAAACTACCATATTTAACACAGTTTACCATTACTCTGCTACAGACCTAGCAGCAATGATCAATTGCATACCCACAAACTATACTTTTCTGTTAAAAAAAAAAAGAAATCTGAAAAAGTATTTACACTTACCTCACCTACTGGACTGTTTCCACTAACCAAACTAGTCTGAAGATACAGCAGGTCAAAAGTCGATGGTGAAGTGGTGCTGAGGACTCTTGTGAAATACCTGGCATAACACACTCAGTGATGTTTCCCTCAGCAGGACTGATGAGAAGTCATTCATTCATAGTACAGAGATTATGAGTATTTTACCTTCCCTTTTAACTTATCTTAAACTAATGAATCTAAGAAACAGATCTATTATTTTTTAAATAAAAGTTTTCTTTTCTCCCAAATACGGTTTAAAGCTGTGCTAGAAGAGAGTACAGAGAACAAGATTTCTCTTCAGTTCATCATCTCTGCTACTAATTGAATTTATGAAGTTATCCAGGATTTTCAAAACTTAGGTGAGGCACACACTGCGTACTTCCTACAGCAAGACTGTGGAAGTGGGGGAATTCTAATGTTTTCTAGAGTCTCTGGGAACCTCTGGCTTCTGTACCATATTTCCTATCAAGTCCACTCGTGCTGAGTGCAGTTCTTTGCTGCAGTTATCAGAATACACCACCAACACAATGTACTGGTATGGGCACTAATAGAAGACTTCCTAAATTTACAAACTCCTTCAAACATAAAGATTTCTTTTACATATTTGCTTCACCAGAGAACAACATAATGCTAAACTGAGGAACAGAAAAGTGATCTTAAAGCCACTTTTAAGAAAGAAGTAAAGAGTTCCAATTTGCTATTAAGAAGTAGCCCTAGTTTCTGTAGCTAATCCTTCTCTCTGCCAATTCCTAAGAGTCAGCATGAGAGCAGAGGTCACAAGGCTGGAAACTGAGACTCAAGTTTACTCTTCATTCAATTGGCTTAACACGACTCAAGAATTCATCAGAAAGCAATGAGGTAAGTTTCAATCGGGGCACTCCTTTTCAGGACTGGGATTTAAAAAAAAGAAGAAACACTGAAAAATAAATCAAATAAAAAATCTCCCCCCTCCCCCAACTCCAAAATCTCTGCATAAACTGAACTACCCACTACCAGAGAAGCATGCCAACTGGCTGGTCACTAAGTAATCCAGGATTTAAGAAAGCATTCTTAGCTCAGCCCAGAAGTCTGTAATTTTCAATGCTGATACTACAAAGCTTTCAGACTAAATGCAGGGAGGAAATGGATTATCAGTGCAAGACATTACTCTACAAATTTATCAACTTTGCACACTAAGCCTCAACAGATAAAAGTTAGATTATTCTTTTTAAAGGTGCTCTAAAGCAGTGAAATTCCAGAATACAAACTCAACTGAAAATTTCAGCCAACACCTAGTCGTTTACCAAACACTCAAAAGTCCAGGCCAGAGCAGAATGAAAACAAGACAACTTACTGCTTTTCAGATGATTGTTTCTGGCCGGCCAGTATAGAATACATTCCTATTCTGCTCCAGCAGTTATGTCTCATTATGCTTAAGTGCTTCTCTGTGTATTCACCCCAGATGAATTCCCCCTTCCTGGAGATCACAGAATCACAGGATATTAGGGGTTGGAAGGGACCAAAGGACATCATTGAGTCCAACTACCCTGCCAGATCACAACCATACAATCTAGCTCAGATCACAGAGGAATGCATCCAGGCAGGCCTTGAAAGTC
>VWZI01015904.1:18672-45456 GCA_013396835.1 Psilopogon haemacephalus | reverse complement strand
ATTTCCCTTCCTTCCTGCCTTCCTTCCTTTCCTTTAACTTGTTTTTCTCTCTTCCTCGTTTTTTTGGGGGGTTTTGTGCTTTTTTTTCTTTTTTTCCCCACAGGGGTTTGCAACCTCTAGCCAAAGCAGTGCATTAACATTTTTAGGTATCCAAGTTAAATTCTTGAAGACCATTACGTGATGCATTCTGTGTCACTGTGCTGTTCTGCATGCTTCAATCACATATGCACAGTAATTATCTGGTTCTAAGGGCAAATTTAGGGATCTGTCCCTTCAGGGAACTAAGTGCTCCTATGCAATTTCAGAAGTCAAATGCAAATCCAAGAAGGGTGGTCCCTTTTTTTTTCCTACTGATTTTGTACTTAATTAGTTTGACAAATTCTTGCAACTGCTTGCTCTCTCATCAAGAGTTCCCCTAGCCCCTGTTGCATTTGATTAAGATTTCTTGATTATTCCTAAGGATTCAGTCATGGCTATTTTTAGATGAGAAATCCGGTTGTTACAGGCACAACAGACAAGGTTTAGATGAAGGAAAAAAAGAAAACCAACCCAACGCCCCATCTATACCCAGCGAACGGCTTAATGAGGATACTTATGAATCATTAATTAAGCAGAGGCTTTTCACCTTCAGGCGGGTGGCTCAGATAGAGTGTTGTGTTTAGTGGCAGCACAGACCTTTGGTTAAGTGCCATTGGTGAGGAAGCTCTGGTCTTTGGGAGCTGAACTGGTTGTCCTGGGTCCACATCACAGGGACAGCCACTAAACTACAAGCCATGCTGGCTCACACGAGTGTAGCTGGGGACTGGGCTCTGGTGTATCTTGGTAAGTGCCATTGGTGTGTGTGGTGGTTTAAGCAGTTACCTGCCCCCCCACCTTTTGATATAAACCCCGCCTAGGACTCAGAAACACTGGAAGCTGATAAATGAAGCTTTATATTTACAGCAATGCACAATATACAAGCAGATATTTACAAAGTATAACAGATATTTACAGATATATACAGTGAAAAGGTAATACAGAAACATCACAGCCCTCTCAGAGACCAAAATCCCCAAGAGGGGTAACCAACCACCCCCTACCACCTTTCCCCCCTTCCCCAATCTTTTCTCACCAGCTGTTGATGCTGCAGATAAGCTGAGGTAGATCGACCAGGGAGGTTAGCAGTAGGAAGTTAGTAAAATTCTTGAAAACTAGCTACCAAGGCAGAGAGACAAAGGAACCATGCAAGAGAAGCAGCCACAGCCCAGCAAGGTCTGAAACCATCTGACTTATCTATGTTTGGGTTACACTTTTTTTAAAACAATTTTTTTTTTTTTCTTTCTCAGTAGAGCTCTGGGTGAAGTGAAATCCTGTGTTTTCCTCTCTCAGCCAATAGTCTAATTTCTCACTCAAATTCTCCAATTAGTTCAAACCAGTACCGTGAGGAAGCTCTGGTCTTTGGGAGCTGAACTGGTTGTCCTGGGTCCACATCACAGGGACAGCCACTAAACTGCAAGCCATGCTGGCTCGCACGAGTGTAGCTGGGGACTGGGCTCTGGTGTTTCATGAACATTTAAAAGGAGCAACTGGCAATGCTGCAGCTCCAAATAGTCTCCAAGCCAGTGAGGCACATCTGCTCATATATGCTCTGCAAGTCCTCATTCATCATCTGCTGCCCTTTGTTGTGTACAAAGCCTGTTGTAGTGAGTGCAATTACATTCAGCCATGCACGGCGTAGCAGAAATGCGATGTCCTGTGCTGTTCGAGTGGTCTCCGAGTGTGAGCAGCATAGTGATAGCTCAGATTCCTTTTAAGGATGCTGTTCTCGAATAACTAGAGAGGCCAGGCCCTGTCTTGGCCAGTGCACATAGCACCTCTTAAGGCCATTAAATTTGCTTTTCACTGGGGCATCTCAACGTGCTGGTGCAGTATCGGTGCTGGTGAGCAGATCTGCAGCCTGCATATACAACATACATTAATATACAGTAGACTCAGTCTGCATTTATATATATATATATATATATGCATATATAGAATCATAGAATGGTTTATGTTGGAAAGGACCTCAAAGATCATCCAGTTCCAACCCCCTGCTATAGGTAGGGACACCTCCCACTAGATCAGGTCTCTTAAGGCGTCATCCAGCCTGACCTTCAACACCTCCAGGGAGGGAGCAGCCACAGCCTCCCTGGGCAACCCATTCCAGTGCCTCACCACCCTCACTGGAAAGAACTTTCTCCTAACATCCTGTTTACATCTCCCCTCCAGCAGCTTAAACCTTTTACCCGTCATCCTGTCATTACAAGGCGTGGTCAATAGTCCCTCCCCAGCCCTCCTGTAGGCCCCCTTCAGATACTGGAAGGCTACTGTAAGGTCTCCTGGAAGCCTTCTCTTCTCCAGGCTGCAGAGCCCCAACTCTCTCAGCCTGTCCTCATAGCAGAGCTGCTGCAGCCCTCTGATCATCTTCATGGCCCTCCTCTGGACTTGCTCCAGCAGTTCCATGTCCATCTTGCGCTGGGGGCTCCAGAACTGCACACAGTATATATTCATCCCTCATCTCTGGTAATGGTTTTGACTTTCCACCCACAGCTCCAGTGGGGGTAAGGGTAACACAAGAAGCTGTGTTGTTGCTGCAGCCAACACACACCAGATGTACCTTTTTGGAACGCTTCCTCTCTGGGAACTTGATGACAACATATTGACAGTGAAACTTGCTAGTAAAACAAAGCGGATGCTTGTGAATGTTAGGTGGATCTGAGTAGGTAGATCAGAGAAAGCACTGCTCACTTGTCTGTTTCCTCAGTCCAGCACTATTAATACAATCATTATGCATTCGGGGAAATATTTGCTGCCAATCATCAGTAAAGGTCCTCTTCAGACAGCACTCTCAAGGTGTTTTTCTAGGTGAAACCTAATCTCTCTCTTGAGGCCCCACTTAAAGGATGTTAAAATTTGGTGGCATAGGGCACCTTCAAGATTTTTCCTACAGACTTTGCAATGGAACTGGAGAAATCTGAGAATAGAGGAATCATANCGTTTCAATCTCCTCTCTGCCAGTTTGAACCCATTCCCCCTCGTCCTGTCATTACAAGACCTTGTGAACAGTCCCTCCCCAGCCTTCCTGTAGGCCCCCTTCAGATACTGGAAGGTTGCTCTAAGGTCCCCTCAAAGCCTTCTCTTCTCCAGGATGAAAAGTCCCAACTCCCTCATCCTGTCCTCATAGCAGAGCTGCTCCAGCCCTCTGATCATTTCGTGGCCTCCTCTGGACTCTCTCCAGCAGTTCAATGTCCTTCTTGTGCTGGGGGCTCCAGAACTGCACACAGTACTCCAGGTGGGGTCTGATGAGAGCAGAGTAAAGAGAGGATCATCTCTTTTTGACTGAGTGGTTTATGTCACAGGAAGGTAAATGATTGTCATGGGGAGACATCCTGAGTGCTTTGTGATGTGATAAACCTACATCCCATTAATTCCTCTGTCCCTCTGATGAAGTGCACTGCCCAAGGTGCAAATTAGTGCCACTTGTGCGCTGAACCTGTCCTCTTCAGAGAAAAAAAAAAGTGCTCCAGAACCACCTCCTCATTTCAAATATACTGCAGACTAGTCGTGTGAGTATTGACCCGAGCTAGATTAAACCAGAATACAAGGCTGCATAACCCATTAATAATCCCCTTGCACTATCCAGTCTGCCACAACATAAAACTTCAAAAAGTAGGCAAACTAGTCGCAACAAATCTTCCAAAGCTTCTTCCAAAGCTGAGCATGGAAACCTTAGAAAATACCCCCAAAGCCATCCTGTTGATCTCCATTTACTCGCATTAGTAGCATTCATCTGCTTATGGTTTTGTGGCTTATTAGATGGGAAACAGAAATTTAAGCCTTCTGTCCTTCTGTGAATAATTTGTGTGATGAAACAAAGCAAAGATGGTATCCTGTGAATAGAGTTTTACATAATCTGGTAGTTATTTGCATAATCTGGTTGTTAGAGGCTCGGATTTGTTTTAATAGGGTTATAATTGTTAAACATCTGAAATCCACAGTGCTTTTTTTTTTTTGTTGTTGTTGTTGTTTCAGCGATGGAAGAAAACTCTCAGTACTTCTTAGTGCTCTCAAATTTGAGGCTATGTATGCAGGAAGTTAGTTTTCATTTTCGCTTGCTGCTGCCTGGCCAGTGTAAGGAAGAACTCCCATTGGGCAGTAAGGAGTAAGGCAACCTTTCTAATAAGACTCCTCTTACACAAGTGTTTCTCTGCTTATTTCATAGAAGCACAGAATCAGTCAGAGTTGGAAGGGACCACAAGGATCATCTAGTTCCATGAGCAGGGCCACCTCACACTAGGTCATAGAATCATAGAATGGTTTAGGTTGGAAGAGACCTTAAAGATCATCCAGTTCCAACCCCCCTGTGCCATAGGCAGGGACACCTCCCACTAGAACAGGTCGCTCAAGGCCTCATCCAGCCTGGCCTTGAACACCTCCAGGGAAGGAGCAGCCACAACCTCCCTGGGCAATCTGTTCCCATGCCTCACCACCCTCGCTGTGAAGAACATCCCATTTAAATCTCCCCTCTGCCAATTTGAACCCATTCCGCCTCATCCTGTCATTACAGGTCAGCCTGTCTAGAGCCTCATCCAGCCTGGTCTAAACACCTCCAGGGATGGGGCTTTGACCACTTCCCTGGGAAACCCTTTCCAGGGTTTCACCACCCTCGTGGTGAAAAACTTCTTAGAATCATAGAACGAATGAGATTGGAAGTAACCTCAAAGATCATCTAGTTCCAATATCCAGTAGTGTTCTTCTTAATCTCCAGTCTGAATCTACTCATTTCTGGCTTTGCTCCATTCCCCCCAGTCCTGTCACTACTTGATATCCTAGAAAGCCCCTCCCCAGCTTTCTTGCAGGCCCCCTTAAGATACTGAAAGGCCACAATAAGGTCACCTTGGGACCTTCTTCTCTCCAGACTGAACAGCCCCAACTCTCCTCATAGCAGAGCAGCTCCAGCCCTCTGATCATCCTCATGGCCCTTCTCTGGACACCTTCCAGTACATCCATAGCCCTCTTGTAATAGTGGCTCCAGATCTGAATGCAGTACTCCAGGTGGGATCTCACTAGTGCAGAGTAGAAGGGGAGGATCACTTCTTTCGCCCTGCTGCCCACACTTCTCTTGCTGCAGCCCAAACTCTGGTTGCTCTCTGGGCTGCAAGAGCACACTGACAGCTCACATTGAGATTCTCATCCTCCAGGACCCCTAAGCCCCTCTCCTCAGGGCTTCTCTCAAGCCAGTCACTGCCCAGCCTATATTGGTGCTTGGGTTTGCCTCGACCCAGATGCAGGACCTTGCACTTGGGTAGCTTCCTTGCTTGCACAGGGTGGGTGTTGTGTGTGAGAGCAGCGTTCAGGTGTAAATCACAGCTATGGGAAAGGCCACTATGGTGTTATCTGTTCTAGTCCACTGTGGTATAGCCCATTCAAGAGAAACAGTGTTAGGGTTTCACTTCTATTTTTCAGAAGGGATGATTTTTCTCTCCTTCAGTCACTTCAGCAGGGAAAGGATGAGTGTAGGATGCCACGGCAAAGCCTCTCCCAAGTATTGACTTTTAAGATCCATACTGCAAGAGCCTTTTAATAATGTTTAGGAAGCTGGCAGGACAAACCAAGGTCTAGCTTAGCTAATGGAGATCTGTGGACAAGAACAACTGGATGGAGGGATTTTTTTGGGTTCGTTTTTTTTTCAGTGATGACTTAGATCTATCGAAGCAAAGGCACGCTGCAGAAAAGAAAATGCCGACAATCAAAATGGTGTGATATTAATTCCCTTCCAGAAATTAGAATGCTATCAGAATTTGTTAATCAAGAGTACTCACAGTGAATTTTAATACCTTTCTGCAAAGACATAAAAGCATATATTCTAATGAAGATAAAAATAGGTTATTATAGACACAGCCAGCAGCTATGCCCCAAGTTGAAGTTGTCTTGCATTTTGCATTTAAAAAAAAAAAAAAATCCTGTGTGCAGCAACTTTGAGCTTTGCTAAAATATTAACTGTTTGGGTGATTTTTTTTTTTTCTTTTGTGCTATGCCTGTGGCTCTGGCTGAATTCTTGGGGAATAGCTGCTTGTCAAAGCCACAGTGTGCCCTAACCTGGGTCTTCTTATAGATTCACGTTATTAAATTTGAGTGTATTATTTTAAAGAAATACAACTCTCCAATATTTTTGTTCTGAATTTTCAATGTTAAAAAAAAAAAAAAAGAAAAAAGAAAAAAAAAGGATTTCGATGCTGAGGCAAGTACTGCTTCAAGTTCTCTAAAATTTCAGTTGTGCCAGTCCTGAGGATACGTCTGTGCACCTGCAGAATTCAGCTAAAGGATTAGAAGGAGAGAGAGAAAATGCTTTAAATTTTTATTTCAGTGGCACTTCTGGGGAGGTGATTGTGCCAAAAATGCAGAATTCGCCGATTAATCCAAATCACAGCTGGTCAGGACTGAATTACTTGAAAAGAAAAAGGAAAAAAAAACAACAAATCAACAGTCCCTAAATCAGGTTGTGATTGAATGAGACTTGGGTGCAGGCATGGCCACATTACTGCAGAGGTAAGGAAATGAATGCATTGGGCTTGAAACATATAAGCACTGAGGAGGGGAGGAAATAGCTGTGTGATGGGTGCTCAGCTAAGTAGTTATTTTCTTCTAGCTTTCTGTGCAAGGTTACTTTAGCATCTGCAGCCTTTGCTTTTGCTTCCCTGTAATTGCAGCAAAGTTGCCTGTTGTCTGAAGTGTCTTCAAAACCCTTTTAAGGCTTTCTGTGCCTGCCTTCTGTGTGTAACCGTGCCAGTACTCGCAGCACGCACACGCTCGTACGTACACCTACAGCTAATGATGAGAAAAGCCTGAAACATTTTTAGTCACTTAACCAAAAAAAAGCAGATGCTCATGGTCATTCTGTTCCCTTCCTTTTTAAAATGTATGAGTGAATGCAGTGCTCAAGAGACCAGCAGTAATAGCTCTTGCTTAAGGTTGGCACAGCGCGAACAGCAGCTTCTGTAATGCTCAGCGCTCAAGGCTTCGTGTAGGCTGATGCTCAAGCAAGCTTGCCTGATCTTTCCTTCCAGCTGCAGAACCAGAGGACATGGTCCTGCTGGCCCGAATAGAGAGGCAACACATGACATGAGTTGCTTAATCTCTTCCACCTACTGACAGCTCAGATCTGGACCTTTCATGAGGATGACCAATACAGCAAGCGACCCTATTGTAGAAATTAAGAATTGAATATTGTATTGGGTTTAGGCTCAAAAAGCTCAATAAATACTTGATTCAGTTTGGAAGTAAAAAGATATAAACTTTATCAATAAACAGGAGGTAAGAGGAGATACAGGAAACGGGGAATAGGGAACCAAAAATACAGGGTAAGAAAAATGAGAGGTATTAAAGGGGAAAGGGGAAAAAGGGAACAACATACACAACATCAGAATACAACCCGTGAAATGGGAGTTGAGGCCAAACTCTGGGATGGATGATTTGATGGTGGAGGAAACAGGATACAGGATGCAGGATTTTGATGCTGAGACGCAGTTAGTTAAGAGTTCCAAAGAAAATGGTTGCTATTCCCATGTGTTGGTTGGAGAGGACGTGGTGGTCTGGCAGCAGAACAGCAAGGAGTTTGTCAGGCAGGCATGAGCAGAGAGAGAGAGAAGACAAGATGTCCCCCTCTTTTAGAGCAGTCCTTGGCAGGGAGTGGGAGGGGGCTAAACATGATACCTGGGGGCAGGTCAGACCACCCTCAGGGAGGAGTCAGCATAAGACTCCAGGTAGGCTTAACCCTTTACAAATATCAGCTTGCTTTCAGTATGAATATGAATTTTTATTATTAACATTCAAAAAAATTGGGAAAATTCCCTGAGATTCTTTTGGATTTTCAGTCAACAGAAAGTAGTTGTACAAAGGGTATTTGCCAATACAGAATTAAACAGTTTAAACAGTCAGAACTTGGAAAACAGGAGCACGAAAACAGGAAGAATTCTAACTGTGCTTATGGAGTCTTAGCATTAACTCTAGCGTATTGCTACAACAAGCTCCTGGCAAAGCTGTCAGCTCGTGGCTTGGACAGATTCATTCTGAAATGGGTCAAAAATTGGCTGAAGGGCTAGGCCCAGAGAGTGCTGGTGAATGGTGCCACATCCAGCTGGCGATCACTCACTAGTGTTGTGCCCCAGGGATCAGTGCTGGGCCTGATCCTGTTCAGTATTTTTATTGATGACCTGGACGAGGGGATTGAGTCCAGCATCAGTAAGTTTGCAGATGGCACCCAACTAGGAGCAGGTGTCAATCTATTAGAGAGTAGGAGGGCCCTGCAGAGGGACCAGGACAAGCTGGATGGGTGGGCAGAGGCCAATGGGATGAGATTTAACAAGGCTAAGTGCAGGATTCTACAGTGTGGCCACAACAAGCCCTGGCAGTGCTGCAGGCTGGGGACAAAGTGGCTGGAGAACAACCAGGCTGAGAGTGATCCAGGGGTGCTAGGGTATAGGAGCTGAACATGAGCCAGCAGTTTGCCCAGGTGGGCAGGAGAGCCAATGGCATCCTGGCCTGGATCAGGAATAGTGTGACAAGTAGGACAAGGGAGGTTGTTCTGCCCCTGTACTTGGCACTGGTCAGGCCACACGTTGAGTACTATGTCCAGTTCTGGTCCACTCAATTCAAGAGAGATGTTGAGGTACTGGAAGGAGTCCAGAGAAGGGCACCAAGGCTGGTGAGGGGGCTGGAGCACAGCCCTGTGAAGAGAGGCTGAGGGAGCTGGGAGGTGTGCAGCCTGGAGAAGAGAAGGCTCAGGGGTGACATCATTGCTGACTACAGTGACCTAAAGGGAGGTTGTAGCCAGGTGGAGTTGGTCTCTTCTCCCAGGCAACCGGCAACGGAATGAGGGGACACAGTCTCAAGTTGTACCAGAGGAGGTATAGGCTGGATGTTATGAAGAAGTTCTTCCCAGAGAGAGTGATTGGCATTGAAATGGGCTGCTCATAGAGGTGGTGGAGTCACTGTCCCTGGAGGTGTTCAAGAAAAGATTGGATGGGGCACTTAGTGCCATGGTATAGTTGATTGGCTAGGGCTGGGTGCTGGGTTGGACTGGATGATCATGGAGTTCTCTTCCAGGCTGGCTGATTCTAGGATTCTATGATTCACAATGCGTTGATCCCTGCATAAATTTCCTGTACAAAGACACTTGCACAACCCATGATTATGATCCTGGGGTAAAAATACAAACTATTCCAGGCAGAAGGAAGGAGAGAA
The DNA here is from genome assembly GCA_013396835.1 of Psilopogon haemacephalus. Lineage (NCBI taxonomy): Eukaryota > Metazoa > Chordata > Aves > Piciformes > Megalaimidae > Psilopogon > Psilopogon haemacephalus. The sequence continues at coordinate 36,195 of VWZI01015904.1, read as the reverse complement.
GAACTGGGTTGCTGCTAAGCTGCTGGTGCAAGCTGCAAACATGTGGCTGCCGCAGTTCCCAGCTAAACGATCCACGAATGGGGTGCTCCTCACAGTGGAGAGTCAGAGCTGAAAAGGCCTGGCTTCTAAATCACCCCAGTTAAATACATTATTTTGGAAATTCAACTGGCCAATAGGCACTAGCATCATTGTTTTGGCCAATGAATTCAAAGCTTCGTGCCTCCTGTGACTGCACAGGCACATCGAAGGGCAGCATAGGTGTTCCAGGTTAGAGCGCATCCATCACCCGGTAGAGAAAACTCACCACAGCACAGATGAATGAAATTGTATTTTCTTATCATTTGAACTAAATATAACAGTATAAAGAGAATAAAATACTTAAAAAAAAAAAAAAACCCTAAGAAAAAACAAAACAAAACATCCTCCTTAAGGAGGATGGGGAAGGGGGCAAGTGGTGTCGAAGTGGCAAAAGCAGCAGCAGCCAAAACAGCAGTGGGAGAAGACAGCAGCAGGCACAGCAGAAGCCAGCAAGGGGAAAGTACAAGCTGTGCTTCCAGACTTAAGGCTCTTGATGCTCCAATGAAATCATATTAACTTATCCATTGTTGCTATTATATGGCCTAGCTCCACTCAGAGCTTCCATTTCTAAGTGTTTTTCTATGGCTGAGCTAGGAATCTAGCTCAAAGGGCCACAACAAGACACCTGACTTGGTGGTGCTAAGCTCCTAGCCCTCAGGACACAGCTATTTGCCAAACAGTGGGGGCCAACCCCTCCATTGTTTGCTCATCCACTCAACTCCCAGACCAGCAACAGGGGGAGGAAATCAAGGGTCAAACCTCTCTGGCAGGATTTATGCTCTGCCAGGATGCCTACTGAGATATCTCCCTGCAGCCCTACTTTTAGCTTGTGAGGCTTTCTTAGCAGAGGGTGCCAGTCCAACACTGTCCTGTCACCTGCTTGGTGTGGAGGGAAACCTGACTTTGAGGAGCAGACTCAGCGCATGCCAAGGCACACCTGGAGGTGTGAGATGTGGTGTAGAGGTGCTGTAGCTGCGTGTACGTGGAGCTTGGTTTCAAGGCTCATTAGTGCAAGGCAGGCCTGTGCCGTTCTGGCTGAACTGCTTTTAGTCCCCAAGTAGCTGTGGCTGACAGCTGCTCAGGAGTGTTTACAGCACACTCGGCTGCACCACGTAGCCCAGTCTAATAGAGGAGGTGGGTACTTCATCTGCTGCCAAACAGAGCTACTTGGTTTGCATATTTGGACATGCAAGGGCACACACTTCACTCTGGGGAAGTGCTGTGGGATCTGTAGTTCTTCAGTGGCTCAGGCTTGTTCAAAACTAACAGCTGAGCGCGTCTTTGAACTGAGATTCTAATGACTTTGTGTTGAGGCAGCGTTTTTCAGAAGCTGTTCAGTGCCTGACAGCCACACGCTGCCTGCAACTGCTATGGTATGACTCTGGGGTGATAGTCATCCTGAATCACTGGGGAAAGGAGTTTTAATAATAAAATCTCCAGCAACTCAACTCTTCTTCCCTGGAGACATTCAAAACATACCTGGATGCATTTCTGTGCAGACTAGCCTAGGGGATCCTGCTTCGGCAGTTGGGGTTGTTTAGCCTGGAGAAGAGGAGGCTCAGGGCAGACCTCATTGCTATCTACAACTACCTAAAGGGAGGTTGTAGCCAGATAGGGTTGGGCTCTTCTCCCAGGCAACCAGCAACAGAACAAGGGGACGCAGTCTCAAGTTGTGCCAGGGGAGGTATAGGCTGGATGTTGGGAGAAAGTTCTGCACAGAAAGAGTGATTGGCATTGGAATGGGCTGCCTGTAGAAGTGGTGGAGTCACTGTCCCTGGAGATGTTCAAGCAAAGCCTGGATGGGGCACTTAGTGCCATGGTCTAGTTGATTGGCTAGGACTGGCTGATAAGTTGGACTGGATGATATTGGGGGTCTCCTCCAACCTGGCTCTATTCTATTCTATTCTATTCTATTCTATTCTATTCTATTCTATTCTATTCTATTCTATTCTATTCTATTCTATTCTATTCTATTCTATTCTATTCTGGAAGAGGGGAGATTTGAACGGGATGTTAGGAGGAACTTCATTCCAGTGAGGGTGATGAGACACTGGAACGGGCTGCTCAGGGAGGTTGCGGCTGCTCCCTCCCTGGAGGTGTTCAAGGCCAGGTTGGATGAGGCCTTGGGTGATCTGTTCTAGTGGCAGGTGTCCCTTGCCTATGGCAGGAGGTTGGAACTGGATGATCTTTGAAGTCCCTTCCAACCTAAACCATTCTGATTCTCTGATTCGATTCTATTTTATTCAATTCCATTCCATTCCATTCCCTTCTATTCTGTTCTATTCTATCCTGTCCTATGATTCTATATTAACCTAACAAAACTTATTCTGTCTACACTTTTTTAGTATTCAGTTTTCTCCTCTGCCCTTCTTAATGCAAAAAAAAAAAAAAATTGCTTGAGGCAAATCCATAAAAAGACCATATTAGGAGAATTGCATAATATCTCCTAAAAATAGGAAGCAAGAATCTAGGACTACAAAAATTCGTTTTACTCAGATAAGTGAATGGCTGAACATGAAAACAAAATTGTTAGCAACTTGCTGTACTGCCATGAAAGGTAAGTCAGTCAGTTCAGTTGTCTTGGCTGGGTGTCATATTTTGTGCTGTGCTCACTAGGAGACTAATTGCTCGAAATAAATATTTGAAGATCTCCGTGTCTGGTCCTTGTAAGCTGTTTGATCAGTTTGGTGTCTCCGATAGGATCTGTTTTTCATAAAAGCTTTAAGATTGCAGTTAGGCAGTTTGTGTGGTGTATTGGCACAGCCATATAAGTGCAGTGGGAGAGAGGGCTTAATTAGGTCTCATCTTTCCTAACATAAGGATGTGGGAGTTGTCCAGCAATAATGCATACACTGCAGTTCAACTTTCCTTCTTTCCACGCTTGTGTGGTGGTTTAAGCAGTTACCTGCCCCCCCACCTTTTGATATAAACCCCACCTAGGACTCAGAACACTGAAAGTTGATAAATGAAGCTTTATATTTACAGCAAGGCACAATATACAAGCAAATATTTACAAGGTATAACAGATTTTTACAGATATATACGATGAAAAGGTAATACAGAAAACCCACACCCCTCCCAGAGACCAAAATCCCCAAGAGGGGTAAACAACCACCCCCTACCACCTTTCCCCTCTTCCCCAATCTTATCTCACCACCTGTTGATGCTGAAGATAAGTGGAGGTAGATCGGCCAGGGGGGATTAGTAGTAGGAAAGCAGTTAGTAGAATTACTGAGAATAAGCTACCAAAGCAGAGAGACAAAGGAACCACGCAAAGAGCAGCCACAGCCCAGAGCAGTCAGAAGCCATCTCATATCTAATGTTTTGGGTACAATACTTAAAACCAGTTTTTTTTCTTTTTCAGTAAATCTCTGGTGAAGTGACATCCTGTGTTTCCCTCTCTCAGCCAATAGTCTAATTTCTCACTCAAATTCTCCAATTAGATCATACCAGCACAGCTTGCTTCTGCTTATTTTGGGAGGATTACTCCCAACCCCTACACCTTACCCTAATCCTAACCTTACCCTGCCAGTCTAATCTTCCCATCATCTGGGAAGTTGAAGAAGTTGGAGGGAGGAGGATTTCCTCTACCTCTATTGGACTTGAACAGCTCATAGGCCTGTTTCTCATATTTCTAAAAGCATCTCTGCTGCTAAGTATGTTTCTTGCTACAGCTCTCAAGAGACACAGGTATCTGCACTGGACGCCTGCTAGAGCAGGACTAATTCACTCCATTGTTACTCAGTGGTCTGAGGAAGAGACATTGCTTCCAGCCCATCTGGCCCTGTCCAGAAGAGGCTGAGCAGTGCTTCTCAGCTAGTGAGCAAAGAGCTGAAAAGATGGCTCTAGCCAAACAGGAGTCTATGTCTGTCCCAGCTTCTTTTCCCAGAGCATTCCTCATGCCTTCTCTGGGGCAAAGGCTTCTTTTTGGTCCCCTTTCCTACTGATTCATAGAATAGTAGAATGGTTTAGTTTGGAAGGGACCTCAAAGATCGTCTAGTTCCAACCCCATGCCATAGACAGGGACACCTGCCACTAGAACAGGTTGCCCAAGGACTCATCCAGCCTGACCTTGAACCCCTCCAGGGAGGGAGCAGCCACAACCTCCCTGGGCAACCTGTGCCAGTGTCTCACCACCCTATAATATCCCATTTAAATCTCCCCTCTGCCAGTTTAAACCCATTCCCCTTCATCCTGTCAGTACAAGACCTTGTGAATAGTCCCTCCCCAGCCATCTTGTAGGCCCCCTTCAGATATTGGAAGGCTACTACAAGGTCTCCTCAAAGCCTTATCCTCTCCAGTCTGAAAAGCCCTCTGAGCCTGTCCTCATAGGAGAGCTGCTCCAGCCCTCTGATCATCTTTGTGGCCCTCCTCACTTGGAAAAATTCTCAGGAGACTCACCATCCCTTTTTCCCTTTCCTGACCAGAAAACAAACCTTCCTGCTTTGAGGTTGCCTTCCATCCCACATTTCTGATGCTTGAATACACAACCCCACAATGAATCTACTTATGCTGCAGGGTAAGGGGACTTTTGAAATGCATGTATGTCCCCTTAAGAAAGCCAGTGCTTTGTGAAGGTAATCTGGTACTGTACAGTGTTGCCCACTGAGCAGCTGTCTGCTGCTTTTGGATGAGACCTAACTCATGATTTTTGAATGCTTGAACTGGCAAACCAGATGATGCTTGGGCCCAAAGGGGACGAGGGGTAATGGGTTCAAATTGGTGGAGGGGAGATATGAACGGGATGTTAGGAGAAAGTTCTTCACAGTGAGGGTGGTGAGGCACTGGAACAGGTTGCCCAGGGAGGTTGTGGCTGCTCCCTCCCTGGATGTATTCAAGGCCAGGCTGGATGAGGTCTTGAGCGACCTGATCTAGTGGGAGGTGTCCCTGCCTATGGTGGGGAGTTGGAACTGGATGATCTTTGAGGTCTCTTCCAACCTAGACCATTCCATTCCATTCCATTCCATTCCATTCCATTCCATTNCTATGCTATGCTATGCTATGCTATGCTATGCTATGCTATGCTATTCTATTCAGCTGCCTATGCTCTGCCACTCTGCCCTGGCACATGAAAACCAGACAAGACACTTGTAGGAGAATGGGAACAAACTGTGGCTGGCATAAAATTGTGGAGGACAGGATCCTGGGGCTGGGAGGTGATGGGATCTGTAGGGATTGGCCAATAAAGTGTTCACTGCACTGTACTGCAGCCTGTAAAACTCTGTATGTGATTCCCCAATGCATATTTGGACACAAAGGGATAATTACTTCACTTTATTTAATGTCTCTTAGCTGAAAAAACTTGGGATATGATTCTCAGACTTGTGCCAGCAGGGTCCTGGCAATGCCCATTTTTGAAAGATACTTGCTTCCCTGTGTGAAGTGGGATTGACAGCGCTGTGCTGCTTTTATGCAGAGTGATGACTGATAATTTCTTGCATCTCGAGGGCTGATTCAGCAGAGAATAAAAGAAAAGAGAGAGAGAGAGGAAGAGAAGAAGAGAAGGAAAAAAAAAATAAAAAGAGGCAGAAAAAAGCTTTGACTTCTTCTTCTTTATAGGATTGTCCAAAGCTGACTTTTTATAGCGTTGCATAGCTTTGCAGCCAGGCTGTGTGGAATGAGTCTCAAATTACTCCGTGCTGAAAGTGGATCCTTCTTGTAGTGGCCTGCGTCTCTGACCCACACTTTGCTTATCTTCCCCGTTGAAAGTGATTTTTGCTGCTCCAGCATGGCATAGTATCACCGTGCTAATGAGAAAATACTATTGACAGTTGTGACAGATGCACCCACTGCTTGGCGAGGGCAGGAGGGTTGAACCGATTGCATTTTTTGCAGTCTGCCTATTGTTTGTGTGCCCTGCTGTCGGAGCCACAGGTTGCTCGCCCAGTAAATCTCTCTGATCAACACAAGGAAAGAACAAAAAAGGAGCAAGCGCCCTCATTTGCTGCAGCTACTTCAGAAGCGTGGCCATTTGAAGGATGTGTGCTGGGGGATTTGTCCCTCTGCTTTGGAAAGAGGACGTTAATATGGGCATAACTAATCAGGCATCTCGGGAGAGGACGGAGGCATGCTCATTAAAATTAGCTGGAAAAAAACAACCTACATAACAGGTGTCTGGTGTAATGATGCTTCTGGTGTCTCTCACTGTGAAGTCTGAGCAATACTTTCCAGAAAGCACAGAAGACCTAAAGCCTGCAGCCGACTGCTTTCTGAGTTTGGGATGTGCTCGCTCTGTGCCTGTCTGTCTTTGTGTCTGATGAATTTATTTCCCTTCTCGTGCCTTCTTCCCTCCCCTCCCTCCAAATTAAAGCTCACCTCCATTCAAAGCTCTCCCCAAGTCAGACCTTTTCCTTGCTGTGAGTAACACAGACGTGCATGCTGTAGTAGATACATTAAAAATACTGCTGGATGACAAGCCGTAAATAATGTGTGTACTGACTCCTTGTGAGATACCACTGCAGTGTTTAATGCATTTATTAACCATGTAGTGCTGTGATTTATAGAAGCTGGATGCATAATTGCAAGATAGCATTTCTGGGAATAAATCCAGGGCTTGCAGTGTCTGCAGAGGATGCAGGCATAGAAATGTGGGGGGTGGGAAGCAGGGAGCAACTAGGTTTGGCAGGATGTTATATCAGTTATTAAGTGCAGGAGAAGAGAAGACCTGGTTGGGATATGTTAGAGCAAGGACATAGGATTGAGCTCATCTAGGAGCCTTTGGGGTTAGAAAGAAACATGAAGGTCCACAGAGTCCTGTGTCTGGAGGAGAAATATCTCTTTATGCAATATTCCTTCTTTCAAAACACTACTACCAGCTTCTCTGCCAGTCCTGATTCTCCTTTCTCTTTAGAAAAGAAAGAAGTAAAATATTGCTTCTGGTCGTGAGATTTGTCTTTATTTCTGGGCATGCAGTTAATTTGTCTACCAGCCCTTGACTAAGCCCAGCACTTTACTTAGAATATTAAAAGCCAGAGGTTGTGAAGGGCTAAACAAGGCTTGTGTGAGTATCACACAGGATACTGAGCTCATCTGGAGGTGTGTGAATATGATTATCTCTCTTTGTTGAGGTGCTTGAACATGTTCAGAGAAGGGCAGCAAGGCTGGTGAGGGGGCTGGAGCATAGCCCTACAAGGAGAGGCTGAGGGAGCTCATTGTCTAGCCTGGAGAAGGGGAGGCTCAGGGGTGACCTCATTGCTCTTTACAACTACCTAAAAGGAGGTTGTAGCCAGGTGGGGGTTGGTCTCTTCTCCCAGGCAACCAGTGACAAAATGAGAGGACACAGCCTTTAGCTGCACCAGGGCAGCTTTAGGCTGGATGTTAGGAAGAAGTTCTTCACAGCAAGAGTGATTGGCATTGGAATGGGCTGTCCGAGGTAGTGGAGTCCCCGTCCCTGGAGGTGTTTAAAAGGAGACTGGATGAGGCACTTAGTGCCATGGTTGCCCAGGGAGGTTGTGGCTGCTCCCTCCCTGGAGGTGTTCAAGGCCAGATTGGATGGGGCCTTGAGTGACCTGTTCTAGTTGGAGGTGTCCCTGCCTGTGGTGAGGGGTTGGAACTGGATGATCTTTGAGGTCCCTTCCAACCTAAACCATTCTATGATTCTATGGTTTAGTTAATTGGAATGTGTTAAGTGATAGGTTGGACTCGATGATCTTGAAGGTCATTTCCAACCTGGTTAATTCTGTGATTCTGTAAATCTCATCTGTGTCTTGTGCCACCACAATGATGAGGTCCTCTGTAAGAGCAGATGCTAATTTTTACAGAATAGACAAGCTCAAGTGAGTGCAAGGCTGCTGGCAGCACGGGGGCAGCTTTGCCAGAGTAGCCCACATTAACTGAATTAGAGTTCCCTGCAAAGCCAGGCTGAGTGTCAACCCATCTTGCATAACTTTGTGTTACAGGTGGAGGCATGTCACAGCTGAGCGTCTAGATCATTAGCAAATGCTATTTTACCTCAGTTAAAAAAGAACTCATACCTCTTCCCATATGTTTAGCTGGTTATTTTAAGCTGCTTTTGTTTCACTGTTTTGCATTTTTTGGGTGGTGTTTTGTTTGGCAGTTTTGTTTTTTTGTTTTGGGGTTTTTTTTAGTTATTATTTTTACCAGCCCAACCCCGGTGGTGAAATTCCCACAGATCTTTTTAGTCATCAGATGAGGGCTTTACATTAACGTTAAAAAAACAACAAGAACAAGAAAAAAAGTCACCAAAACCAATAATTTGACTATAGACTCTTTGGCCATTTGTGTGTGCTATTTTACTTCTGTGTCATTAGGTGCTTGTAGCACATTTGAAGTGCTTCTTGCCTGTGTGCTAGGTATGTAGGATAACTGAGACAGGGATTTGGCAGTGAATCATAGAATGGTTTCAGTTGGAAGAGACCTTCAAGATCATCTAGTTCCAGCTCCCCCCCTGCCATGGGCAGGGACACCTTCAACTAGCCCAGGTGGCTCAAGGCCTTGCCCAGAATGGCCTTTGAGCAACTCCAGGGAGGGGGCATCCACAACCTCCCTGGTGTTGTGGAAAGTTAATAGGCCTAAAACATGACCTGGTTTGCCTTCTGCTGATGGTGGAAGCAAGGGCAGGAGGAAAACAAAGGTTTGTGCCATTATGTCCCCTACCAAAGTGAATAAGTAAGCAAGCCCTGATTTCACCTAATATGATCAGTTTGGCAAAGTGCCATTCTGATTGGTGAATCTCTGTGGCCAAGGAGTCATTACACTCAGGCAAATAATATAAATGGAGCTAAGTTGCTACCAGGGAGCTCTGCTCTGACAATGTGCTCTGCTCTGCCTCAGTGTGTTCTGATCATCAAAGCTTTAATGTAGTACTTTGTGAGTAAATATTCATAAGTCCCTCTATAACTGAATTCTATTGTGCCTTCTGCCTTAGTAGGAAGGAGTCTTTGGGGTCTCCTTTGAGGGCAAGCAGCATATGGGCCGCAAGATTCTCTTTCCTATGGAGTTAATGGTTGTTATATTGTTGCTAGTTATTTCTTAAGTGTTCTAGATTCCCTGTTTTTTCCCCTCTATGTAATCCTTTCCATAATCGTGCAAAGAACCTATTATTATTAAAAATTATGATCTGTGGTGAGATTGTTAAATACCAAAATTAGTAAACTATATTAGTTTTGGAATAAATCCCACCCCTACCGTTACACCTGGGCAGTCTGCTCCAATGTCTCACCACCCCCACTGTAAAGAACTTTTTCCTAATTTCCACTCTAAATCTGCCCTCCTCAAGCTTCAATGCATTCCCTCTCATCCTGTCACTATAAACCCTTGTAAAACTGCCCCCCCTAGCCCCCCCCCAGCTTTCTTGTAGGGCCCCTTCAGGTCCTGGAATCTTTGACATATTGCAAAATGAACAGCCCTCATTTCCCAAATATCCCTGTCAGGGCTGCCTGCAGCAGTTCCTGATGGACACACATTTCCATTGTTTAATTATTTTAGGATAATGGAAGATACTATGAAGTAAATATCTTCCAGTCTGGGTGCATAGCCTGAAAGCCCTGATTATTTAGAATCATAGTATCAGTCAGGATTGGAAGGCATCACAAGGATCATCTAGTTCCAACCTCCCTGCCATGGGCATGGATACCTCACACTACATCAGGCTGTCCAGAGCCTCATCCAGCCTGGCCTTAAACACCTCCAGAGATGGGGCTTCCACTACCTCCCTGTGCAACCCGTTCCAGGCTCTCATCACCTTCATGCTGAAGAACTTCTTCTTAACATCCATTCTGAATCTACCCCTTTCTAGCTTTGTTCCATTCCCCCCAGTCCTGTCGCTACCTGACATCCTCAAAAGTCCCTCCCCAGCTTTCTTGTAGGCCTCCTTAAGATATTGGAAGGCCACAATAAGGTCATTTAACTCCGATAAAATGTTCACTGACTGTAGCACAGAGACAGGTACACGTTAAGTGTCGTTTCTGCTCAAGAGCAGGGCACTAAGAATTTTCCCCTTAGGTTGTAATTAAAAGCCATACATTTTCTGAGGCACTCTGTTCAACAAGTTCAGGGTTTGTTTTTTTTTTTTTTCCCCCCCATTCCTTGTGATTTAGTGATGCACTCCTGTATTATAGTAGTGCAGCCCCTGCCAGCATTTCCATTATAGCCACTTTTTACAGGTTTATAACTCAACAGTAAAAATGTACTCTTCCAATTGGAAACTTGGCATATGATGTCTCATCTCATCCTCAAAAATGATAGGGTTTAGGTTGGATTTTTTTTTCTTCTTCTCTCCCTTCACCTTCCCCCCCACCAGAAGAGGTTGCAGTTTTGCTGCATTTTAAATGGAAGATGCTGCCCTTTCTGTTTTGGTAAGAGAAAAGCCTGCCTGGTTATTAAAATAACCTTTTCAGTTCTAAGAAAGGGAGGACTTTATAATACAGGAAACGTGAATAAGTGGTGTGGATGCTAGAAGGATTACAATAAGTATATGGATAGAGAGGACTATTACCTCCCAAATGAAAGCTAGGCTGTATTGATCAATGCCATTGAAAAGCTTTTTTGTATGTGTGTGTGTGTGTGTTGATTTTACCCTTAAAATAGCCTTCACAAAGGAAAAGAGGGTGTAGTTGCTGCACACTATTGTGTATCTGGCTGAATGAACTAAAGGAAGGCTTTACTGCATATAGACAAAATAATGATATTTTTCTCTTTCCTCAGCAAGGAAGGAATTTAAATGCTGTCTTTGGTTTTGAGGCCAAAGCACAAGGTTTCCAACAGACAGCTGCTTGTCTGCATGGACTAGGAAATTTAGCCCTGAATGACAAAGAAAGAAACATGGGGCTTGTACATCCTTACAATTTACACTGTCAAGATCTGGCCCTCTGAACCTGAGCCCTTACTCGATGCCTCAGATTCCAGTTCCATGTACTATGGGTGCTTAGGTATATATATAAAAAAAAAAAAAAAACCAGGACCAAAATTCTGTTTCTCCTTTACCTGCCTCCTTGGAGAAAGCTATTTAGGACTTAAAATGTCCCCAGCTACCCTTAAAGGAAGCTTCCTAATCGCTGTGAATTTCAGCAGCACTGCAAACATAGCAGGGAGCCTTCACTGTATTGTGTCTTCTTGTTGCAAATTTGCTTCCAGGTATTCTAGTGGGAGGTGTCCCTGCCTATGGAAGGGGGTTGGAACTGGATGATCTTCGAAGTCCCTTCCAACCTAAACCATTCTATGATTCTATTTCTTTTGTCATTTCCTTAGTTCAATTTATGCTTACCATATCCACTTCAATAGTGGTGGTTCTTCTGCTACCTAGTGACTTTCTTCTACTAATTAGATGAAAGGAAATGTGACAGAGAGAGACTTCACAGAGTGTTTATTAATTGAGTTAATATTTTGTCATGTACTTGGAAGCTATCAACATATATACAATATGAATTCTTACTAGGGCTAAGTTGTCTTTCTCTTAAGTCTCAGCTGGTTTAGATTTTTTTTTAATAGCTGTCTCTAATATATCTATTAATATTACAGTATCATGAAAAGCAGAGATTGTGCAGCCTACTGAGAAGTTCAATTCCTTAATTTGGTTTCCAAAATCAGTAATTAAGTTGAAGACTCTATTGTGTCCATAGGCTTTTGGATATAAGATAAAATAGCCACATGTGGAAGTGAATTTTTTGAGGCCATGAAATCAGAATCGTAGAATAGAATAGAATCAACAAGGTTGGGAGAGGTCTCCAAGATCATCCAGTCCAACCTAGCACTCAGCCCTAGCCAATGAACTAGATCATGGAACTAAGTGCCCCATCCAGTCCCTTCTTGAACACCTCCAGGGATGAAGACTCCACCACCTCCCTGGGCAGCCCATTCCAGTGGCAAATCATATAATCAGTCAGGGTTGGAAGGCAACACAAGGATCATCTAGTTCCAACCCCCCTGCCATGCCCAGGGACACCCTGCACTAGATCAGGCTGGCTACAGCCTTATCCAGCCTGACCTTAAACACCTAGCCAGAGATGTGGACCCAATCACCCCCCTGGACAACCCATTCAAGGGTCTCAGCACTCTCATGGTGAAGAACTTCCACCTCACATCCAATCTGAATCTCCCCACCTCCAGCTTTGCTCCATTCCCCCTGGTCCTGTCACTCCCTGATAGCCTAGAAAGTCCCTCTTCAGCTTTTCTGTAGGCCNCTAGTTCCAACCCCCCTGCCATGCCCAGGGACACCCTGCACTAGATCAGGCTGGCTACAGCCTTATCCAGCCTGACCTTAAACACCTAGCCAGAGATGTGGACCCAATCACCCCCCTGGACAACCCATTCAAGGGTCTCAGCACTCTCATGGTGAAGAACTTCCACCTCACATCCAATCTGAATCTCCCCACCTCCAGCTTTGCTCCATTCCCCCTGGTCCTGTCACTCCCTGATAGCCTAGAAAGTCCCTCTTCAGCTTTTCTGTAGGCCCCCTTCAGATACTGGGAGGCCACAATAAGGTCACCTGGGAGCCTCTTCTCTAGACTGCACAGCCCCAGCTCTTTCAGTCTGCCCTCGGACTCCCAGCCCAGTCATGTACACTTCAGCAGGGGGAATATTAGATACCTTGTGATGCCAGATAGAGTCCCTCAGGAGTCAGTACTGGGACTGATACTATTCAATATATGCATCAGCAACCTGGATGAGGGCACAGAGGGCACTGTCAGTAAGTTTGCTGTTGACACAAAGCTGGGTGGAGAGGCTGACACACTGGAAGGTTGTGATGCCACTCAGTGAGACTTTTTTCAGGCTGGAAAGCTGGGCAGGGAGAAGTTCACCAAGGGCAAGTGTAGAGTCTTGCACCTGGGCAAGAACAACCTTAGGGATCAGTATAGGTTGGGGACTGACCTGCTGGAGAGCAGTGAAGGGGAAAAGGACCTGGGGGTCCTAGTGGGTGGGAGGTTGACTGTGAGCCAGCAATGTGTTCTGGTGGCCAAAAAGGCCAGTGCCATTATGGACGGTGGTTGGTAGGCTGAGAGAGCTTCTCCTCCCCTACTACTCTGCCCTGCTGAGGCTGCACCTGGAATATTGTGTCCAGTTCTAGGCCACTCAGTTCAAGGACAGGGAACTGTTAGAGAGAGTCCAGTGCAGAGCCACAAAAATGATGAAGGAAATGGAACATCTTCTTTATGAGAAGATACTGAGGGAGCTGAGGCTGCTTAGCTTGGAGAGGAGGAGACTGAGAGGTGACCTCATTCATGTTTATAAATATGTAAAAGATGAGTGCCAGGAGGCTGGAGCCAGAGTTCACTGGGTGGTGCCCAATGGCAGGACAAGGGGCAATGGGTGGAAGCTGAGGCATAGGAAGTTCTATGGAAATATGAGGAAATTTCTTTTTCCCTGTGAGGGTGACAGAACACTGGAACAGGCTGCCCAGGGGGGTTGTGGAGTCTCCCTCTCTGGAGATATTAAAAACCAGCCTGGATGCATTCCTGTGTAATTTGGTATAGGTGATCCTGCTCTGGCAGGGGGTTTGGACTGGATGAGCTTTCAAGGTCCCTTCCAGCCCTTAACCTTCTGTGATTCTTCCACTGATTTTGTACCATGCTGACACCAGAAATGCTTTTTACTTGAGTCAGTGTGGAGAGCACACAGTAATTTTTTTTTGGTCATCTGAAATATCTGTGCATTTAATAATACTCCATGTATAATAATCTACAAATGCAATGTAAACAAGCGACTCACTGTAATTTACAGGTAAGCATATTAAAAGGCATTAAATGTTCTTTTTATGACTTCTCAGAAGGGTCTCTGTGGCAGCTGTGCAACATATTAAAATTGTGTTTGTATTTTTGTAATAATACTCGGAGAAGTTGCAGGAGTCATTAAGGCTAAAATGCTCCTGTGGTGTATATTTTGCTGAAACTAAGGCATATGATAAGGTTTTTAGTTAGTATCATGGAATCATAGAATGGTCTGGGCCAGAAGGGACCTCTGAATGTCATCTGGTCTGATCTCCTCTGCAGCCAGCAGAGGGATCCTCCACTAGATCAGGTCACCCAGATCCTTGACTGAGCCTAACCTTGGATATCTCCAGGGATGGGGTCTCAACTACCTCCCTGGGCAACCTGTTCCAGTATTTCACTACCCTCATGGTGCAGAACTTGTTCCTAACATCCAATCTAAATCTGCTTCTCTCTAGTCTGAAACCATTTGCCCTATGCAGCAATATAGGGCCACGAAGATGCTCAGAGGGCTGGAGCACCTCTGCTATGAGGACAGGCTGAGAGAGTTGGGGCTCTTCAGCCTGGAGAAGAGAAGGCTTTGACGAGACCTTATAGTAACCTTCCAATATCTGAAGGAGGCCTACAGGAAGGCTGAGGAGGGACTATTCACGAAGTCTTGTAATGACAGGACAAGGGGGAATGGGTTCAAATTGGTGGAGGGGAGATTTGAATGGGATGTTAGGAGAAAGTTCTTCCCAGTGAGGGTGGTGAGACACTGGAACAGGTTGCCCAGGGAGGTTGTGGCTGCTCCCTCCCTGGAGGGGTTCAAGGCCAGGCTGGATGAGGTCTTGAGCGACCTGATCTAGTGGGAGGTGTCCCTGCCTATGGCAGGGGGTTGGAACTGGATGATCTTTGAGGTCTCTTCCAACCTAAACCATTCTATGATTCTATGATATTATGGTAATTATTAACTGTCGTATTTAATTTCTTCTCGTGATCATCCGTCACCATGTTTAAGGGGCCAGAGAGCATGCCATGTTATCTGCAGCTGATGGCACTCATCACTGTAATTACTGAGCAACCTCAGCTGACTGTTGGAAGTTTTGCTGTAAATTCCAATCAGAATGTGAATGTTGCTGGATGACACAGAGCTCTATTTGAAGAGTTTATTTGCTAATCACAGGCAAGCGGCTCTCGAAACGTTAGGAGTAGGACAAACCACGAGAATTTATCTGAGTGTTTTGGGCTGCTGTATGTCTCAGTTGTGCTGGGAATAATATTTTTTTTTCCCCCATTTGTTCTTAGGCACAGAAGAGGCGGAAATCCAATGAGTCTGTAGATGCAGAGCTGTGTCTTAATGAGGTAAGAGTGTGGCTGCTGCACATTTCGCGGCACAAGTCTCTCCCTGTAATGGAGAACCTTAAAAAGTGTGTCAAGATTATAATGGGCTTACTTCACACCAAAGTCTTGTTAGTACTGTTATGTTTGGAGACATAGCATATTAAAGAATGATCCTACTCAGAAACCCAGAGCTGGGCTCGGTGGCCTCTGCTGACTTTATGTTTTAATAGCTGCGCAGTACATGTTTAGGCAGATCCCATGGTAATTACCATGGCGCTGAGCAAGTATAATGAGGCAATAATGTGCAGGAACACAAGTTGGTATGGCTTTTAACAGATAAACAGAAGCATAGTGGACATCGTTCTGCAGCTAACAAAAATGACCAATTTGGGGCATGAAGTCATGTTCACATCAGGAGATGTGATGCACGCACATCAGGAGACAGACTGACAGCCTCAAGAGATGCGAACCTCCCAGTGCTCTTTGAGTAGTCTGCTGAGCCTGACCTCCAAGGCTCCCTTTTCAGATGCAAACATTACATCAGGTTCCATGTCTGTCAGTCTGTATCTGTAGTGGGTTTGCAGTGACCTGCCCCCCCCACCTTTTAAAACCCTGGCTAAAACTCAGAAAAACACACTGGAAGTTAATAAATGAAGCTTTATATTTACAGCAATGCAAATATACAAGCAAATATTTACAAGATATAACAGATATTTACAGAAATATACAGTAAAAAAAGAAATACAGAAACCACACCCCTCCTGGAGACCAAAATCCCCAAGAGAGGGAAACCAAACCCCCACCCCTACCACCTCTCCCTCCTTCCCCCAGCTTTATCTCACCACTTGATGATGCTGCAGATAAGCTGAAGATCGGTCAGAAAGATTAGTGGCAGGAAGGAATGAATGGTTTTAGTGATTTTACTCTGAATTAGTTCAAAGGCAGAGAGACAAAAGAAAGAAGCTGCTGAAGCCTGCACGGACCCAGAGCCGACTGACTGCGCAAGCACACTGGCTTATCTGGATGTTTTGGGAACATTCTCAAAACAACCTTCTTTCTTCTCTCTCAGTCAAACTGGGTGAAGTGACACAGTGTTTAATTTCTCACTCAAATTCTCCAGTTAGCTCAAACCAACACAGTATCCTCTGCACTGATTCTGTCAGGAAGTTTACTAATTAGTGCTGTGCATAAATTATTTTTTACGCCGTGCAAGAACGCAGCCCAGGCTTTAGAGCAAGACCTACAGTACAGGCATGAGACAGCAGAAGAATGTGATCATATCTTTCAGCTTTTCCCTCACCAGTCCGGTTTTTCCCAGTTCTTCTAAATAAGGACAGCTCTATAGTCTAGTCCTAATTCTTTGAGGTACTTGTAAGAATTTCCTCTGCATATTAGATTGAAACCTAACAAGAAGCCTAACAACATGTGAGGGAGCAGTGCAGTGACATGAACAGACTCTTGTGCCAGCTTGCACAAGAAGGCCCTAGTAGCTGTAGCTTAGTCATAAGAGCTGCTGGTCTGTCTTACTCCATAATCTGTCCATGACAGTTTCCAAAAAACAGATGCCCAGGGTTGAGTATGAGGTAGCATATTGTGATAATTCCCCCAATGACTTTATGACTTCCTACAGTTTGCATCTCAAGGCCTTCCAAGTTAGCCATTCCCAGCAGGTGGTGTGAGAATGAAGATGCAGATTTATCTAGGAGTGCCTCCCTGGCTCTGCAGACAGTCATTGCTGTGGAAACTTGATGCTCTGTACTCTTTTTCTTGTATCTGCCCTTATAGCCTCTGTAGAAACCAGTTCCTTTGAGATTTTCAGATCCTGAGTGCACAGGGTCTGAGCAGCTTTGTATGGAGTACATTGGACTTCATGACTTTAGAGGTCCTTTTTAGTCTAAATTGTTCTACTGCTGTGACTATCCCTGTTGGGTTTTTCTTCTTACTGATGATGATAGCAGTGAGGAATATTCCTGCTACATGTCCTCCTTAGAGGGTTCACTTTAATCTGCTAGTCTGCACTTTTCCATATGCATGCTGGTTAATTATTGGTAGCACAGGAGACAAGGAATGTAAATAATGCAGCAATTAAAGGAGGAAAAAGGCATGAGAAGGAAGTTTCTTAAGCTAGGAAACACTGTCTTTTCTGATCCCATGGATTAGGTTTTGTTTATTCTTATCCAGAAGTAACTTCTTGTCAGAGTTATTCGGTTGACTGTGCAGAATTTGCACTTTCTCTGTGGGGCCTGCAATTTCTTTTTACAACAAACTGGGATCATAAACATAAGCTTGCTGAAAGAAATTGCTGTACTTTGCACAGGGAACCGCTGCTAAAATAGGGAATTTTTTTCTTTACTTTCCTCTCCTCTCCGAACCTCTCCTCTCCGAACCTCTCCTCTCCGAACCTCTCCTCTCCTCTCCGAACCTCTCCTCTCCTCTCCTCTCCTCTCCGAACCTCTCC
>VWZI01015904.1:5750-18000 GCA_013396835.1 Psilopogon haemacephalus | reverse complement strand
ATGCGATGATGACCAAGGAAAGTATTGTGTCTTGCAGAATGCTATTGGGAAAGACAACACAGCAGGAGTCTCCACCAGTCACATATCTTCGGAGAATTCGCTGGCTCTGCCCAGAAGCTTCTATCTAAGCACATGGCTCACTCTGATGACACTTGCACTCTCCCTCTGTTTGTCCCTAAGCTCATCAGTGGTCTTGTAGCTGCATTACAAAGGACATGTTAAAAAAAAAAAAAAAAATCTGTTTCCTGTCCTCTGTTGTTTATCTGGAATTCCAGGTCTGGGAGCTAAGCTGAGGCACTCCTGGCTAGAACAGTTTCAGTCAGCTGGAATTTTTGTTTTGTTTTGTTTCCTTTCTCTCTCTCTTAGGAAAAAAAAAGAAAAAAAAAAAAAAAAAAGCTTCTTGTGATATTTAGAGGCTTTGTGAAATACTTGGTGCAGTGCTACATTCCAAACCCAAAAGGCTTTTGGGCATGCAGTGTTTTGAAGAGACAATGTGTACATTTGCCTGTAAAGCAACCTGTTTGGATTACTTGGATGATTCTCATTTTAATCCTGGCTTTTCCCTGAGGAGGAGGAGGAGGAGGATGATGGCGGTTTTCTTAAGGTCCTATTTATCTCGTTGAATGATTTTGGTTTTCAAATTGATTGAACTTCAGGCTACCAAGGATGCCAGGCTTTTGTCTAATGGTGAATGTTCTCCCAGAGAGTGGACTTTACGAACCTTCTTCATTTGATAAATTGCTACCGATGTTAAACTCTTTCAGTGTATTAGCGTTTTCCTCTTTAAATGTTTACGTACTGTAAGTGGTTCTGCATTCCCTGCTGAGAAGCCATTATAATTCACATACAGGTATAATGTATGTCTTTCAGTTAAATTCTCATAGAGTGTGACATAGAACTTTCTAACAGTACATTTATCTTTTAATTATAATCATCTAGCCTTAACAAGGGTAAAGATCCTCTACGTTAACAAGAAGCAGCCGTTGTGAACGCTTGATAAAGAGACGTTTCTTGAAATCTGAGGATAAGCAGTAGAAACAGATTTTTTTTTTTTTTTTTGCTACAGGGTTTCAGCTGTACAGCCTGTGGTCTCCTATGCTTCCATTGTGATAACATAGTCCAGTTATTATCCCGTTTGTTTAATAAAAAATGACATACAATTTATTGGCTCCTCTAAACCAGCATTTTCTGTGTGTCCCTAAGCTGATAATGTCAGCCCGAGAAGTTACAGCGACTTTCACGCCTTGCTTTGCTTATCGCAGCGTTCCAGAGGTGAAAAGAGGGAGCAGGGCATAGCTTGAACCGTGCTTTATGTTTTAGGCTACTACGATCAACAACAAAGAGGCGTTTGGTCCAATTGCAAGGCAGCATCAAGCACACTCAGCCTGGTGCAGACCTTGTCACTGCTGACATGATGAACTGCTTGCAAAAACCAGTTCCGTGAATCGTTTTCGTGGTTTGGGTGGCAGTGTCGCCAGCATACATGGTTTGGTCACTTTGGGTTTTTTGTTCAGTGATATTGACAGCTTGTGGTGGTTGGTGTTGACTTCCCACTGTGTCTGGGCGGAATTCTTCGAAAGCTTTAAATGTCATCAAATGGGCAGCACTTCTCTTAAGGGCTGTCTTTCTACCTTACTGTGATGGCTTGTTGACTGTTACAAGCAGTTACGTCTAAAGGACCAACAGTAATCGGGTCTTGTTCCTACTGAAAGTGGAAGATAACTTCACTGAGCAAGGAGTTCATCATGCTGAATTTACAGTTTTACACTTGGACTTAACAATCATGTCCCATCCTGCTCTGAGATGCCCAGAGGTTATTTGCAACACGACTATAAAGTACAGACTGCAATGAAGTTAGGGTGGGTGCAACCTGCACGTGTTAGCAAGAGACTATTAAACCTGTGGACCAGTCCATCTTTTGAACTTTTTTCCTGCCTAACAATAAACACTTCCCTAAATTCTGGCATTCATTTATGTACTTCTGTTCTGTAGGTTTCAAAGCACTGTGCATGTGAGCATAGTCTGCAGTACTCTGTGCCACTGAACATAAAAAATTAGACAATATTAGTGCCATGGTCTAGTTGATTGGCTAGGGCTGGGTGATAGGTTGGACTGGATGGTTGTGGAGGTCTATTCCAACCTGGTTGATTCTGTGATTCTATGATTACTCTTTAATTATGATCACAGGCTCACAGGATGTCAGGGGTTGGAAGGGACCCAAAATAATCATCGAGTCCAACCCTCCTGCCAGAGCAGGACCATACAATCTAGCTCAGGTCACACAGGAACACACCCAGACGGGCCTTGAAAGGCTCCAGAGAAGGAGACTCCACAACCTCCCTGGAGAACCAGTTCCAGTGCTCTGTGACCCTTACAGTAAAGAAGTTCCCCCTTATGTTGAAGTGGAACCTCCTGTGCTGCAGCTTCCATCCATTGCTCCTTGTCCTATCACAGAGAGCAAGTGAGCACAGCCTGTCCCCCCCTCTCCTGACCCCCGTCCCCCAAGTCTTTATAAACATTTATTAAATCCCCTCTCAGTCTTCTCTTCTTCAGACTAAAAAGCCTCAGGTCCCTCAGCCTCTCCTCATCAGGCAGTGCTCCAGTCCCCTAATCATCCTCGTAGCCTTCCGCTGATGCTGATAAGAAACTGCAAATTACTTTCAAAGGCAGCGGAGCTGCTTTTGTTTTGTGTTTTTATTTTTTTTATTTGGAGTAGAAATACACAGCACATCATTACCAGTAATGCCCATGTGGTTCCCATTGCTCTTCTTGTAGACACTCTAATCAAATTATTGAAAAGTAGTGATAACAGGAAGGGGGGAAAAAGAAGGAGGAAAAAAAAAAAAAGAAAAAGAAAAAAGATGATGAGGCTCATGATTTTAAAAATAAATCAAATTCTTTAATGTCAAAAGGAGCTGATGGTATAACCTATTGAAATGCTAATGAACGGAGCATTAGAATTCTGAAGCCTGACATTATCCAATTAAAAATATTTTCCCAACACGTTCATAAACAGCAGCACAATTACTCAGTCCGTCTTTTGATCCGCAAATCCTCCTTTAAAAGGTGGTTTGTATTCGGCACATGAAACATTTTAAGCAGTATCAGGAATTCTGATAGCTCCCCAGCATGGTCCATACTTTTTTGAAAGGTTTGGTTGGGTTTTTTGTTTGTTTGTTTTTGGGTTTTTTTCTCCCATTTGATTTTATTACAATACCTCTGTTATATTAAATAGCAATGATTAGAGCTTTGACACGGCGTGATCCAGAATAAAAGCTATTGATCACTTACGTACTGTAAGCAACAAACTAATTAGCTTCTGCCTGCAAATGAAATTGCTTGGCTTGTCTGGTGCAGAGCGAGTTGCCTTTGGAAATGCAATGATGGATGCAACAGAGGAAGGAGCAGCATTTTGTGCAGCTAACCAAAGGCAAGCCAGAACACTCAAAACTTGGCTTTTTTTTTTTTTTCTTTAATTATTATTCAGTGGAAATTAAAATCACACCGAATTCTTAATTTAAAAAAAAAAAAAAATAACTGGCTTATTAAACAGGCAAGAAGGAAGAAAACCCCCCTAAGAGTTTGACACTTAATGAGGTTTTTACAGGCATCACTGTGCAAATATTGGAGGGCTCTCAGAAGCTGGCTGTGGTGTGGATGATGTCAATTTAGCACGGTGACCTTGCCAATGCACTCATTTGCTACAGTACTGCAGTATGCAAACTTTATTTATTTTTTTTTCCTCTTTCAAACTCTAAAATGTCAACAACTACCTGAATCATAGAATCAGTCAGGGTTGGAAGGCACCACAAGGATCATCTAGTTCCAACCCCCCTGCCATGCCCAGGGACACCCTACCCTAGAACAGGCTGGACAGAGACCCATCCAGCCTGGCTGCAAACACCTAACCAGGGATGTGGCTCCAACCACCTCCCTGGGCAACCCATTCCAGGGCCTCACCACTTTCATGCTGAACAACTTCCTCCTTATGTGCAGTCTCAGTCTCCCAACGTCCAGTTTTGCTCCATTCCCCCTAGTCCTGGCACTCCCTGATAGCCTCAAAAGTCCCTCCCCAGCTTTTTTGCAGGCCCCCTTCAGATACTGGAAGGCCACAAGAAGGTCACCTGGGAGCTTCCTCTTCTCCAGAATGAACAGCCCCAACTCTTTCAGTCTGTCCTCATAGCAGAGGTGCTGCAGCCCTCTGAGCATCCTTGTCACTCTTCTCTGGACACACTCCTGCATGTCCACATCCCTCTTGTAATAGAGGCTCCAGAACTGGATGCAGTATTCCAGGTGAGGTCTCAGCAGAGCAGAATAGAGGCAGGAGAATCACCTCCGTCGCCCTGCTGGCCACACTACTCCTGATGCAGCCCAGACTTTGGTTGGCTTTCTGGGGTGCAAGTGCACACTGCTGGCTCATGTTGAGCTTCTCATCCACCAGCACCCCCAAGTCCCTCTCTACAGGGTTGTTCTCCAGCCAGTCACTGCCCAAGGGAGGTTGTAGCCAGGTGGGGTTGGTCTCTTCTCCCAGGCAACCAGCAACAGAGTGAGGGGGGACAGTCTCAACTTGTCCAGGGGAAGATATAGGCTGGATGTTAGGAGGAAGTTTTTCACAGAGAAAATGATTGACATTGGAATGGGTTGCCCAGGGAGGTGGTGGAGTTGCCATCCCTGGAGTTGTTCAAGAAAAGACTGGATGGAACACTTAGTGCTATACTCTGGTTGATGGGACAGAGCAGGGTGATAGGTTTAATTGGATGATCTTGAGGGGTTGGAACTGGATGATCTTTGAGTTCTCTTCCAACCTAAACCATTCTATGATTCTATGATCTTGGAGGTCTCTTCCAACCTGGTTGATTCTGAGATTCTTTGATTCTATGCGTGCTCAGTGAGCAGGCTTAGGCTAGATGTTGTACATTCTTTTAACACATGAATTTGACCAGTATAACAGTAATCCTGGAACTGTCCACATACAGGATTTACATGCAGAAGATCTGCTGGTTAAATTTGTCAGTTTAAATAACCTGTGTATTTCTGTTTCTCCTTAAAAGAGGTACACCCAAAGAGAAAATTCAGAGTCAACTGAAATATATGAGTAAGGTTTTGCACTGTTTAGCACAGATATTACTTCCACAAGTGAGTCCAATGAAAGAGGCATTGTTCATGTCCAGAAAAGGGCAATGAAGCTGGTGAGGGGCCTGGAGCACAGCCATAGGAGGAGAGGCTGAGGGAGATGGGGTTGTTTAGCCTGGAGAAGAGGAGGCTCAGGGCAGATCTCAGTGCTGCCTACAAGTACCTGAAGGGAGGTTGTAGCCAGATTGGGGTTGGTCTCTTCTCCCAGGCAGCCAGCAACAGAACAAGGGGACACAGTCTCAAGTTGTGTCAGGGGAGGTATAGGCTGGATGTTAGAAGGAAGTTCTCCATAGAGAGAGTGATTGGCATTGGAATGGGCTGCCTGTAGAGGTGGTGGAGTTGCTGTCCCTAGAAGTGTTCAAGAAAAGAGAGGAGTGCCATGGTCTAGTTGATTGGATAGGGCTGAGTGATAGGTTGGACTTTATTATCTTGCAGGTCTCTTCCAACCTGGCTTATTCTATTCTATTCTATTCTATTCTATTCTATTCTATTCTATTCTATTCTATTCTATTCTATTCTATTCTATTCTATTCTATTCTATTCTATTCTATTCTATTCTATTCTATTCTATTCTATTCTATTCTATTCTATTCTATTCTATTCTATTCTTCTATTCTATTAACACCATTCTGTATTTTATTGTTTTTGATTAAAAAGCATAGGGTTTTTTTTTAAATATTTCCTGGTTGGTTGTTCTATTTTGGTTTATACAAGAAAACAAAGGAAGCTTGACTGGCTGGATGATAGGTTGGACTGGATGATCTTGGACATCTCTTCCAACCTGGCTGATTCTATGATTCTAAGATTAATCTTCCAGATACTAGTAAAAATAGCAGCAATTGAGGCTCTCCCTTGCTCTGCTGCAGAGGAGCCAGTGCAGACATAGGAACAGCCCTGCAGGAGTGTCTCTGCACAGGCTTTTGGTCAGAAATGAGAAGTTCAGCCCTTTGGTTGACCATCTCAGCACGCTGACACCCTGGCAGCTTCAAGAGATTGGGGAGGGAGGTTCTAAACATGAGCCATCCATCAGTCCATCCATGTTCACTGGGGCACTCTCCACTTTCCACTGAACAGCTTCATTCCCACTGTGTCATTAGGAAGAATTAGGAGGAAGAAGGATTCTTAAGCATTTCAGAGCAGTATGCAGAGAGAGAATCTGTCTGGAGACCCATTTCCACCCTTGGTTTTAAAATGAAATTACATCACTCCATGACCCAACCTTGTGAATATCAGGTTGCTCACAATTTGAGGGATGCTGCAGTTTGAATCAGCAGGCTGAATACCTAAAAGTGTACACTTTAGCTATATGCTTAGCCCTTGCAATTAGGCTGGAGATGAAGAAAACAGAGAGGGGAATCAGCTTGAAATCTGAGTCTAATTTTAATGTACAGTTGTTGGCTTAATTGCAATGCTGCTTCCACAAAGGAGAGATGGTGAGAAAGCAGCAAAGGAGAAAAGCAAAACTCTGACCAGCTCCTTGAAGGGAAATTCTGGGTAGGAATTTGCAGTGGGTGAATTCCTTCTCTTTACCAGCAGCTGTGTCCTGGGCTGCATGAAGAGAGGCTTGGCCAGCAGGGCAAAGAAAGTGATTCTCCCCCTTTTACTCTGCTCTCCTGAGAACCCATCTGGAGTACTGTGTACAGGTCTGGAGCCCCCAACACAAGCAGGACATTGAGAACTGTAAGAGAGTGTCTAGAATATGATCAGAGGGCTGGAGCACCTCTGCTATGAGGACAGGCTGAGAGAATTGGGGCTTCTCAGCCTTCCAATATCTGAAGGAGTCTAGAGGAGGGCTGAGGAGGGACTATTCACACAGTCTTTTAATGACAGGATGTAGGTTAATGGGTTTAAACTGTCAGAGAGGAGATTTAAATGGGATGTTAGGAGGAAGTTCTTCACTGTGAGGGTTGTGAGACACTGGAACGGATTGCCCAGGGAGGTTGTGGCTGCTCCCTCCCTGGAGGTGTTGAAGGCCAGGCTAGGTGAGACCTTGAGTGATCTGTTCTAGTGGGAGGTGTCCCTGCCTATGACGGGGGCTTGGAACTGGATGATCTTTGAGGTCTCTTCCAACCTAAACCATTCTATGATTCTATGACAAATACATCTTGTGTATGTCAAGTGGCAGGAGTATCTCACACTTAGCTAGATTCTAAAAAAACAATACTGCTGAAGCAGATTTCCCCCTTAGAAGCTGGTATCAGTGTTATGTCTGATCATACAATCATAGAATCACAGAATATTGGAGGTTGGAAGGCACCTCCAGAAATCATCGATCTAGTGGGAGGTGTCCCTGCCTACGGCAGTGGGTTGGAACTGGATGATCTTTCAGGTCTCTTCCAAGCTAAACCATTCTATGAGTCTATGATGAATACATCTTGTGTATGTCAAGTGGCAGGAGTATCTCACACTTAGCTGGTAACAAAAATGCTGGATTCTGCTGTAACATCAGGGACTTCCGAGCAAACAGGAAAAGATGGAATAGTGAGGAGTTACTTGCACAGCAATTACAACCTTCTGTCATGAAATGCAATTGTTTGTCTTCAGCACCAGGGTGGATTTACTTCCCTCAGAAATAGGCATTCGCTGATGAGACTTCTGCGTTAGAACTGCTCTGGTCTAAAGAGGCCTCCAAGGTTGTTTTATGCCCATAAAGGTTAGTCGGATTCTACCTGATGTCTCTGACATCAAATAGAGGCATATTTGCTCCAGATGAGCTTGGCAGAGAAATTAATCCAGTGACTTGTTAAATATGCCTCATCTTTAAATATTTGCTTTTTTCTTACCAGTTCAGTTCCTCCTATGACATTTCAATTATTGGCTATTTCAGCTTCTCTTTTGACTTGGGAAGGTCATTTGCTCTGTACTCTACAGTAATCCACTTTATAGATTTTTCCTCCGAGTTGGGCTTGGGTTTTTTTTTTTTTTTGGTTTGGGTTTGGGATTTTTTTTTTTTTTTTGGGTAGTTTTTTGGGTTTTTTTAATCACAGCCTTTGCCTCTGAGAAAAAAGAAATGTGATCAGGGATATGTCTTTTCTGAACATCCAACAACCTTCACAGGGGGAGGAAGCTGCAAGTGCCCAATTTGCCTGCTAAGCACTGATTTGACTAGAACAGGCTGAAATATGATGTTGCTGTGCCCCAGGTGGAATTTAAAACTTAGTGTGGCACTGAGGAAGAATTAAAAAGTTCTAAGCTCTCAGTGATCTTTTAGAAATATTTAAATACTTCTAATGTAGTTTCTGATTGGAATTTTGGTTAAAGTCTCATTCAGTAGGATTTTTTTTTTTTTTTCCAGGAGTAAGAAGTTTCACTGGGAAATTTTGATGGGTCCATTATGAAAGGTAAAATTAGGGATGCTGGTGAATTCCTATTTTTAACTTTCATGTTCCCTTTATCCCTCTGCCTTCAGGGGACTGCTATGCTAAATAGATTAATATTAGCTATGATCACCTCAATAATCAGAAGCCAAGTCCTGCAACTCCTGTTTAGATGCTCCATCAGTTTTATTGTTCATGTTCCACCCAGTTCAGACTGGATGGAGCACTTAGTGCCATTGGCTAGGGCTGAGTGATAGATTAGACTCGATAAGCTTGGAGGGCCCTTCCAATCTGGCTTGTTCTGTTCTGTTCTTTTCNTATTCTATTCTATTCTATTCTATTCTATTCTATTCTATTCTATTCTATTCTATTCTATTCTATTCTATTCTATTCTATTCTATTCTATTCCACTCTATTCCACTCTATTCCATTCTATTCTATTCTATTCTATTCTATTCTATTCTATTCTATTCTATTCTATTCTATTCTATTCTATTCTATTCTATTCTATTCTATTCTATTCTATTCTATTCTATTCTATTCTGTCTCTTCTATCCTGGCTTATTCTATTCTATTCTATTCTATTCTATTCTATTCTATTCTATTCTATTCTATTCTATTCTATTCTATTCTATCCTCTTCTATTCAATTCGAGTTCTCTTCTAACATGGCTTTTGAGGTATTTTCTAACATGGCTTATTCTATTCTAAAGCCACAAATTCAAGAGGGGCACTGAAGGTTATCTGCAGTTTAGAAGAGCAGTCAACGAAATACTCAGTAGCACATTTTTATCAGTATAGGTGGTGGTGCTGTGAGTTGGTACCATCTAGACTAGGTCAGAAGTTCTCTGAGCACATCTAACCAGAGCAGCTGCAGCTTCTGTTGTTTTACCTGTGCCAGGTGCTAATAGCTGAACTTTGCTGTGTGTATGCTTGGAACTAATTGCTGCCTAGGTGGCAGCAGCCAAACCACTTCAGCAAGAGTTCCCCTTAGCCCAATTTCCCCTGCTTTTACTGGTTCCAACATACTTTAATTATTTTGCACTACTTTTTAATCTGTCAGAAGGAGGATTTCCCAGAATCCAGAAGAAAATGAGTCATAGATTTAAGGGTAATTTTCTTCAGATCCCTCCTGCCAAAATACCACAATAATTTACCTCTTCCAGACTTACTTCTATCATCCAAAGCATTGAACAACCCCTGCCAAGTAACTTAAGAAACTGAGCAGGATTTTCAGGGATCCAGCTTCCAGTAAATGAGTCCATGTTTATTTTCAGGCTTCTTCAAGCCACTCATTCCATGAATTGATGTTATGGATAAACATAAGTAATTAGAGATGGTGCCATGGCCTTATACTAACTCCCCATGTTGATCAGCTCATGTCAATCAGTTTTCCAGTGCTGGAAGTTCCTCATGACAGCTGAACATTGCCTTGATAGTAGGAGATGACATTCCAAGTCACATTATCTCTTGTTATTTTACTCTTGTCTGAAATAGATCCCCCACTCCTACCCTTATCTGAGTTCATGTACTTGATCTTCCAGAAAGATGAAAAGGGTTGACTGATGCCTTGATACCCTGTTCTTGATATCAGTCTCAGTAACCTATTCCGTCTCAAGTCAGTAATCTCAGGCATAAAAGCAGTACCACAGTGGGCACTAACAGGCAGCAGCATTCTTCTGGCTGACCACATATGGCCTGGTAAGATAGGGTACACTGGCACTAGTTGGCCTGTATTATACTTAGCCTTTGTGTCTGCTTCATCACCCAGGCCTTTCTTGCTGCTGTGAAGTTCATAGAATCATAAAATGGTTTAGGTTGGAAGAGATCTCAAAGATCATCCAGTTCCAACCCCTCTGTGCCATAGGCAGGGACACCTCCCACTAGATCAGGACACTCAAGAACTCATCCAGCCTGGCCTTGAACACCTCCAGGGAGGGAGCAGCCACAACCTCCCTGGGCAACCTGTTCCAGTGTCTTACCGCCCTCACTGTGAAGAACTTTCTCCTAACATTCTGTTTAAATCTCCCCTCTGCCAGTTTGAACCCATTACTCCTCATCCTCTCATTACAAGACCTTGTGAACAGTCCCTCCCCAGCCTTCCTGTAGGCCCCTTTCAGATACTGGAAGGTTGCTATAAGGTCTCAAAGCCTTCTCTTCTCCAGGCTGAAAAGCCCCAACTCCCTCAGCCTGTCCTCATAGCAGAGCTGATGCAGCCCTCTGATCATTTTTGTGGCCCTCCTCTGGACTCTTTCCAGCAGTTCCATGTCCTTCATGCAAACCACACCACTTCACTCAAACCACACCAGTAACCCTTCCCACCGCTACCAGCTGACAAATAAGTCATGCCAGGCTTGCCAGTTCCAGCTCTTTACCTGGTCTATGCAGAGCAAGAAGTTGATTTTCACCACTTGACCTTAGGTCAGAGTTTAAAAGGTACAAAAGCAGAGCCCCGAACCACAGGGAGATGTAAACTTCCAGCACAGAAGGCAGCAAATCTGCTGAAACTCTGCAGTAATTTTCACAATAAAATTACAACACCATGATCCTTTCTTGATGGAACAAGATGTATATGACAGAAGGAAGCTTTTGTTGAAAACAGAAGAAAGCCTAAAGATGCAAAAATTGCTGTTTAGGGACACACAATTTATTTTAGCAGGAGGTACTGCAGAGAACACACTGATGAGAAGCAGAAATGTATGTCCCAGTAGGAAGAAGGCAGAGGAATCATGTTCTCACTGATGTTTTTTTCTTTCTTTCTTTAGCTGGGTGAATTGGCCCATGGAAATTGGTGCCCTTTTGGGAGGCGAAGCAATTCTCTCAGGTGTGTGTTAGCCAAAATGTAGCTGATGATAGGAGCAGAATCTCCTTCTGACAGCCCAGACCTGATTATTAACACTGACATCATCTGGATGCTTTGAGGTGGGACAAAGACTTTAAACCTTAGGTGAAAGTTAGTTCAGGAAGAGTGCTTGTAAGGATTGCTGGAGGTGGAACAAAGCCCCCACGGTGGATTTACAGTAGGGAATGTGCAAGGCAGGCTGAGCTCTGTCACACTCTGCTCTTAAAGAGAAGGAAGCACAGGTGAAAATGGAAAGCAAAAATATAGTCCTGAATTTTCTATTGCCTCCTGCCTGGGAGTATCAGTAGGACTGAGGGACAAATATCATAGAATCAGTCAGGGTTGGAATAGACCACAAGGATCATCTAGTTCCAACCCCTCTGCCATGGGCAGGAACATCCTACCCTAGATTAGCCTGGCCACAGCCTCATCCAGCCTGGCCTTAAATACCTCTAGGGATGGGGCCCCAGCTACCTCCCTGGGCAACCCGTTCCACTCTCATGGTGAAGAACTTCCTCCTCACATCCAGTCTGAATCTCCGCACTTCCAGCTTTGCTCCATTCCCCTTAGTTCTCTCACTACCTGATAGCCTCAAAAGTCCCTCCCCAGCTTTCTTGTAGACCCCCTTCAGATACTGGAAAGCCACGAGAAGGTCACTTGGAAGCCTGCTCTTCTCCAAACCTCAAAGCCTCAACTCTTTCAGTCTGTCCTCATACCAGAGGTGCTGCAGCCCTCTGAGCATCCTCATGGCCCTCCTCTGGACACACTCCAGCATGTCTAAATCCCTCTTGTAGTAGGGGCTCCTAACCTGGATGCAGTACTCCAGGTGGGGTCCAGGTAGAGGGAGAGAATCACCTCCCTCGACTTGCTGGCCTCACTTCTCCTCATGAAGCCCAGGATCTGGCTGGCTTTGTGGGCAGCAAGTGCACACTGTGGGCACTTCTGAATAAGAAAAAAAA
>VWZI01015903.1:206859-219038 GCA_013396835.1 Psilopogon haemacephalus | reverse complement strand
AAAAAAGTGCTATTAAAAAGAAAAAAAAATAAAATAGTGGTGTTGCTTTGGCAGGGGGAGTTGGATTGGATGATCTTTTGAGGTCCCTTCCAGCTCCTAACATTCTGCTGTTCAGTGATTTCATGATCCTCTGAGTCCATAATTCTGCAATTCTATGACTCCATAATTCCACAGTTCCATGACCCTACAACTCCACAGTTCCACAACCCTTATGACTCCTATAAGGTGTTTGGGGCCAGATCCCTGGAGGTGTTTTTGGCCAGGCTGGCAGAGGCTGTGGGCAGCCTGCTCTAGGGTAGGGTGTCCCTGGGCATGGCAGGGGGGTTGGGACTGGCTGATCCTTGTGCTCCCTTCCAACCCTGACTGATTCTAGGATTCTATATTTTCACTTGCTGTTAATTAATGGGGGTTGCTTTACCTCCAGT
The DNA here is from genome assembly GCA_013396835.1 of Psilopogon haemacephalus. Classification (NCBI taxonomy): domain Eukaryota; kingdom Metazoa; phylum Chordata; class Aves; order Piciformes; family Megalaimidae; genus Psilopogon; species Psilopogon haemacephalus. The sequence goes on along the minus strand of VWZI01015903.1, from coordinate 218,613 downwards.
TCTATGTTCACTGAAGCTTCATCTGATCAGTAAATGCTGCAGCAAAACCTGGTTTGCCTTCCAAGTTGCAACACAGCCCCCCCAATTAAGTGAAAGTTGTGAGCAACCCTTGCTCTGTGGAAGCTGCTGGGCTCCCTCAAGATGTAAAGCTGGTGTCCAGTCCAGCTGCTCTGTCTTATTTTTCTTACCTCACTATAGAATCACAGATTCTGTGATTCTAAGAGAGAGAGAGAGAGAGAGAGACTGATGGGTGGGAAAGAAACTAATCCAGCTGGGATGGGAAGAACAATGCCATGGGATAGAGACACAAACCAAAAGGGAATAGGGTGGCACAACTGGCACCACTGATGCTGGGGTCAGGCACTGGGCAAGGCCCAGCCTGGTGTCAGCAGCAGATGGGAATCAGCTCTGCAGCTGGACTGAGGAGCACAGGGATTGAAGTCAAAGGCAGAACTGGGTCCTCTTGGGACAGAATCCTAGAATCTTAGAATCAGTCAGTTGGAAGGGACTGCAAAGATCATCCAGTCCCAACCCCCCTGCCATGCCCAGGGACACCCTACCCTAGAGCAGGCTGCCCACAGCCTCTGCCAGCCTGGCCAAAAACACCTCCAGGGATCTGGCCCCAAACACCTCCCTGCAGGGGCAACCCATTCCAGCCTCTCACCACTCTCATGCTCAGCAACTTCCTCCTCACCTCCACTCTCAAGCTCCCCACCTCCACCTTTGCTCCATTCTCCCCACTCCTCTCATTCCCTGACAGCCTCAAAAGTCCCTCTCCAGCTTTTTTTGGGGCAGTGCCCTTGTGTGCCAAGGATAACTGCTGTGGCACTTTCAGATGATTTGGGGTTACACATCAAGCCCTGAAGAGTGAAAACTGCAAACTTCTCACCTCTTTCTGTCAGAGGAAATGCCATCATATCTGTTCTGAAGGTCAGCAGAAGTCCTGATGTTCCCAATCTCCTCCAGCACCTCAAGGTGACTTTGAAGTTACAACCTATTGTGCCAATGCAGCACCTCAAACTTTATTTTAGTACAAGAATGAACTTCTGGAGAAAGGTCTTCCAACTGGCCTCAGCTGCATCTTGCTCTCTTCAGAACAGGGAAAATTCATCCCATTTTTTTCTGGTTGAAAGGGGTTATTTTTAGGAGCTCAACTCACCAAACTGGTCAGGGTTTGCCCTATGTAGGTTGTGCTACATATAGAACTTTCTTTCCTTCTTGCACTGTGGAGGATTTTGAGACTAATAATAGCTGCACAATAGCTGCAATGATACAAAGAGTTATAGCAGGATCTCTGCTCCTATCTCTAATGGTAGAGGGAGACCTATCAAAGGACCTACCCTGAGTGCCACAGGGTCAAGTCCCCAGGCACAGAAAGCTCTCGCCAGGGCAGGCAGCTTCCACAGCATCACAGAATGGCTCAGGTAGGACTGGACCTCAGAGATCATCTCCACACCATGCCCAGGGACACCTCTCAGCTCCACTCAGCTGCTCAAGGTCTCATCCAGCCTGGCCTGCATCACCCCCAGCAAGGAGGCAGCCACAGCCTCCCTGGGCAGCCTGTGCCACACTCTCAGCACCCTCACACTCAGCAGCTTCTTCCTCAGCTCCACTCTAACCCTGCTCTGCCTCAGCTCCAAACCATTGCCCCTTGGCCTGGCTCCAGACCCCCTCAGCACAAGTCCCTCTGCAGCCTTCCTGCAGGATCCCTTCAGGCAGTGGCAGCAGCTCTGAGGTGCCCCTGGAGCCTTCTCCTCTGCAGGCTGCACCCCCCCAGCTCCCTCAGCCTGTGCTCACAGCAGAGCTGCTCCAGCCCTTGGAGCATCTTTGTGGCCTCCTCTGGCCTCACTCCAGCAGCTCTGTGTCCTCCTCCCGTTGGGGTCAGCAGTGGTGATTTTTATTCTACACTATCCTATCTCTAGGACTGGGAAGTGTTTTTAAGTTGAGAGTGAAGCTTGTTCAGAGGAGCGGAGGAAATGCTGACAGCTCCAGAAATGCTCTTTTAATTTTTTTTTTTTTTATTTAAATCAGCATCAATTTTATACTAAATTCCCTGCTTTAAAACTCAACCATTGTGCAGGCTGGAGGAGAGGAGGCTGAAGGCAGAGCCCATTGCTCTCTGCAGCTCCCTGCAGGGATGTTGGAGTGAGGAGGGGGCAGTCTCTGCTCCTTGGGGGCAAGGGACAGGAGCAGAGGAAAGGAATAAAATAGAGTAGAACAGAACAGAAGAATAGAGTTCAATTGAATAGAGTTGTATAGAATAGAAGTTGAATAGGATAGGAGTTAGATAGGATAGAGTAGAGTAGAGTAGAGTAGAATAGAATAGAATAGAATAGAATAGAATAGAATAGAATAGAATAGAATAGAATAGGAGTTGGATAGGATGATAGGATAGGATAGGATAGGATAGGATAGGATAGGATAGGATAGGATAGGATAGGATAGGATAGGATAGGATAGGATAGGATCAGCCAGGTTGGAAGAGACCTCCAAGCTCACCCAGCCCAACCTATCCCCCAGCCCTAGCCAATGGCACTCAGTGCCCATCCAGGCTTTGCTTCAACACCTCCAGGGATGGGGACTCCACCACCACCCTGGGCAGCCCATTCCGATGGCAATGAAATGGCTCCAAGCTGCCCCCAGGGAAGGTTCAGGCTGGATGCTAGGAAATATTTCTTCCCAGAGAGGGTTCTCAAACACTGGAATGTTCTGCCCAGGGCAGTTCTGGAGTCCCGATCCCTAGAGCTGTTCCAGCAGCCTGTGGAGCTGTGCTTAGGGACATGGTTTGGTGCCGACCCTGCAGTGCTGGGGTCGAGGGTTGGATTCCATGAGGCTGGAGAGCTCTGTCAGCAGGATGTGTGCTGTGATTCTGTTAAATCTGGATAAATAGGGAGGAAAATTCCTGTACGTTGCAGGCTGTCTGTGAATATGCTTTGGTGAACCTTGCAATCTATCTCCTGCACCCAGGTGGCAGTAACATCCTCTTTATGTTTTGGAGGATACTGCTCTGGCTGGTAAGTTCACCTTCCCCACCCACGTAGAATCCTAGAATCATTGAGGGTTGGAAGGGACCACAAGGATCAGCCAGTCCCACCCCCCCTGCCATGCCCAGGGACACCCTACCCTAGAGCAGGCTGCCCACAGCCTCTGCCAGCCTGGCCAAAAACACCTCCAGGGATCTGGCCCCAAACACCTCCCTGCAGGGGCAACCCATTCCAGCCTCTCACCACTCTCCTGCTGAAGAACTTCCTCCTCACCTCCACTCTCAAGCTCCCCACCTCCACCTTTGCTCCATTCCCCCCAGTCCTGGCATTCCCTGACAGCCTCAAAAGTCCCTCCCCAACTTTTTTGTAGCCCACTCCAGATCCTGCAAGGCCACCAGAAGGTCACCTGGGAGCCTCCTCTTCTCCCTGGTTTTGTTTTCCTTCCTCAGCCTACAATCTACTCTCTCATTAAAATCCTGCAGTTGGTTCAAACCAGATCAGAGACCTTCAGCTGTGCCTGACTTCTGTTAGGGAAACTAAAAGAGCTCAATGGAAGGGTCTTGTGGCTTCCAAGCTCTAAGGAACTGGGTTATGAACCCCCCAAAGAGATGACTCAGTTCCTTTTGTTCCCCTTTTATCAGCATTTCAGCTCGGGTAGTCACTGAAATATTTTTATCCAAGCCACCTGAGAATGATGATTGGAATGGAAGGTTCCATCAAACACCTATCAGAGGGTTTCACAGAATGGCTCAGGTTGGAAGGGACCTCAGAGCTCATCTGCTTCAACCTCCCTATCACACTTGCTCAGCTGGATGGAGCCCAGCCCACGATTTGCCCCTTAGGCTGCACCCTCCTTACACACAATCAAATGAACTTTAATGTGAAATTTGGCTCCGTCGTTGTTCTTTTCACTCCAGTCCCTTTGATTTGGCCTCACGAAATTGTGCTGACAATCAGTGAGCGCCTAATAAATGTGCTTCTTGGTTTTGCTGCTTAAACATGGCCTGAACCCTGCAGGTGCCCTCAGATTTAAAGAGACTTCCGTAACCTGGCATCCCATTACCTGGGGAGGCACTCTGAGAGCTTGAGGGCTCTTTCTTCACTTCTTGCTTGATCTCCACCTCACTGCCACCTCCTTTCAGGGAGATGCAGACAGTGGTGTAAAGGGTTAAGCCCTTCCAGGGAGGCTTACCTGGAACAGGAGCCTCACTCCTCCCTGGGGATGGTCTGACCTGCCCCCAGGTGTGGTGTTTAGCCCCCTCCCACTTCCTGATAAGACCCCTATGAAGGGAGGGATGAACTTCCTGCTTCTTCCTCTTGGCCTCTGTTTTCCTCACCAGCCCAGCACCTTGCTGCCCTGCTGCTGCTGTTTCACCAGGTGCTCTCCAGCAAACACGTGGGGAGAGCAGCCACATTTGGAACTCAAACTGGCTGCATCCCACCAGCATCCATCCACCAATGTCCAACTTCACCACTTGGATTCAATTTCCCTTCTATAGTTTGTTGCTTTGTTTTTTTCATTTTGTACATCCTCTCTAATTCCCCTTACCTTATACCTATACCTTGTATTTTCTTCCCTCTCCCCCCATCCTCTCTAATTCCCCTTACCTTATACCTGTACCTTCTATTTTCTTCCCTCTCCCCCCATCCTCTCTAATTCNCCCCATCCTCTGTAATTCCCTTACCTTATACCTCTACCTTGTATTTTGTTCCCTCTCCCCATCCTCTGTAATTCCCTTACCTTATACCTCTACCTTGTATTTTGTTCCCTATCCTCTGTAATTCCCCTTACCTTATACCTGCACCCTGCATTTTGTTCCCTTTCCCACATCCTCTCCAATTCCCCTTACCTTATACCTCTATCTTGTATTTTGTTCCCTCTCCTCCTATCCTCTGTATTTCCCCTTACCTAAAATACCTTCTATTTATCCTTAAAGTTTATTTTTTTTTCCCTTCCAAATCGAGCTAAGCATTTATTGAGCATTTGAGCTCAGGGGGTACTGGGCTTAAGCTAATGCCAGTGGTTAGAAAAAAAAAAACCTCTCACAAGCTCCCTTGTGCCTCCCTGCTGCTATACATGCATTCAAGTTCCTTCATCTCTTGCTTCTATAAATCAAATTTCAACTGAACTGTTTAAAATGTGGCCAGAAACTCTTTTCTGGAGGCATTTAGGAGGAGGCTGGAGGAGGGACTCAGTCCAGGTGTTAGGTGATAGGTTGGGCTTGATGCTCTCAGAGGTCTTTTCCAGCCTTGCTGATTTCTGTGATCCATCAAAGTCTCTTTCAGTGCAGGTTCTTCTCTGTGGAGTTTCCAGGCCCTCCACAGACATTTTCCTCAGGATGATATTTTGTTGCAGGTGTTGATCTAATGATGGTTTTTTGTTGGTTTTTTTTTTTTTTTTATTGAGGCAGTACCTGTGCAATCAAACAACTGCAGCAGCAGCAGCCACCAACGACTGCTTACGTTGATGGAAAAGACAGACCTCCTAAAACCTTGTTAGCTTCTCTCCAAGGACTTCTAGGAGCTAGCACCTGCTGCAGGAGCAGCTGTTCTCTCTGTCTTCCAGATGGCTGTGGAGAAGGAAATCAAATCCTGGCTGAGTTCAGACCTTTGGTGAAACCTGTATAAAACCCTGATCTGGGGTAGGGTGTCCCTGGGCATGGCAGGGGGGTTGGAACTGGCTGATCCTTGTGGTCCCTTCCAACCCTGACTCATTCTAAGGTGGTGAAATATAGTGAGTTATAGAGCTCCAAAACATGTTTGCTCCCTTCCACGTGTTTGCTGGAGAGCAGGTGGTGATTTCCTTGTGGTCCCTTCCAACCTTGACTGGTTCTGTGATCTCCAGGACCAGACTCACCTTTTGTACAGACACAAGGACTCTAAACCTGCCTGTGCACCGTGAGAGTGGCACCAGGCGAGCCCAGCCACGGGTGGCATCTGAGGCTCCTGACTGTCCTTCCTGAGACCCATGGCAGTGACCTTTATCATCTTACCTTCTCTAAAGGTTTAAGTCTACCTGGAGCCTTCTCCTGACTACTCCCTGGGGGTGGTCTGACCTGCCCCCAGGTGTCATGTTTAGCCCTCTCCCACTTCCTGCCAAGGACTGCTATATAAGAGGGGGACATCTGCTCTCTCTCTGCTCCTGCCTGCCTGACCAGCTCCTTGCTGTTCTGCTGCCAGACCACCATCTGCTCTCCAGCCAACACCTGGGGATAAAAAACATTTTCTTTGGAACTCTGACTGCATTTCACCATCAAAACCCTGCATCCTGCTTCCTCCACCATCAGATCATCCATCCCAGCATTTGGACTCAGCTCCCACTCCACAGGTTGTAATGTTGTGACATTGTGTATTCAGTTCCCTCTTTTCCCCCTTTCCCCTCTAATACCTCTCATTTTTCCTACCCTGTATTTGTTGACTCCCTTTTTACCCATTTACCCTTCTTGCCAAGACTGCTATAAAAAGGGGGGTAGACAGACTTTGTCTTTTCTCTCTCTTGGTCCCTCCTGCCTGCCCAGCACTTTGCTGCCCTTTTGCTGCTGCTCACCACCTGCTCTCCAGCAAACACGTGGAGGTGGAGGTGGCAACCAGGTTTTTTTTTGGAACTCTAACCTGCTGCCTTTCACCATCGATCCTGCATCCTTCTGCCTCCACCACCAAATCATCAATTCTCAGTGCTTGGACTCAATTCCCACTTCATTGGTTGCATTTTTATTTTGTGCCTTTTCCTCCCTTTTCTTTCTTTATCCTCTATAATTTCCCCCATTTTGGTTCACTTTTTCCCATTCTCTGTAAACCCCCCCCCCCTTAACTCCTATTTATTATTGAAGTTTCTCTCTTTTTACTTCCAAATCAAACTAAGTATTCATGGAGCTTTTGAGCTCGGGGTGGGCCTGGCTTAAACCCAATCCACCTTCACACCAAAATATCACCCAGGGAGATGCCACACAGTTACATGGGGACACACAAATGTGAAGACACAGCACTGACAAACAGCTCCTACATAAAGAGTTATCTGCAGCACAGAATGGCTCAGGTTGGAAGGGAGCTCAGAGCTCATCTGCTCCAACCTCCACACCATGCCCAGGGACACCTCTCAGCTCCACTCAGCTGCTCAAGGTCTCATCCAGCCTGGCCTGCAGCACCTCCAGCAAGGAGGCAGCCACAGCCTCCCTGGGCAGCCTGTGCCACACTCTCAGCACCCTCACACTCAGCAGCTTCTTCCTCAGCTCCACTCTAACCCTGCTCTGCCTCAGCTCCAAACCATTGCCCCTTGTCTGCAGACCCCCTCAGCACAAGTCCCTCTGCAGCCTTCCTGCAGGATCCCTTCAGGCAGTGGCAGCAGTTCTGAGGTGCCCCTGGAGCCTTCCCCTGCAGGCTGCACCCCCCCAGCTCCCTCAGCCTGTGCCCACAGCAGAGCTGGTCCAGACTTTGCATCATCTTTGTGGCCTCTTCTGGAGTCTCCCATAGCTCTCTCCAATTCTGCCTTTGAACTCTTGCTACTGGAGAAGAAACCATCCCCAGCACCTCATTTGCTCTCTGACAATGTTCCTGCCTTCCCTGGAAGGATTCTAATTCCTCCTCAAGAACAACCTCCTGTCAAAATTCTCTTGAGAGAAAGGAGTTAGGCAGTGGTGGGCAAAGTGTCTGTTGAGAGTCATCACAGCTCTGTGCACAGAGCTCTGCTGAATCTCCTGCAAATCAAGGGAAAATAATGAGCTCATCCCTGCCCGTGCTCTGCTGCAGGACATTGTCACACAGCAACACAAAGGTTTCATGGCTTTTTTTCCCCCCTCCCCAGGCTTTCTTTTCATCTCCCATTTGCTTGTTCCTTTCCATCTTTGGTGGCCTCCTCAGGACTCTCTCCAGCAGCTCCGTGTCCTTATGGCGCTGGGGACAGCAGAGCTGGAGCCAGGATTGGAGGCAAGGTCTGAGCAGAGCCTAAGGGGCACAATCCCCACTCTTGCCCACACTCCTCTGGCTGCAGCCTGGGCTAGGAGTCAGATTAATCTGTAACACCTGAAAGCTCCTTGGTCTGAAGAAGTGTGTGGCAGGCTGAAGCTTTGGAGTGTGATTTCACTGTGGAGCAGAGCAGGATGTGTTGGTCTGATGTCATCAGCAAGGTGCACAGGTGTTTTGTATCCTAGGTCTAATGTACTAATCATAGAATGGTTTAGGTTGGAAGAGACCTCAAAGCTCATCCTATAATGGTTTAGGTTGGAAGAGACCTCAAAGCTCATCCTATGGCACAGGGGAGTTGGAGCTGGATGGGACTGGATGGTCTTAGAGGGATTTTCCAACATGAATCATAGAATCAGACTGGTTTATGTTGGAAAGGACCTCAAAATTTATGTTGGAAAGGATCTGTGATCACATTGGGTGCTTCTGTGCTCCACAACCTCCCTGGGCAACCTGTGCCAGTCTCTCACCACCCACACTGCAAACAACTTCCTCCTAACATCCACTTTCAATCTCCCCTCTGCCACTTCAAACCCATTCCTTCTCCTCCTGTCATCACCAGACCTTGTCAATAGTCCCTCCCCAGCTGTCCTGCAGCCCCCTTCAGATATTGGCAGGCTAATAACAGATGTCCTTCATGCATGGCATCTACATTACCTAGAGCAGCCAACTCCAAACAGAACCTGATGGATGGAGGGTCCCTGAGCAGCATTGAAAATGCCCCAAATCCATAATTCATGAATTATTCTGTCTAGAGGCCTTTCCCCAGGCTCTCCACGTTTAAACGACCACATCCTCCTTTTCAATTCTGCTCAGCTGCAAGCAGGTTGCTGGCTGCAAAAAAAAAAAAAACCAAAAAAAAAAAAACCAACCCAAAACCAACAAGAGCTGGGGAAGGGAAAACGTTTGCCATTTGTTCCCCACCTGGAACAGATGTCTACAAGGATGCTCCTGCACATCCTGACATGGAAACTTGGATGTGTCATCAATGATTGATCACCTGCATGCTGCTCTCCAAGGTGTGCCTTGCTGCTGACACTCCTGCTCCTTTTTTGTTTTTTTTTTTTAAACAGCAGCCTTGAAATTTTTAATCAGAGAATCATCACAGAGTGCTTTAGAGCACTCTGTGCAGTTCTGGAGCCCCCAGCACAGGAAGGACATGGAACTGCTGGAGAGAGTCCACAGGAGGTTCACAAAGATGATCAGAGGGCTGGAGCAGCTCTGCTATGAGGACAGGCTGAGAGAGTTGGGGCTTTTCAGCCTGGAGAAGAGAAGGCTTTGAGGACACCTTATAGCAACCTTCCAGTATCTGAAGGGGGCTACAGGAAGGCTGGGGAGGGACTGTTCACAAGGTCTTGTAATGACAGGACGAGGGGGAATGGGTTCAAACTGGCAGAGGGGAGACTGAAATGGGATGTTAGGAGGAAGTTCTTCACAGTGAGGGTGGTGAGACACTGGAACAGGTTGCCCAGGGAGGTTGTGGCTGCTCCCTGCCTGGATGTGTTCAAGGCCAGGCTGGATGAGGTCTTGAGCGACTTGATCTAGTGGGAGGTGTCCCTGCCTATGGCACAGGGGGATTGGAACTGGATGATCTTTGAGGTCTCTTCCAACCTAAACCATTCTATGATTCACACTCAGCAGCTTCCTCCTCAGCTCCACTCTAACCCTGCTCTGCCTCAGCTCCAAACCATTGCCCCTTGGCCTGTCTGCAGACCCCCTCAGCACAAGTCCCTCTGCAGCCTTCCTGCAGGATCCCTTCAGGCACTGGCAGCAGCTCTGAGGTCCTCCTGGAACCTTCTCCTTTGTGGGCATCAAATTTCACATTGGATGATTCTGTTCTCCACAACCTCCCTGGATGTGTACAAGGCCAGGTTGGATGAGGTCTTGAGCAACCTGATCTAGTGGGAGATGTCCCTGCTTGTGGCCAAGGGGGGTTGGAACTGGATGATCTTTGAGGTCTCTTCCAACCTAAACCATTCTATGATTCTATGATTCTATAGGTTGGAAGGGAGTTCAAAGATCAGCGAGTTCCAATCCCTGCCCTGTGCCATAGGCAGGGACACCTCCCACTAGAACAGGTTGCTCAAGGCCTCACCACAAGATCATGGAATCACAGAATGGTTTAGGTTGGAAGGGACCTCACAGCTCGGACAGTTCCAGCACCCAGCCTGTGCCACAGGCAGGGACACCTCCCTCTAGAACAGGTCACCCAAGGCCTCGTCCAACCTGGTGCTGAACTCCTCCAGGGAAGTTGTGGAGCACAGAATCACCCAATGTGATCAAAGAATGTGATCAAAGATCCCATTCTGTGCTTCTGTGCTCCACAACCTCCCTGGGCAACCTGTGCCAGTGTCTCACCACCCTCACTGCAAACAACTTCCTTCTAACATCCACTTTCAATATCTCCTTTGCCAGTTTAAACCTATTCCTCCTCCTTGTCCTGTCATCACCAGACCTTGTCAATAGTCACATTGGGTGATTCTNAAATACTCGACTCAGAAGTAAAAAAAGAGCTAAACTTAAACAATAAATAGAAGGTAAGGGGAGGTACAGAAAAGAGGAGAAAGGGAATCAAAAATACAGAGGAGGGAAAATGAGAGACATTGGAGAGTAAAGGGGGGAAAAGGGAACAAAATACACAATGTGAGAATACAACCTGTGAAATGGGAGTGGAGTCCAAATGCTGGGATGCATGATTGATGGTGGAGGAAACAGGATGCAGCTACAGAGGTGGGGTGTGAGGAGAGCAGAGCCAAGGGGCACAATCCCCTCCCTTGCCCTGCTGCCCACAGCTGCTCTTGCTGCAGCCCAGCACACAGTTGCTGTCTGGGCTGCACTCACACTGCAGCCTCATCTTCAGCTTTGCACCACCCCACACCCCCAGCTCCTGTTCCTCAGGGCTGCTTTCAGCCATTCCCCACCCAGCCTGGAGCTGTGCTTGGCATTGCACCCACCCAGCTGCAGGACCTCACACTTGGCCTAGAACTCATCCTGATTTCAGTTGCACTGGAATGAGAGACCTGCTGAGCTCCCCATAGGAGATTCCAATCCCCTAACAGCCTGCTCACCCTGCTACTTATCTTCAAACACACACACACCACCAGCAGAAAGGATTTAAGCCCCATCTGAGTAATCCACATCTTGTAGGTAGCAGGGTTTAGTGAAAGTGGAGCAGTTGTTACTATAATTTAACTACAGAAGGGGCACAGTGTTCAGTGCAGGGAGAGGGTCTGACCTGCATGCACCAAAGCAGGGAGTCTCATGGCTCTGGGAGTGTCAGTCTGGATTTCTCAGCCTCCGAGCTGAATTTCCTTGGCTTTGTGGATTTGTCGCACGCCTAAGGCTGCTTAAGTATCTGCTTTCCTCTTGATGATGTTCAGCAGTCCAGAATGCAGCTTTTTAAAGGATTAAATCAAAGAAACCAAGGGAAAAAAAAAACCACAAAACCCAAAAACCACCACCAAAAAACACCCAAATAGGTAGAAGTAGTAAAATCAGTAGAACAGAATAGGATGGAATAGAAGACAATGGAACAGAATGGGGTGGAATAGAAGAGAATAGCATAAGAGAGGATGGAGTAGAATAGAATAGCATTAGAGAGGATGGAATAGAATAGAATAGAATAGAATAGAATAGAATAGAATAGAATAGAATAGAATAGAATAGAATAGAATAGAATGGTATAAGAGAGGATGGAATAGAATAGAATAGAATAGAATAGAATAGAATAGAATAGAATAGAATAGAATAGAATAGAATAGAATAGAATAGAATAGAATAGAATAGAATAGAATAGCATAAGAGAGGATGG
>VWZI01015903.1:146135-158298 GCA_013396835.1 Psilopogon haemacephalus | reverse complement strand
CTATTCCTATTCCTATTCCTATTCCTATTCCTATTCCTATTCCTATTCCTATTCCTATTCCTATTCTATTCCACTGTATTCTATTCTATTCTATTCTATTCTATTCTATTCTATTCTATTCTATTCTATTCTATTCTATTCCATTCCATTCCATTCCATTCCATTCCATTCCATTCTGACTGTGGCAGGTTTCCTGGCAGCTGCAATTAAAGCCAGGTAGAGGAGGGGAGTAGAAAGCTGGGCTGGGTGGAGAGTAGCTGGTGGGGCAGATGATAGGAAGCATCAAGCTGTGATGTACAAGCAAAGAGCGAGTTCAGAAGAGATTCTGCTTTATGATCATAAAGGAATTGGCAAAGGAAAGAGTCAGGCCTGGGCAAACAGAGGCATTTCTTCAGAGGCAGTGGATGTTGATTCAAGTCCCCTCAGTTTGTCTCTGTCTGAAAGACAAGCATCAAAAGGCAGCACCAGACCTGAATTTCCAAAGGTCAGTCACAGTATTGGATACAGAAATGAGATCAGGATGGGAAAGGGGGAATGTAAAAATAGAAATGACCCCAAAATAATGAAATATCTGCATCTGGTCAGGCTTTGTGCTAGTGTGGAGCAGACACTGGGCCTAAGGGAAGGTGAGGGAGGGGTTTGTATTCAGCAGGCAGGAGAGGCAGACTCCATTAAAGATGCTCCAAGGAACACCAAACTTTTGTCTTTGTTTGCTTTGCCACTGCCCAGCTCAGGTTCTGCTCACTCAGGCACTTGCTGCAGCTCAGGGCAGCTGTGCACAGCCAGGGGCTGCTGCTAGCAGGGAGAAGCTGATGGGCACAGCTCCTGCCAAGGCCTGGGGGGCACAAAGGCTCTGCCTGACACTTGCTGCTCTGCACACCAAGGGCACTGCCACAGCTGTGCCACACCTTGGGGGGCAGGAAGGCAGAGGGGGCAGCTGTGGGGAGGAGCAGGCAGCACAGGTGAGCCTCAGCTGCCCAAGAAGGGATTGCAGCCAATGGATGGCATCTTCAGGTACAAGCTGAAGCCTCTCCAAGGTCAAGCCTCTTCTTCTTGAGGCTGTGGGCAGCCTGCTCTAGGGTAGGGTGTCCCTGGGTATGGCAGGGGGGTTGGGACTGGCTGATCCTTGTGCTCCCTTCCAACCCTGACTGATTCTACTGTTCTATTATGCCAATCTCTGGGGCCAAAGCTCTCTGGAGTCATCACCAGACAAATCTTTACATATTTCACCTGTGTAGCTGATAATTATAGGAAGGAGCTGAACTTCTTGATGAGATGATTAGGTGTGGAGTGAAAGACAGGTATTTGCAAGTGAAAGCAGCTCATGAGGGAGGAAAATAAGTAGGTAGCCAAATGCAGAGCAGCCTGGGTTTGGGAAGGGATTTTATTGCTGCTAAGGTGTCAGGACTGAGGATAAGGAAGCAGTCCCTTGAAGAGTTGGAGCACGTCCAGACAGTGCTGCATTCATTTTTGGGACCCCTCAATTCATGAAGGACACTGAGGGGATGGAGTAGGTCCTGAGAAGGGGAACAAAGCTGGGGAAGGAGGTAGAGGGGAAAAAAAAAACAACAAAAAAAACCCAACAAAAACCCACATCTCCTTCTCTGGAGACTTTCAAGGCCTGTCTGGATGTGTTGTTGTGTGCCCTGAGATATATTGTCTGGTCCTGCTGTGGCAGGGGAGTTGGACTGGGTGAGCTCTTTTGGTCCCTTCCAACCCCTGGCATCCTGTGAGCCTGGGATCTTGCAAGGAGCAGCTGAGGAAACTGAGGTTGCTTAGCCTGGAGGAAAGGAGGCTGAGAGTGGAGTGAGGTGGGGACTGGACTGCTTTCCCAAATATCAAGTGATGTGACAAGAGGAAATTGCCTCCAATTGTAGCAGGAGAGGCTTAGGGTGGAGTTGGGGTTGGTTAGCTTGGACTGGATGAGCTTTGGAGGTCCCCTCCAACCCAGACCACTCATGTCTCTAGGGTTGGTGTTCTAGAAATCAGACTGCAGCTCCTGGAGCCTTGCAAGGTGATTTCTTTGGGCCTTTTTGAGCAATACGAGACAGTTGTTTGACCCAGCTCATTAAAAACTACAACTTAAGATGTTGAGGTGCTGGAAGGTGCTGAGAGAAGGGCAGCAAGGCTGGGGAGGGGCCTGGAGCACAGCCCCAAGAGGAGAGGCTGAGGGAGCTGGGGGTGTGCAGCCTGCAGAAGAGGAGGCTCAGGGCAGAGCTCATTGCTCTCTGCAGCTCTCTGCAGGGAGGTTGTGGCCAGCTGGGGTTTGGCTCTGCTGCCAGGCAGCCAGGGCCAGAAGGAGGGGACAGAGGCTGAAGCTGTGGCAGGGCAGGTTGAGGCTGGATGTGAGGAGGAAGTTGTTGGCAGAGAGAGTGACTGGCATTGGAATGGGCTGCCCAGGGAGGTGGTGGAGTCCCCATCCCTGGAGGTGTTGAAGCAAAGCCTGGATGGGCACTGAGTGCCATTGTCTAACTGATTAGATAGGGCTGGGTGATAGGATGAACTGAATGACCATGGAGGTCTCTTCCAAGCTGGTTGATTCTATGATATCAGGAAAAACATCTTCACTCAAAGCATCATCAAGCCCTGGAACAGGTTGCCCAGGGCAGTGCTGGAGTTTGCGTCGCTTGGAGGAATCATNCAGGGGCAACCCATTCCAGCCTCTCACCACTCTCATGCTCAGCAACTTCCTCCTCACCTCCACTCTCAGTCTCCCCACCTCCACCTTTGCTCCATTCTCCCCAGTCCTGGCACTCCCTCATACCCTCAAAAGTCCCTCCCCCACTTTTTTTGTAGCCCCATTGAGGTGTTTTTGGCCAGGCTGGCAGAGGCTGTGGGCAGCCTGCTCTAGGGTAGGGTGTCCCTGGGCATGGCAGGGGGGTTGGGACTGGCTGCTCCTTGTGGTCCCTTCCACCCCTGACTGATTTTAGGGTTCTATGATTCTAAATGAGCATTTTTGGGTATCTTTGGCCACCTGTTTTCTGTGTGCCTGAAAAGTTTGCATTGCCAGGAGCTTTTTTGCAGGCTTCCAGCTTGTCCCAGTGACAATGGCTGTTAAATCAACCCTTAATTAATTTGCTGACTTCAAAATGGATGAGAAGCACAACTGGAAGGGGAAGGATTCACACTTCTAGCTTTATTTGCTGTGAACATAAGCAGAGAGCCTGACACAGCCTGGGAGTTCCACTGCAGGGACTTCAAAGAGGAGTAAATTCCCATACACAGAGATTACAAAAGCTTTGATGTTCCTGGAGTAATCTCTGGCTTTCCTTACAAGGGCTTTTAGGGAATGGACATGGACATGCTTTGGCTAAGAGCAACCCTCTAAAGTTTGGATTCTATATGCCAGGTGATGCAGCTTGGCCACGACAGCCCTCAGCAGCCCTACAGGCTGGGGGAGCAGTGGCTGCAGAGAGCTGCCTGGCAGAAAAGGACCTGGGGGTGTTGGTGGAGAGCAGCTGAGCAGGAGCCAGCAGTGTGCCCAGGGGGCCAAGGAGGCCAACAGCATCCTGGCCTGCATCAGCAGTGGTGTGAGCAGCAGGAGCAGGGAGGGGATCATGCCCCTGTGCTCAGCACTGCTCAGACCACACCTCCAGTCCTGTGTCCAGTTTTGGTCAGCACAGCTCAGGAGGGACACTGAGGTGCTGCAGCAGGTGCAGAGAGGGGTGAGGAGGCTGGGGAGAGGGCTGGAGAACATCACCTGTGAGGAGCTGCTGAGGGAGCTGGGGTTGGTTAGTCTGGAGAAGAGGAGGCTGAGAGGGGACCTCATTGCCCTCTACAGCTACCTAAAAGGAGGTTGTGGTGAGGCTGTGCTGGTCTCTTCTCCCAAATTCCTAATGATAGGAGAAGAGGAAATGGCCTCAAGTTGCCTGAGGGGAGGTTTAGATTGGATGTTGGGATGTGACATATCTTGAGGCTATGGTCTGGTGATGAAGGATGCTGGGATGAAGGTTGGACAGATGCTCCTGGTGCTCCTTTCCAACCACAGCCATTCAGAGTGCTGAGATGTTGTGCTGAGGGATTTGGGTTAGCCAAGGACTTGTCAGTGTGAAACTAAGGATTGGAGTCCAGGATCTTGAAGGTCTCTAAGAGATTCTGTGACTCTGTGATGATTCTGTGATTTCTTATGGAAATTATATTAATGGGAAGGATGAGAGGGAATGACAGGCCTCGACTACACCTCTGCCCTGCAGTGGTGTGTCCAGCTGAGAACTGTGAGGATGGTGAATGGATGAATGGTATAGTTTGGAGGCCCTATTACAAGAGGGATGTGGAGGTGATTGTGCCCCTCTGCTGTGCTCTGCTGAGAGCCCACCTGGAGTAGTGCATCCAGTGCTGGAGCCCCTGGGACAAGAGGGATGTGGAGATGCTGGAGGTGTGCAGAGAAGGGCCCCGAGGATGCTGAGAGGGCTGCAGCAGCTCTGCTGTGAGCACAGCCTGAAAGAGTTGGGGCTGTGCAGGCTGCAGAAGAGGAGGCTCCCAGGGCACCTTCTGGTGGCCTTGCAGGATCTGGAGAGGACCTACAAAAAAGCTGTGGAGGGACTTTTGAGGGTGTGAGGGAGTGAGAGGAGTGGGGGGAATGGAGCAAAGCTGGAGGTGGGGAGCTTGAGAGTGAAGGTGAGGAGGAAGTTGTTGAGCATGAGAGTGGTGAATGAATGCTAAACCATGAATGCTAAACTGTATCCTGAGGCACCACATCTACAGCTTCCTCAACACCTGCAGGGATGGCCTCTCCACCACCTCCCTGGGCAGCCTGTTCCCATGCTTTGCCACTCTCTCAGTAAAGAAGCTCTGCTCCCTGCTCCCTGCTCCCTGCTCCCTGGGATAGGCCAAGGAGCAATGGATGGAAGCTGCAGCACAGGAGGTTGCAGCTCAACACAAGGGGGAACTACTGCACTGGAAGGATCCCAGAGCTCTGGCACAGGCTGCCCACAGAGGTTGTGGAGTCTTCTTCTCTGGAGCCTTTCTAGCCCTTGTCTGGATGTGTTGCTGTGTGCCCTGAGCTAGCTTGGATGGTCCTGCTCTGGCAAGGGGGGCTGGACTGGATGAGCAATTTGGGTCCCTTCCAAGCCCTGACATCCTGGGAGCCTGTGAACACTCAGCTGATGCTTCAACCTTTAGTTTAGCTGTGTGGATTATTTCTGGAGGAAGCAGGCAGCAGATGGTGCTCCTAACCTGTTGCAGTGGGGATATTACCCTGAGCTGCAAACCACTTGCATTAAACTGCAAACAAAGCCTCGAGGTGGTAGAAGGAAGAGTCCAGAGAGGAGCTGCACTAAGCCACCTGCATATTTTCTGCCTGCGTCTGATGGAGCCTGAGTCAGTACCAAATGGTGCCTTGAACCTCATCCAGAATGTGCCTTGGCCTTTGATCTCAGCTTCTATTTCCAAGAGGTGATGTAATGAGCACAAAAATAAGCTGTGCAGCAGGCTGCCATTAACAGCCTCAGACTGTCAGTTCAATGAAGGCCTTCAGGGACAGCTTAGAGCAGCCTTCCAGGACCTCAGAGTGGGCTACAGGAAAGCTGGAGAGGGACTTCTGACCAAGGCATGGAGTGCACAGGACAAGAGGTGAAGGCTTCGAGCTGGAAGGCCACAAAGAGGATCAGAGAATCACAGAATGGTCTGTAGTGACAGGCTTGGGGCTAATGGCTTCAAACTGGGAGAAACTGGATTTAGATTGGACATGAGGTTGAAATTCTTCCCCATGGGGGTGGTGAGACACTGGGACAGGCTGCCCAGAGAAGCTGTGGCTGCCTCATCCATGGGAGCACTGAGAGCCAAGGTGAATGGGGCTTGGAGCAAGCTGCTCTGGCAGATGTCCCTTGCTGGGGCAGGGGCATTGGAACGAGATGGTCCTGCAGGGTCCCTGCCAGTTCTGTGATCCTGTGGAGGTTTAACACAAAAGTGAAGATGACCATTTTGGGGAAGGGCATGGAGAAGAAATCTCATGAGGAGTGACTGGGGGAGCAGCAGCATCTCCACAATGTCCCTTTTGGGTCACTGTAGGCAGCAGTGAGGTCTCCCCTCAGCCTCCTCTTTCTCAAACCAACAAAGGGATGCTGAAGCTTCTGCTTTTCCTGAAAGCCAGGGAGGCCTTTTAGCTCCACACCACAGATCAGAAGAACCCAAAGAGTGACTCTCTGCAGACAGGTGAGAAGAAAAAACTTTCAGTTCCCCATGCATGGAAGGAGGCTCAAGCAGAGTTAACTTCACCAAGCATCACCAGCCAGATGCTGCTTCTTCCAAAGCCCTGTTGAAAGCCTGCACCTGAACAGTGCTGCTCCAAACCTGCTCCTCCCCTCTTGCCCATCAGCTATGTTAATTTGGTATTATTTACCCTCATGCAATTCCAGCTCCAATTAACTCACAATTAATAAGCACTTGACATTTTCAGAGCACTGTGGAATTAATCCTCTCCACGCTGCCTCTTAAGTCGCTGTTGTTGCTGTTGTTGTTAAAGATGAGAGAACTCATTTCAGATTAATCATATTTATTGAGTTTAAATGGATCACAAGAGGCATTAAAAAAAGGGAAAGAAAAAAAAAAAACAACCCACAAAACAAAAAAACAGAAAACCCAAACCTGGAATGCAGGTTTGACTGAACTCAGAGCTGCACACAAGTCAAATGAGTTACAATTAAAAGGCTTTGAGAAAGTTTCCACACCAGGAGAAAGCCAGGATGCTCCTCTGCTGCCCCAGGAAGGCTGAGGGGCCAGGGGGAGAAGAGAGCTGAGCTGAACCATATGCTGATGGGTGCAGCACCAGATGGATCCAGAACTGGCCAAAGAGTGGCTGCCAATGGCTCCATGGCTCAGGGGAGTCCCTCAGGGATCAGTCCTGGGCCCAGTCTTGTTCAGCATCTCTGTGGGTGCCATGGGCAGAGGCATTGAGTGCAGCCTCAGCAAGTTTGCTGAGCACCCCAAGCTGTGTGGTGCAGCAGGCAGGCTGGAGGGCAGGGATGGCATCCAGAGGGAGCTGGGCAGGGTGCAGAGGTGGGCACAAGACAACCTCAGGAGGTTCAACAAAGTCAAGGTCAAGGTCCTGCAGCTGGGTGGAGGCAATGGCAAGCACCAATGCAGGCTGGGCAGGGACTGGCTGGAGAGCAGCCCTGAGGACAGGGACTTGGGGGTGCTGGTGGAGGAGAAGCTGAAGCTGAGGCAGCAGTGTGCACTTGCAGGGCAGAAAGGCAAGCAGAGGCTGGGCTGCAGCAGGAGCAGTGTGGGCAGCAGGGCCAGGGAGGGGATTGTGCCCCTCTGCTGTGCTCTGCTGAGAGCCCACCTGGAGTAGTGCATCCAGTGCTGGAGCCCCTGGGACAAGAGGGATGTGGAGATGCTGGAGGGGTGCAGAGAAGGGCCCCGAGGATGCTGAGAGGGCTGCAGCAGCTCTGCTGTGAGCACAGCCTGAAAGAGTTGGGGCTGTGCAGGCTGCAGAAGAGAAGGCTCCCAGGGCACCTTCTGGTGGCCTTGCAGGATCTGGAGAGGACCTACAAAAAAGCTGTGGAGGGACTTTTGAGGGTGTGAGGGAGTGAGAGGAGTGGGGGGAATGGAGCAAAGGTGGAGGTGGGGAGATTGAGAGTGGAGGTGAGGAGGAAGTTGCTGAGCATGAGAGTGGTGAGAGGGTGGAATGGGTTGCCCCTGCAGGGAGGTGTTTGGGGCCAGATCCCTGGAGGTGTTTTTGGCCAGGCTGGCAGAGGCTGTGGGCAGCCTGCTCTAGGGTAGGGTGTCCCTGGGCATGGCAGGGGGATTGGAACTGGATGCTCCTTGTGGCCCCTCCAACCCTGACTGATTCTAGGATTCATCCTTCAGTCCATAAACCCCTGTGAGCAGCACAGTAGGACCTACAATGTACAGCTCTGGTGTCCAAAGCAAACATCTTAGCCAGAAACATATTTGAATTAATTTTTTTTTCCCTGACCAGGAAGGCATTGAAAGAAACATTCCTCAGAGATGCATCCATAAGGGCTGTCCCTCAGACACATTTTATTCCAGCACCAAATGCCCATGAGTTTGCTGAATGATTTGTAATTTGCACCCCTCAGTACGTGCTGGGTTTCACCTCTCAAGAGGAACCTTCATTCCCAGCCTGACAAGCTGATTGATGGTTCTTGTTATCTGTGTCAGAGACTCTTCACTGAATTCTGAAGAGGACTTATGGGCCGTAATAAAGTCTTGAAGATAAAGTGGTTGGAATTAGAAGCCTTCAGATTTGAGACCAGATCACAAGACTTCACCCTTACTCCAGCTCAGCAGAGCTCTGAGCCTTGCTGAGGTGCCCAGCAGCAGGACTCCTGCGCTGGAGAGCAGTGCACAAGCTCCACTGAAAGTGGCCAGCTGCAGCTTTCACAGCTCACACTCCACTGCCCTAGCAGCTCTGCTCCTTTCTGCTGCATCCATCCCATCTGGAATTTAGATTCCTCTTGCAGAAGAATCTCAGTCTGCTGGTTTGAACTAATTAGAGAATTTGAGTGAGAAATTAGACTATTGGCTGAGAGAGGAAAAACACAGGATGGCACTGCACCCAGAGCTGTACTGAGAAAGAAAAAAAACCACAAACCTTGTTTTTAAAAGTATAACCAAAATATAGATAGGGCAGATGGTTTCAGACCTCTCTGGCTGCAGCTGCTTCTCTTGCATGGTTCCTTTGTCTCTTTGCCTTGGTAGCTAATTCTCAGTAATTCTGCTAAATTCTTTCCTAATGCTAACCCCCCCTGGCTGATCTACCTCAGCTTATCTGCAGCACCAACAGGTGGTGAGATAAGATTGGGGAAAGGGGGGAAAGGTGGTAGGGGGTGGTTGGTTACCCCTCTTGGGGATTTTGGTCTGTGGGAGGGCTGTGGTGTTTCTGTATTACCTTTTCACTGTATATATCTGTAAATATCTGTTATACCTTGTAAATATTTGCTTGTACATTGTGCATTGCTGTAAATATAAAGCTTCATTTATCAGCTTCCAGTGTGCTGAGTCCTAGCTGGGGTTTATATCAAAAGGTGGGGGGGCAGGGAACTGCAAAACCACCACAAGAGGCCAAAGCAGCTGACTTGCAAGTGTGATTATGTGTGGGAGAGAGACCTACCCAGAGAGCTCACAGAATCACAGAACCTTAGAGGTTGGAAGGGACCTCCAGAGATCATCCAGTCCAATCCCCCAGCCGGGCAGGATCCCCCAGAGTAGTGCACACAGGAATGCATCCAGGTGGATTTTGATGGTGTCCAGAGAAGGAGACTCCACAACCTCTCTGGGCAGCCTGCTCCAGGGCTCAGTCACCCTCACTCTAAAGAAGTTTCTCCTCATGTTGAGCTGAAACCTTCTCTGTTCCAGTTTGTATCCATTGCTCCTTGGCTTGTTGCTGTGCACCACTCAAAAGAGCTTGGCCCCCTCCACTTGACCCCCACCCCTCAGATATTTCTACACATTGCTCAGATCCCCTCTCAGTCTTCTCTCCTCCAAACTAACCTGCCCCAGGGTTCTCAATCTTTCTCCACAGGGGAGATGCTCAAGTCTGTGATCCTCATGACGGTTCTCTGGCTTCCAGCACTGATTCCTGTGCAGGCAGAAAGGAAGAGATTTTGCTCAGGACTTTTATGCAGGAGTGCACACAGCAGAGAATTTAATATAAATGTCACTAAGGCAGAGGATTTCACCTGAGCACTGTTCAGAGGTTAGGACAATATGTCACTGGAGATCCTTAGTTAATGCTGGCACAGTGGCTGCATCAACAGCTGCAGCAGAGAATCAGGAGAAGCAACTTTAATCAGTGGAAAACTCAGGAGGGTTTATAAAAGGCACTGCATTTAGAAAGAGAGAATCAGTGAGGATTGGAAGGGACCACCAGGATCAGCCATGTCCAACCCCCCTGCCATGCCCAGGGACATCCTACCCTAGAGCAGGCTGCCCACAGCCTCTGCCAGCCTGGACAAAAACACCTCCAGGGATCTGGCCCCAAACACCTCCCTGCAGGGGCAACCCATTCCAGCCTCTCACCACTCTCATGCTCAGCAACTTCCTCCTCACCTCCAGCCTCAATCTCCACACCTCTACCTTTGCTCCATTCCCCCCACTCCTGACACTCCTTGACAACGTCAGAAGTCCCTCCCCAGCTTTTTTTGTAGACCACTCATTTCCCTGGCTCCATGGAGAAGGAAGCAGTGGTGCAGCATTAACAGTTGTAATTGAAGAACACCTTTACATCCTTGTTCATTTATAGAGCTGCATTAATTCCTGAATAATGCAGTGCCAGTGGATGGATGATTCACAGCCCTGTAAAGTCTCTTGTAGCCATTTAGAGCCTCATTATGTGACTCTATCACTCACTGCTTCCACCCACAGACACTTCTTGGACTTGATGAGCCAAAATCATTACCATGCATATAGAAGGGAGAGCCTGACAAAAACAAACACAGCAACAGATTTAATTAGAATCACTGAATCCTAGGATCAGCCAGGGTTGGAAGGGACCACCAGGATCATCCTGTCTCAACCCCCCTGCCATGCCCAGGGACACCCTACCCTAGAGCAGGCTGCCCACAGCCTCTGCCAGCCTGGCCAAAAACACCTCCAGGGATCTGGCCCCAAACACCTCCCTGCAGGGGCAAACCATTCCAGCCTCTCACCACTCTCATGCTCACCAACTTCCTCCTCACCTCCAGCCTCAAGCTCCCCACCTCCACCTTTGCTCCATTCTCCCTAGTCCTGTCGCTCCTTCATAGCCTCTAAAGTCCCTCCAGAGCTTTTCTGTGGCCCCCTGCAGATCCTGGAAGGCCACCAGAAGGTCCCCTGGGAGCCTCCTCTTCTGCAGCCTGCACAGCCCCAACTCTTTCAGGCTGTGCTCACAGCAGAGCTGCTGCAGCCCTCTCAGCATCCTCGGGGCCCTTCTCTGCACACCTCCAGCATCTCCACATCCCTCTTAGTCAAAAGCTTTCATATTTCCACAAGTGTAGAGGAGTGCCCTTCTAGCCATTCCCAACACAAACGGGCCAGGGTTCCATTCCTTCTAGTTTGAACAGGAGGCTGGATGCAACCACAGCCTCTGGCTCACCAGCAGCAGGACTGCCTGGCAGCAGCCTGTGCTGCTTTAGCTGAGGCACCTGCCACCACGGGGCACAGAGGTGTAGAACAGTTTTGCTTGGAAAAGACCTTTAAGGTCATCAAGTTATTCTCCCCCTTTACTCTGCTCTTCTCACACCCCACCTGCAGCACTGTGTGCTCCAGTCGTTTGAGTCATTGCAGAGGAGGCCACCAAGATGCAGCTGAGAGGGCTGCAGCAGCTCTGCTCTGAGCACAGGCACAGAGAGTTGGGGCTCTGCAGCCTGGAGAAGAGAAGGCTGCCAGGAGACCTTGGAGTGGCCTTGCAGGATCTGCAGGGGGCTGCAGGAGGGCTGGGGAGGGACTATTGACAAGGGCTGGTGATGAGAGGAGGAGGAGGAGGAATGGGTTTGAATTGGCAGAGGGGAGATTGAAAGTGGATGTTAGGAGGAAGTTCTTCACAGTGAGGGTGGTGAGAGACTGGCACAGGTTGCCCAGGGAGGTTGTGGAGCACAGAACATCCCAATGTGATCTACGATCACATTGGGTGATTCTGTGCTCCACAACCTCCCTGGAGGTGTTCAAGGCCAGGTTGGATGAGTCCTTGGGCAACCTGTTCTAGTGGGAGGTGTCCCTGCCTATGGCACAGGGAGGGTTGGAACTGGCTGAGCTTTGAGCTCCCTCCCAACCTAAACCATTCTATGATTCTATGAACACCTTCACACTCTGCAGCTCTCTGCTTTGCTTGGGAGCCACAGTGGTTTTTTTTTTTTCCTGCCTACCCGAAGAGAAAGAGCAGCTTTGGCTTCCCCAAGGATAGGCAAGTCGTGGGGAAGTTACATTTGCCTAGAAATGATTGCTTCCTGTGGGGCTTGCAGCAGGGAGAGAGAGCAAGAGCAGGAGGAGGAAGCACCAGGGTAGAACACCAGGGTGCCCTGATCAGTTTTCAAACGTGGTAAGGGAGGGCTCCTGGTGCTCACTGGTGGTGCTAATGATGGCAGCACTATGAGGCTCCTCTAAAGACAGCTTCAGATGTAATCACCTCAAAGTGATGCCTGTTTTCTGCCTGCCAATTACCAAAACCTCTTAGTGCTTAAGTGCTAAATTAAAGAAATGAAACCTAAAGTCTATATTCTAC
>VWZI01015903.1:97798-121135 GCA_013396835.1 Psilopogon haemacephalus | reverse complement strand
TAAAAAATATTTAAAAGATAATAATTTTTTAAAGGATAATAACTAAAAAGGATAAAAAATTTTAAAATTATAATAATAGTAAAGGATAATAATAAAACAAGGATAATATTAAGAAAAAGATAATAATAGGAAAAGGATAACAAAAATATTTTTAAAATACAATAATAAAAAAGGATAATAATTAAAAAAATATTATAATAAAACAAGGATAATAATTTTAAAAGGGTTGTCATTTTGAAAAAGGATTTTTCTTTTTAATATAATAATTTTTTTTAAAAAGCCAAACTCAGTAGTTGCAGGTTTTGGCAGTGTGCTGTGAGAGCAGGTGGCTGCTGCTGAATCTCCTTCCTGGGGCTTCAGAGCAGAAGAGCAAAGAGGAAAGCAGCAGCACTGATACCCACCCAGCTGGAATTGGACTCCGGTTTGTTTCAGCAGGGTATTAATGGGGTTCCTGCCAGACAATCTCTGGCTTTGAGTTAGCTGCTGGGTGGAAAATCATCTGCACAGGTGGAGGGGGTTTGGGTGTTTGTTTTGTTTTGTTTTGTTTTGTTTTTTTAATCTGTGAGAATATGTTTAAAATTCAGGATTTCACCACTGAAATTCCTGATGCCCATGAACTCATTTCCAGATGAGATGCAGCATGGATTGTCTTCAGTGTTCACTCTTTTATAAGAGCCAAGGAGGAATTTCCTTCCTCTTTACTCCTCACCTACCTGTGGCTCAGATCCACACACTTGTAATTACTCATTGCTAAATTAAGAAAAAAAAAACAAAACCAAAACTTCAGGTCTCTTTACTGAGTTTAACTTCTGGCAAAGATGTTCTTAAACATAGAATCACAGAACCAGAGAATCACAGAATCCTAGAAATACTCAGGGTTGGAAGGGAGCTCAAAGATCATCCAGTTCCAACCCCCCTGTGCCATAGGCAGGGACACCTCCCACTAGATCAGGTCGCTCAAGGCCTCAGCCAACCTGGCCTTGAACACCTCCAGGGAGGGAGCAACCACAACCTTCCTGGGCAACCTGTGCCAGTGTCTCACCACCCTCACTGCAAGCAACTTCCTCCTGACATCCACTTTCAATCTCCCCTCTCACACTTCAAACCCATTCCTCCAAGCTCATCCAGTCCAGCCTATCCCCCAGCCCTAGCCAAAGGCACTCAGTACCCCTCCAGGCTGTGCTTGAACACCTCCAGGGATGGGGACTCCATCACCTCCCTGGGCAGCCCATTCCAATGCCAATCACTCTCTCTGCCAACAAGTTCCTCCTCACATCCAGCCTCAACCTGCCCTGCCACAACTTGAGATGTTTCTGAAGAGCCCCTGAAAAGCATTATATCTGTCTGTGATTAGAAGAAAATACCACAGCAGGTGCCAGAGAGGGTAGGAGAAGGACAACCACAATTAAATACAATGAGGGAGAGATGGAGAGGACATGGCCATGAGAGAGCAGAGCAGTATCAAACCCATCAGCTAAGGCATCACCTTTGATGTCATGAGAGAGCAGAGCAGTATCAAACCCATCAGCTAAAGCATCACCTCTGAAGCCATGAGAGAGCAGAGCAGTATCAAACCCATCAGCTAAGGCATCACCTTTGATGTCATGAGAGAGCAGAGCAGTATCAAACCCATCAGCTAAAGCATCACCTCTGAAGCCATGAGAGAGCAGAGCAGTATCAAACCCATCAGCTAAGGCATCACCTCTGAAGCCAAGGCCATGATAGTGATAAGATGGGAATGGAAAAGCTGAGAAATTTCTCATAAAAAGGCAATATCTGATCCATTTATCTTACAATCAAGGGTGGCAAAAGCTTTTGCTTCACTCTGATACAAAAAGCATTAAGTGAGGTTTCTCTAAGAGCTGCTTAGCTGGGAACCTGATGGCTCTGGAAGAGGCTGTGAAGTGAAGATTACAGTGAGCTGTGGCTCAGGCTGGGCGAAATCATCTGACATAATCAAAGCAGAGCTCTCCACAGACAGAAATTCCACAGAGATGCTTTGGTGTCATGGGGAGTACAGAGAGAAGCAGCAGGATCTGCCCCGAGGCCACAAAGCAAAGCATCGATTCCCAAAGAAGCAGCTAACAGAGGCTGGGTCCAGGTTCTTGAAGCTGCTGCTTTTAACTGCAGGCATCCTGCAGCTGGAGCAAGGTTCAATCCTCTCCTTCCAAATGCTCTATCACAGATGTATGTAAACTCTGACCTGGTGAGGCCAGAGTTAGAGTATTCTGTCCAGTATTCCATCTGGAGTAGTGCATCCAGTGCTGGAGCCCCTGGGACAAGAGGGATGTGGAGATGCTGGAGGTGTGCAGAGAAGGGCCCCGAGGATGCTCAGAGGGCTGCAGCAGCTCTGCTGTGAGCACAGCCTGAAAGAGTTGGGGCTGTGCAGGCTGCAGAAGAGGAGGCTCCCAGGGGACCTTCTGGTGGCCTTCCAGGATCTGAAGGGGGCTACAAAAAGCTGGGGAGGGACTTTTGTGGGTGTCAGGGAGTGCCAGGAGTGGGGGGAATGGAGCAAAGGTGTAGGTGGGGAGCTTGAGAGTGGAGGTGAGGAGGAAGTTGCTGAGCATGAGAGTGGTGAGAGGCTGGAATGGGTTTCCCCTGCATCCAACCCTGACTGATTCTAGGAGTCTATGATGATTATGATTCTATGATCCTGCTCTGGCAGGGAAGTTGGTCTAGATGAAATTTGGTGATCCCTTCCAGTCCCTTAGATTCTGGGATTCTGTGATAAGAGAGAGATTTAGACTGGAGAGAAGGAAGAGACTTATAATGTGTGTGGTGAGACCCTGGCCCAGGGTTGCCCAGAGAGAGGTGAGAGATGCTGTGTTGCTGGGAACATTCCATCTGAGGTGGCTTAGGGCTCTGAGCAACCTGCTGGAGTTGCAAATGTCCCTGCTCACTGCAGAGGATCTGGACATGGTAACCCTGAAAAGTCCCTTCCAACTCCAAGTTCTAGTTGCAGATAGAAGGAGAAAGCAAGGAGAGCTCCCCTGGGGGCCATCACTCTTCTCTCTGCGGTTCCTTCTGGGCCTGAAGGCTGTGTGTGTATGCAGGGCCTGTAGCACACCTTGCTTTACAAAGAGAGCCCCAAGGAAGGAGTTCTCTCCTCCCTTTGATCTGCCAGAACCCAGCTGTGTGCTTAAGAAGTGCTTTGTACTGCATGACACTGCTCTTGTTTTGATTGCTCTGCCTGTCACTGTGGTGGCAGTGAGAGATGGGTGCTGTGATGAGCACAGACCTCACTCTGCTCCACAGCCTCTGCTTATGCTGCTGACAGCAACCTTCACATCCATGTCTTGATGGCAACTGGGAACTCCTTCCTTTGCCCCCTCCTCTGTTCCATTGCTTCCTGAGGTGGTCCTCAGGATTCTCAAGCCCTGTTGCCCTCCTGACAGTAGTGAGCACTGAGTGCAGGAGCTGCACTCACGGCTGAGCTGGAAGAGGAAGCAGAAGTGTTTGACAAATTCAGCCTCTTCCAGGAGTTAGAATCCTAGAATCAGTCAGGGTTGGAAGGGACCACAAGGATCAGCCAGTCCCAACCCCCCTGCCATGCCCAGGGACACCCTACCCTAGAGCAGGCTGCCCACAGCCTCTGCCAGCCTGGACAAAAACACCTCCAGGGATCTGGCCCCAAACACCTCCCTGCAGGGCCAACCCATTCCAGCCTCTCACCACTCTCATGCTCAGCAACGCCCTTCTCACCTCCAGGCTGACTCTCCCCACCTTCTGTATCCATCTGGTGCTCCACCCATCAAACCCAGGCTAGGACTCAGTCGGCTGGAAGTTGATAAATGAAGCTTTGTATTTCCAGCTCAGCACAATACAGAAGCAGATATTTACCTTATATAACAGAGATTTACAGATATAGACGGTGAAAAAGGCAATACAGAGACACCACAGCCCTCCCAGAGGTCAGGGCCCCTAAGAAGGGGTTTCAACCACCCCTACCACCTTCCTCACCTCCCCAATCTTATCTCACCATCTGTCTTATGCAGATGATAAGTGAAGGTAGATCTGCCAGGGAGGATTAGCAGCAGGAAAGAAGTTAGTGAAGTTATTCAGATCCAGCTAGGAAAGGCAGGGAGAAAAGAGCCATGCAAGAGCAGCCACAGCTCAAAACTGGATGAAGCAGTCTGACTTATCTATATTTGGGGTACTACTCTTAAACAATCTTTTTTCTCCTTTCTCAGTAAAGCTCTGAGTGCAGCAGCATCAGCAGTGTTTGCCTTTCTCAGCCTAGAGTCTGATTTCTCCTTCAAATCCTCCAATCGGTTCACACCAGCACAGCCATCAAGACTCCTCTTGCTCAGCAAGGGAAGCCCTCAGCTGTCACAGCAGCTGCAATATTGGAGAAGCAGCAGTCACAGTCCTCCAGATTGTCACTCTGCTGGGAGATTACAGCCGTGGCAGACAGGGCTGGGTTAAACCCTTGCTGAGATGTCTTTGCTTGTTGCTATCAGGAATTGCAAGGTGGTGGCTCCTGAGAAAGAAAAAGAAATAGGAAGTCATGGAGATGACATTTAGACAGGCAGAGAGTTTTGGCTGGATTAAGTGTTTTATTTTGATATTTTCTTGTGGATTTTTTTCCGGTTTTTTTTCTTCTGCCAAGCTAAGCCTGGATGGAGCTCTAGGTGCCCTTGGATAGGGCTGGGTGATAGGTTGGACTGGATGATGGATGATGGAATGGAGCATGAGAGTGGTGAGAGGCTGGAATGGGTTTCCCCTGCAGGGAGGTGTTTGGGGCCAGATCCCTGGAGGTGTTTTTGGCCAGGCTGGCAGAGGCTGTGGGCAGCCTGCTCTAGGGTAGGGTGTCCCTGGGCATGGCAGGGGGGGTTGGGACTGCCTGATCCTTGTGGTCCCTTCCAACCCTGACTGATTCTATGGTTCTATGATGCTAGGTCTTTCTCAACCTGGCTGATTCTATCCTATTCTATAATGGAAAAGCCTTTTTGAAGTGAGCTGGAGACACAAAGGGTGAGAAGAATTAAGGTTTTTAACACCAGAAGGGCTGAAAATAGGTTTATGTCCCACACTAATTCTTCCCTTTTGGTTTGTGTGTCTGTAATGGGATGGCCTTGTGCTCCCTTCCAACCCTGACTGATTCTATGATTCTATGATTCTGTGATCTTGGAGGTCTCTTCCAATCTGCCTTATTCTATTCTAGTCTAGTCTAGTCTAGTCTATTATTTTNTCTATTCTATTCTATTCTATTCTATTCTATTCTATTCTATTCTATTCTATTCTATTCTATTCTATTCTATTCTATTCTATTCTATTCTATTCTATTCTATTCTATTCTATTCTATTCTATTCTATTCTATTTTCTATTCTATTCTATCCTACTTTCTATTCTATTCTGTTCTGTTCTATTTTCTATCCTATCCTATCCTATCCTATCCTATCCTATCCTATCCTATTCTGTTTTCTATTCTATTCTATTTTCTATTCTATTCTATCCTATCCTATCCTATTCTATCCTATTTTCTATTCTATCCTATTTTCTAATTTATTCTATTCTATTCTATTCTATCCTATCCTATCCTATCCTATCCTATCCTATCCTATCCTATTCTATCCTAACCTATCCTATTCTATCCTATCCTATCCTATTCTATATTCTATTCTATTCTATTCTATTCTATTCTATTCTATCCTATCCTATCCTATTCTATATTCTATTCTATTCTATTCTATTCTATTCTATTCTATTCTATTCTATTCTATTCTATCCTATCCTATCCTATCCTATTCTCTATTCTATTCTATGACATGGATCTGCTGGAGAGGGTCCAAGTGGAGTGTTGTGAGGATGTTGAGGGGACTGGAGCACTGCCTGATGAGGAGAGGCCAAGGGACCTGGGGCTGCTTAGTCTGGAGAAGAGAAGACTGAGAGAGGATACCCACGGCAGGGGGGTTGGAACTGGATGCTCCTTCTGGTCCCTTCCAACCCTGAGTGATTCTGTGATTGTGTAGCACAGCTGAAGTGCTGTAACAATAACATGCTGAGGCAACGCTCCCTTCGCCGTACCTCCCTGCATTAGGAAGGAAGAGATACATTTTTAATCTTCTATTTTTAATGAAGATGAAGGAAGGAGCTCTGCTTGGCTTGCCGTGGTGCACTGTACACTTTAATGCGTATTGATTTGTGTAAATGTCTCATTTAGAGCACTTTTTATTTTCCCCCCCTAGGTATTAATGGCTCTGGGAGAGGTCCTCCTGTACCACTGCCAAACTCAGCTGGTTGGAGCTGAAGAACACATCACTGTGCTCTCAGGAGATGAGAAAGGAAGACAGAGAGACAACTCCCAGGACTGGAATATCGTAAGGATTGATGCCCTCAGCACGAACAGAGAGCTGGGGGATGCAGGACTCAGCTCTGCCTTGGACAGACTACAAGTGGGAATTAGAATCACAGAATCATAGAGTGGTTTAGGTTGGAAGGGAGCTCAAAGCTCAGCCAGTCCCAACCCCCAGTGCCACAGGCAGGGACACCTCCTGCTTGAACAGGTCACTCAAGGACTCATCCAGCCTGGCCTTGAACACCTCCAGGCAGGGAGCAGCCACAACAGTTCTATGTCCTGCTTGTGCTGGGGGCTCCAGAACTGCACAGAGTGCTGCAGGTGGGTTCTGACAGAAGCATTTGCATTGTGTGACCCAGTTGCCCTAGGCTCTGTACCATAAATCCACCCTGCACAGCCAGCGGTGTGGATCTGATGAGCCAGCTGCCAGGCACTGCCCAGCCAAACTGTTCTGTGATGCTGGGGGCACACAGGACACTGGCTGTGGTGAGGCTTGGTGCAGAATACCAATGTGCAGAGCACTGCCTGCCTGCTGAAGGGAGGATTTGTGGTTGGACCCAGGAGTGATTGGTGCCAGATGAGGCAAAGCCAAGGCCCAATCACTAGCTCTGGGAGGAAGGAAGGAATGAAGCTGGCACCATGAAGGCATCACCAGATGAGTCAGTGGAATGCAAAGCAAGCAACAGCATTAAAGGGAAAGGCTGAGTTCTGCCTTCAGATCTGCCAGCTACAGAAGAAGGTTTAATCTTTGTCACATCCCCTCTAGTGGGACAGTGACTCATTTAGATCAGGATTCTTCCATAATTCATCTCCAAGTGCATTACAAAAGGAGCTCTCAAACAAAGAAGGCAGTGAGGGCGAGTTGAAAAGAAGACAACGCTCCAAAGGAGCACTCAGACGCAGATGCTCCCTCACAGTGTCACCTGGGTATAAATAAAACTTGCAGGGAGGTGTCAGCAGCCAAAAAAACAGCTGGGGAGGGACTTTCGAGGGTGTGAGGGGGTGAGAGGAGTGGGGAGAATGGAGCAAAGGTGGAGGTGGGGAGGAAGTTGTTGAGCATGAGAGTGGTGAGAGGCTGGAATGGGTTGCCCCTGCAGGGAGATGTTTGGGGCCAGATCCCTGGAGGTGTTTTTGGCCAGGCTGGCAGAGGCTGTGGGCAGCCTGCTCTAGGGTAGGGTGTCCCTGGGCATGGCAGGGGGGTTGGGACTGGCTGATCCTTGTGCTCCCTTCCAACCCTGACTGATTCTGGGATTCTATGATTCTAAAGCCATGAGTCAGATTCTCGTTTTCATATCCCAGACAGCAGCAATTTGTTACTCAGAGTTAAAATCCCTCCTTTACAAAGGCATTCAGGCTTTGTGTTACTGGGGGCAGCAACACAAATGGCTGTGAGGAAGATACTGACCTACCTTAGATCATCTCTGTCATGTTTCAGCACTTGGAAGCATCATCTGGAATGAAAGGGGTCAGACATAAATGGTCTGGGAAAACATTTAAGACTGCTGCAAAATCAATTGAGCAGAAAAAAGGGGAAGCTGCTGGTGATGTCTAACAATGCTGAAGTGAAATAGTGATGAGCAGCCAGAGACATCTTTCTAGCACAAGTGAGTTAATGAAGGCTATCAAGGGAAGGGTCAAAGTACCTTCAGCTCCTTCTGGCAGAGGTCCTGGAAAAGGTTAATTAATGAAAGAGAAATGGAAATCCACCTCCAACCTACCCTCTGCCTGCTACACCAAATTGGGAAAAACAGGGACTGGATGGGTGGAACACTTCTGGGTAAGGAACTGGCTGGATGATCACACAGAGACAGTGGTGATCAAGGACACAATTTCCAC
This sequence comes from Psilopogon haemacephalus, assembly GCA_013396835.1. Lineage (NCBI taxonomy): Eukaryota > Metazoa > Chordata > Aves > Piciformes > Megalaimidae > Psilopogon > Psilopogon haemacephalus. The sequence continues at coordinate 113,000 of VWZI01015903.1, read as the reverse complement.
TTGCAGACCAGTGCTAAGTGGCTCCCTCAGGGGTCAGTGCTGGCACCAGTGCTGTTGAACACAGAATCATAGAATCTGTGATTCTGTGCTCCACAACCTCCCTGGGGGTGTTCAGGGTCAGGTTGGATGAGTCCTTGAGTGACCTGTTCTAGTGGGAGGTGTCCCTGCCTGTGGTACAGGGAGGCTGGAACTGGCTGAGCTCTGAACTCCCTTCTGACCTAAACCATTCTCTGATTTTACCATTCTATACTTACTGTTAAAGTTTGTCTCTTTTCACTTCCAAATCGAATTGAGTGTTTATTGGGCTCTTGAGCTCGGGGCAGGGAGGGTGCTGGTTTGAACTCAATCCAGCAGAGCTGAGGCAGGAGCTCCCTCTCCACCCCTGGCTCCAGCCAGCCCTGCTTGGTGCCGCTGCCATTAGCCAGATAAATGCCTAATCCCTTTCCCAACCCCGCTAAGCTCCTGGCTTCCATCAGCTCTCCTGGGAGTTCATTTCCACAGGTTAATTATGCATCTGTGTAAATACTTATTTTACCTAATGGCTTTAATTCTGCTGCCTTGGGGTTTCATTACAAGCCCCCCCTCCCCCCACCCCTCCCCTGCTTACTTGCACCGTGGGGAAAGGCTAAGCTCAAGCGCCAGATTTATCTCCTGCCTCTGCAATTTGCTATGTGGATGTCCCCAGCCTGTGCCCTCTTTATGTCCCCTCTCTGCTCTGAACCATCCCAGAGTTCTAATTCTTTCTCCACCAAGAAGCCTTTCGGGCCATCCACCGTAATTAAAACAATTAATTTCGAGGAAGAATGTCGAGTGCTACCCTGGAGAAAGGGAGGGAGGGACAAGTGGGAAGGGTGACTAAAGCTGCCTCCATCCACTGGGACTCTCTGCAGGCCCTGTGCTGCTCAGGCATCCACTCACAGCCCTTCTGCTCTTAGGCTATCTGGCTAATAATAATAATATTTAAAAGGGATTTAATCATCCTGCAAAGCAAAATTGATGCCTTTAATTTATGAAGAGCTTCCCCAGCAGCGCTTGCTGGGTTTGGATTTGTGACTGCAAGAATTTCCAATTTCTGCATTCACTTTCTGCCTAAGCTGCTAATGGTGGGCAGTAAGCTGAGAAGAAGAAAAGTGGAAGGAAAAAATAAAATGCTCCTCTCCCCAGTCACTTTTGGGTGCAGCACCAAAACCCAGATGTGTACTTCTGCAACACCGAAACAAAGCACTTCTGTAGCTGAGCTTTAGCCCTCTGGTTCAGGTTCCATCTGAAAAGGAGGAGTAGCCTCTTTGGTTTGAGGGTACTGGAGCCCTAGAGGAGGCTGCATGAGAGAATCATGGAATCAGCCTCTGCCAACCTGACCAAAAACACCTCCAGGGATGAGGATTCCACAATCTCCCTGGGCAACCCCTGCCAGAGTCTCACCACCCTCATGCTCAACAACTTCCAAACGTCCATTCTGAATCTACCCATAGAACCATAAAATCATAAAAACAAAGAACCATAGAAGCATAGAATCATAGAAACAAAGAACCATAGACTCATAGGACTATGGAATCATAGAACCATGGAATCCTAGAATAATTCAGGGTTGGAAGGGAGCACAAGGATCAGACAGTCCCAACCCCCTGCCATGCCCAGGGACACCCTACCCTAGAGCAGGCTGCCCACAGCCTCTGCCAGCCTGGCCAAAAACACCTCCAGGGATCTGGCCCCAAACACCTCCCTGCAGGGGCAACCCATTCCAGCTCTCAGCAGAGCACAGCAGAGGGGCACAATCCCCTCCCTGGCCCTGCTGCCCACACTGCTCCTGCTGCAGCCCAGCCTCTGCTTGCCTTTCTGCCCTGCAAGTGCACACTGCTGCCTCATCTTCAGCTCCTCCTCCACCAGCACCCACAAGTCACTCTCCTCAGGGATGCTCTCACTTCCCAGCCTGGATTGGTGCTTGGCATTGCCTTGACTTCACTGCAGGACCTTGCTCTTGGTCTTGTCAAACCTCATCTTGAGTACTGTGTCCAATTCTACATCCTTCAGTTCAAGTGGGACATGGAACTGCTGGAGAGAGTCCAGCAGAGAGCCACAAAGCTGCTGAAGGGAATGGAACAGCTCTTTTAGGATGAGAGCCTGTACCCTGTATTTTGTTCCCTTTCTCCCCCTCCTGCCCCATCCTCTGTAAGTCTCCCTACCTTCTATTATTGTTAAAGTGGTTTTCTTTTTTTTTTACTTTCATATCAGGTTAAGTATTTATTGAGCTTTTGAGCTCAGGGGGACTGGATTAACCCAACACAAATTCAGACCCAGCTGGACTAGGAGCAGTGGCACCGAACCATCCCTGTAGAAGATTCACCTTATTTGGTGGGCTTTGGCTGTTCAGGGCTCCTCAGAGGGAGCAACACAGTTCCAACCACAGCCCTGCTTCAAAGTGCACATCACTTCAATGAGCTTTCTTCAGAAGATGCAACTGTGGTATAGAGAAGGGGAGAAAAAAGAAAAAAAGTAAAAAAAAATAGAAAGAAAGCAAATCTGCATAATTCATGCATTATCTGAGGTCTCTGCTGCTGAACTCAGATAAGAAATGAAGAATCTATATTTTATTACAAGGATCTACTTTAATTGCATGCAGAAACAACGAGCTGCTTTCCCTTTCTTCCTGCCTGTTCCTTTGTACAGTGCAGGAGAAGCAAATGAAAATGTTTTGTGTGACAGAGGCATAATTACACACACCATGTCTGCACCCTGTCTCTGCAGGTCAGGCTGTACCCTGCCTGTGCCAGCAGCTTCTTCCACACCAAAAAGGGGCAGGATGAGGCACACCATCTCCATGGTCACACCATAGAATAATAGAACCATAGAATCAGTCAGGGTTGGAAGGGACCACAGGGATCAGCCAGTCCCAACCCCCCTGCCATGCCCAGGGACACCCTACCCTAGAGCAGGCTGCCCACAGCCTCTGCCAGCCTGGCCAAAAACACCTCCAGGGATCTGGCCCCAAACATCTCCCTGCAGGGGCAACCCATTCCAGCCTCTCACCACTCTCATGCTCAACAACTTCCTCCTCACATCCAAACTGAATCTCCCCACCTCCACCTTTGCTCCATTCCCCCCACTCCCTCACACCCTCAAAAGTCCCTCCACAGATTTTTTGTAGCCCCCTTCAGATCCTGCAAGGCCACCAGAAGGTCCCCTGGGAGCCTCCTCTTCTGCAGCCTGCACAGCCCCAACTCTTTCAGGCTGTGCTCACAGCAGAGCTGCTGCAGCTCTCTCAGCATCCTTGGGGCCCTTCTCTGCACACCTCCAGCATCTCCACATCCCTCTTGTCCCAGGGGCTCCAGCACTGGATGCACTACTCCAGGTGGGCTCTCAGCAGAGCACAGCAGAGGGGCACAATCCCCTCCCTGGCCCTGCTGCCCACACTGCTCCTGCTGCAGCCCAGCCTCTGCTTGCCTTTCTGCCCTGCAAGTGCACACTGCTGCCTCAGAGTCAGCTTCTCCTCCACCAGCACCCCTAAGTCATTCTCCTCAGGGCTGCTCTCCAGCCAGGCACTGCCCAGCCTGGGTTGCTGCTTGGCCTTGTCTCCACCCAGCTGCAGGACCTTGCACTTGGCTTTGTTGAACCTCATCTGCAGTACTATGTCCAGTTCTGTGCCCTTCATTTTAAGAGGGACATGGAACTGCTTGAGAGAGTCCAGCACAGAGCTACAAAGATGCTGAAGTGAATGGAACAGCTCTGTTAGGAGAAGAGCCTGAGGGAGCTGGAGCTGTGCTGCTGGGAGGAGACTGAGAGGTGACCTCAGCAGTGGTTGTAAAGGATGTAAAGGTAAGTGCCAGGAGGCTGGAGCCAGCTCTACTGGGTGATGCCCAGGGAGAGCACAAGGGGCAATGGGTGGAATCTGAGGCATAGGAAGTTTTATTTAAACCTGAGGAGGATTTATTTTTCCCCCCTGTGAATGTGACAGAACCCTGGAACAGGCAGTCCAGAGGGGTTGTGCCATCTCCCTCTCTGGAGATATTCAGAACCCACCTGGATGTGTTCCTATGTGATCTGGCATAGGAGATGCTGCTGTGGCAGCGGTGTTGGACTGAATGAGCTTGGGAGGTCCCTTCCAGCCTCTGACACTCTGTGATTCCAACATGAAGTCAGCCGCAAGGACCGAAGAGGGAGGTCAGCAGCTCAGCTTGCACTCTGCTGCAGAGCCAGTTCTGCTGCCTGCTGTTTGATGACAAGAGCTGTTTAGCTGCCCAGCCTCTCCATGCCAGGCATAGCAGCCTTCTGGGGAAGATGTTTAATACCACTGCCCTTGCCAAGAATTTAATTGCCTCCATTGATGCATCAGAAATGAAAGTGTTACCTAATGAAGTGTTCCTTACCAGTGGCTTTATCTTTCCTTCCTTGCTAATTCCTCAGGGTTATTGGACTGCAGGTTCTACCTCCTGCTCCAGCAGCAGCTGGAGCTTCGCAGTCACCTTCAGCAGCCTCTCTGGGTGCTGGAGCTCCTCATCTAGGCAGTAATGGAGCTCTCTAATTCCTCAGGGTTCTTGGACTGCAGGTCCTACCTCCTGCTCCAGCAGCAGCTGGAGCTTCGCAGTCACCTTCAGCAGCCTCTCTGGGTGCTGGAGCTCCTCATCTAGGCAGTAATGGAGCTCTCCCAGATGTTTTTTTTTTGGGGGGGGTGCATGTGTGTTTGTGATCATTAAAGATTTGAGGCAGTTCACACACAAAGATGAACACTAGCTGAAGCTTCAGCCTAACTGGATAAAAAAGAGATAAGGCATCAAGTGAAGAGCAGAGAGCTGATCGAGGAGAGCTTGATGCTTTCTTGGAAAATTAAAGCCAGCCAAGCAGAACACCTCTGATGGGAGCCAGCCTGGTGAGAGCAGTTGGGCAGCAGCCCAGATGGACTACATCAGCTTTCCTGAAAGTGACAAACACAGCTAAATATCTGCCTCTTGTGGTTTGGCAGTTATCTGGATTCCCCCCGCCCCCCTCCTTGGAAATAACCCAGTCCGGACTCAGCAGGCTGGAAGTTAAGGGGTGAAGCTTTATATTTACAGCTCGGCACAATGTACAAGCAGAGATTTGCAATACAGAACAGAGATATAGAGATGCAGACAGTGAAAAGGTAATGCAGAAACACCACAGCCCTGCTAGAGATCAGGGTCCCTAAGAATCATAGAATCCTAGAATCAGTCAGGGTTGGAAGGGACCACAGGGATCAGCCAGTCCCAACCCCCCTGCCATGCCCAGGGACACCCTACCCTAGAGCAGGCTGCCCACAGCCTCTGCCAGCCTGGCCAAAAACACCTCCAGGGATCTGGCCCCAAACACCTCCCTGCAGGGGCAACCCATTCCAGCCTCTCACCACTCTCATGCTCAGCAACTTCCTCCTCACCTCCACTCTCAAGCTCCCCACCTACACCTTTGCTCCATTCCCCCCACTCCTGGCACTCCCTCACACCCTCAAAAGTCCCTCCTCAGATTTTCTGTAGCCCCCTTCAGATGCTGGAAGGCCACCAGAAGGTCCCCTGGGAGCCTCCTCTTCTGCAGCCTGCACAGCCCCAACTCTTTCAGGCTGTGCTCACAGCAGAGCTGCTGCAGCCCTCTCAGCATCCTCGGGGCCCTTCTCTGCACACCTCCAGCATCTCCACATCCCTCTTGTCCCAGGGGCTCCAGCACTGGATGCACTACTCCAGGTGGGCTCTCAGCAGAGCACAGCAGAGGGGCACAATCACCTCCCTCAACCTGCTGCCCACACTGCTCCTGCTGCAGCCCAGGCTCTGGGTAACCAACCCACCCCTACCCCATTCCCTCCTTCCCCAATCTTATCTCACCAACTGTTTCATGCAGCAGATAGGTGAAGGTAGATCTGCCAGGGGGATTAGCAGCAGGGAAGAAGTTAATGAAATTATTCAGATCCAGCTAGGAAAGGCAGGGAGAAAGCCATGTAACTGCAGCAGCCACAGCCCTAAGCAGTCTGACATCTATATTTGGGTTACAACTCTTAAAACATTTTTTTTTTCCTTTCTCAGTAAAGCTCTGAGTGCAGCAGCATCAGCAGTGTTTGCCTTTCTCAGCCTAGAGTCCGATTTCTCATTCAAAGCTTCCAATTAGTCCAAACCAGCTCACCGCCTGAATCAAAGCTGTCACTTTTCTAACAAGCTGTGTCCCAGAGCGAAATGCTGGCCTGAGTCTTTCCTGAATCTGACTCTCAACACACCCCAAACATCTTTCTGATGTCATACCCTGGTTTGACACTAAAAGGAGACATGGAGCCGGCCTGGTTGTCCTGAGAAAGCTTCCTCAGTTCCTCCTCACTGACGAAGAGAAGCAACCTGATTCAGACACCAACTTGAGATTTCTCGGGAATAGAACCATAGAATGGTTTAGGTTGGAAGGGACCCCAAAGCTCATCCAGTCCCAACCCTTGCTGTACCATAGGCAGGGACACCTCCCACTAGAACAAGTTGCTTAAGGACTCATCCAATCTGGTCCTGAACACCTCCAGGGGGGTTGTGGAGCACAGAATCACCCAATATGATCACATTGGGCGATTCTGTGCTCCTCAACCTCCCTGGGCAACCTGTGCCAGTGTCTCACCACCCTCACTGCAAACAACTTCCTCCTAACATCCACCTTCAGTCTCCCCTCTCACACTTCAAACCCATTCCTCCTCCTCCTCCTCTCATCACCAGACCTTGTCAATAGTCCCTCCCCAGCCCTTCTGCAGCCCCCTTCAGATCCTGCAAGGCCACTCCAAGGTCTCCTGGCAGCCTTCTCCTCTCCAGGCTGCAGAGCCCCAACTCTCTCAGCCTGTGCTCAGAGCAGAGCTGCTGCAGCCCTCTCAGCTGCATCTTGGTGGCCTCCTCTGCACTGGCTCCACCACTTGCATGTGCTGCTTGTGCTGGGGGCTGCAGAGCTGCAGACAGTGCTGCAGGTGGGGTGTGAGGAGAGCAGAGCCAAGGGGCACAATCCCCTCCCTTGCCCTGCTGCCCACAGCTGCTCTTGCTGCAGCCCAGCACACAGTTGCTGTCTGGGCTGCACTCACACTGCAGCCTCATCTTCAGCTTTGCACCACCCCACACCCCCAGCTCCTGTTCCTCAGGGCTGCTCTCAACCATTCCCCACCCAGCCTGGAGCTGTGCTCGGCATTGCACCCACCCAGGGGCAGGACCTGACACTTGAACTGTCTGCACTTCCTTTACTTTGCAGGACCTTTCTCGTGCTGCTTGAGTTGCCTCCCACTTGCAAAGCATTCAGTATATTCCTCACCCTGAAACAGCAGAGATCATTTCCTTGTAAGAACCCCAGAGGGACAGAAAGAACCACAGAGGGGCAGAGATAGTCTCAGCTTAACAGAGTTCAGCCTATTTGCTGCTAGATCACTTTGCTAAAGATAATAATTAAGTCGTTTTCTATTAATTCCATTTCTTTTAGGCCATTTACTTTCTGGTTTTGGGGTTTTTTTTAGCAATAATAATGAACGTTTCAATCCTTCCACTATTTTTTTTTCTTTTTTAGTTTTAAAATTTTTCCCTTTTTTCCCCTTTTTTCTTTTAAATTCCTTTTTCCTTTACTTCTTTCCTTTTTTTCTTTCCTTTTTTCTTTTCTCTTTTTTTCTTTTTCATTTTCCTTCCTTTTTCATTTTCCTTATTTTTCCTTTTCCCTTTTTTTGTTTTCCTTTTTTCTTTATCTTTTTCTTTTTCTTTCTTTTTCCTTTGTTTTTCTTTTTTCCTTTTTCTTTTTCTTTCTTTTTCCTTTTTTACTTTTTTCTTTCTCCTTTTTTCCCTTTTATTTTTTTCTTTTTCCTTTTTTCCCTTTTTTCCTGTTTTATTCTTTTTCCTTTTTTCTTTTTCCTTTTTCTTTGTCCTTTATTATTTTTACTTTTTTTCTTTTCTGTTTTTCCTTTTCCCTTTTCCCACTTTTTTCTCTTTCCTTTATTCTTTTACTTTTTTTTTTGTTTTTTCTTCCTTTTCCTCTTCCCCTCTTTTTTCTCTCTTTCCTTTTTTCTTTTTCCTTTTTTCTTTTCCTTTTTTATTTTTCCTTTTTTTCTTTTTTTCTTTTTCTTTTTTTATTATTTTTCCTTTTCTTCTTTTTTCTTTATCCTTTTTTTCTGTTTCCTTTTTTTCCCTTTTTTTATCTTTCTCTTTTTTATTTTTCCTTTTTTTTTTCCCTCCCTCGGTATTCTAACTAATGGAAATCCCCAAACTCACTACTTACAATCTGCATTTAGATTGTTGGTTGCCTAATTTGCATTTCTCTAAGCAATTATTCAAATGCCTGCCAAGCTTCCCTTTATCTTCTGCTATCGCTCCAGAATCAGCCTTGCTGTCAGCAGCATCAGTGCCAGCAGTAATTACATTACCCCTTCAAAAGGAACCCTTGAACCCAGACAAAACCCAGTATATTATTGAACCACTGTCAGCTGATTTTTAATATCCTTTACTTTTCTGTCCACTTCCTCCAGGCACTGCTATCATCTCCACTTTCTCTTGTAACAAATTGCCACCACCTGATGTTAGATTATCATGACAAAAAGCTGAGCAGGAAAAAAAAGTGATACAGCTCTTCCTGATGATGATTCCTTCTATTCCTGCCTTTGGTAATGCTTTTGACTGTGGATCTCTACCCTGTGATATCCCAAAAGGCAGGAGTCACCCATGATTGGGTGCAATCAGCACTGGCTGCACCAAGGGCAGATCCTGCACGACAAACCTGGTGGCCTTCTATGGACAGGTCACAACATGAACAGCTGAGGGGCAGCAACTGATGGCATTGACCTGGAGTTGAGCAAAGCCTTTGGCACTGTCCCACACCACATCCTGGTCTCCAAAGCTGGTGAAAAATGGGCTTGATGGGTGCAGCACCAGATGGATCCAGAACTGGCTTGATGACCACAGCCAAAGAGTAGCCACTGGTTCCATGGCCCAGGGGAGTCCCTGAGGGATCAGTCCTGGGCCCAGTCTTGTTCAGCATCTTTGTAGGTGCCATGGGCAGAGGCATTGAGTGCAGCCTCAGCAAGTTTGCTGAGAACCCCAAGCTGTGTGGTGCAGCAGCCAGGCTGGAGGGCAGGGATGGCATCCAGAGGGAGCTGGGCAGGCTGCAGAGGTGGGCACAAGCCAACCTCAGGAGGTTCAACAAGACCAAGGGCAAGGTCCTGCAGGTGGGACGAGGCAATGCCCACAGTCCCTGCCAGCCTGGCTACAAACACCTCCAGGGATCTGGCCCCAAACACCTCCCTGGTGATTCTCCCCTTCTACTGTGCTCTGCTGAGAGCCCACCTGGAGTAGTGCATCCAGTGCTGGAGCCCCTGGGACAAGAGGGATGTGGAGATGCTGGAGGTGTGCAGAGAAGGGCCCCGAGGATGCTGAGAGGGCTGCAGCAGCTCTGCTGTGAGCACAGCCTGAAAGAGTTGGGGCTGTGCAGGCTGCAGAAGAGGAGGCTCCCAGGGGACCTTCTGGTGGCCTTCCAGCATCTGGAGAGGACCTACAAAAAATCTGTGGAGGGACTTTTGCCAGGAGTGGGGGGAATGGAGCAAAGGTGGAGGTGGGGAGCTTGAGAGTGGAGGTGAGGGGGAACTTTTTGAGCATGAGAGTGGTGAGAGGCTGGAATGGGTTGCCTCAGAACTCTCTGGGCTGTGGCTTCTCTTCCATGGCTCTTTTCTCCATGCCTTTTGTTGGTGGATCTGAATAATTTCACTAATTTCTTTCCTGCTGCTAACTCCCCTGCCCATCTACCTCCACTTATCTGCTTCATGAAACAGCTGGTGAGATAAGACTGGGGAAGGGGGGTAAGGTGGTAGGGGTGGTTAGAAACCCCCTTAGGGATTTTGATCTCTGGGAGGGCTGTGGTGTTTCTGTATTATCTTTTTCACTGTCTATATCTGTAAATATCTGTTGTGCATTGTAAATATCTGCTTGTGTATTGCGCCGAGCTGTAAATATAAAAGCTTCATTTATTAACTTCCAGCCCACTGAGTCCCAGCTTGGGTTATCTCAATGTGTTGGGGGGCAGGTAACTGCTAAACCACCACAAACAATTTCTGTGAATCGTCCCTTTCTGGCAGCTAAACAAACAAACCACAGACATGCATTTTCACGAGCACCTCAAGGGTTTTTTTTTTTTCCTGCAAGAGAACTCTCAGGAATATTTAATATCCCTGATAAATGCTCAATTAAGGCAGGAAGGTTGGGAAGGCTTCAGGTTCCTTGCATCCCGTCCCTGCGGAACTCACAGTGATGATTAAGGAACTGCAGCCCCAGGAAAGACAGGAAACAGCCAACTGACAGCGCAGATGGTGGGGGGGAAAGGTGTGAGCAATGAGGAGGAGGTGTGTTGGGCCACAGAGGAGGAGTCACAACATGTTTGTAGGCACAGGAGGAAACCCTGATGTTTTTTCTGAGGATATCTAACCCACACGGCTCTGGGAACAGCCTCCTCTGAACCTCATAGAATTGTAGCATCATGGAAAAACTTCTGAGTCCTTCACTCGTGAGCTGAGAAACCAAGAGCCCAGCAGCAGCCTCCTTATCTTAAACAGAGTCTGCAGGAGCAGTGATTGTCATAATACTGATCAAAGAAGGGCTCCAAGTAAGATCTGGTCCACTTCCTGATCTGATCTACTTGGGTTTATGATAAATTTGTTAAGGTAGAATCAAAATCACAGAATCACAGAATTATAGAGAATCAGGTTTGGAAGGGACCACAAGGATCAGCCAGTCCCAACCCCCCTGCCATGCCCAGGGACACCCTACCCTAGAGCAGGCTGCCCACAGCCTTTGCCAGCCTGGCCCCAAACACCTCCAGGGATCTGGCCCCAAACACCTCCCTGCAGTGGCAACCCATTCCAGCCTCTCACCACTCTCATGCTCAGCAACTTCCTCCTCACCTCCACTCCCCACCTACACCTTTGCTCCATCCCTCCTAGTCCTGGCACTCCCTGACAGCCTCAAATGTCCCTCCACAGATTTCTTGTCCCCTGGGAGCCTCCTTTTCTGCAGCCTGCACAGCCCCAACTCTTTCAGGCTGTGCTCACAGCAGAGCTGCTGCAGCCCTCTCAGCATCCTCGGGGCCCTGCTCTGCACACCTCCAGCATCTCCACATCCCTCTTGTCCCAGGGGCTCCAGCACTGGATGCAGTACTTCAGAACAATCTTGACTCCAAGCACAGCAAATGAGAAGAGTCTCTGGTATCTAGTCACAAAATCACACAATGCCAGGGGTTGGAAAGGACTTTGGGAGATCATTCAGTCCAAGTTCCCTGCCAGAGCAGTGTCACCCCAGGGCAGGGCACACAGGAACACATCCAGGTGGGCTTGGAAAATCTCCAGAGCAGGAGACTCCACAATCTCTCTTCACAGCCTGCTCCAGGCTCCAGCAGTTTCACAGGGACAAAGTTTCCCCTCCTGTTCCCCTGGCACCTCCTTTGCTCCAGCTTGCCCCCAGTGCCCCTTGAGCTGCCCTTGGCCACCCCTGGGCACAGCCTGGCTGCATCCTGCCCACACTGCCCTGCACATCTTGAGCACAGCACTGAGGGCAGCCCTCAGGCTCCTCTGCTGCCAGCTCCCAGCCCCAGCTCCCTCAGCCTGACCCCACAGGAGATGTTCACTCCCTGCAGCATCTTGGGGGTTCTTTCTGAAGCAGTTCCCTGAGGTCCTTCTTGAACTAAGGGACCCAGAACTGGGCACAATATTTGAGATGTGGCCTCACCAGAGCAAATAGAGGGGGAGGAGAACCTCTCTTGACCTACTCACCATGCTTCTTCAGACTGGCAGCTGAAGATTGATAAAGAGAAAGAGGCAGCTGTAAGGCAGTTTTGAATTTAATGTCTACAGAACTTCAGAGTGGCCACTTTGGTGCATTCAGATTGTTGCTGCCAACTCTATCCATGTTCCTGGCAGTAGCTCAGTGGCTACACTGAGGAAATGCAACACTCAGGTCCATGGATTAGAAAAGCATTTGATGAATCTCAACGATGAGTGCAGAAAACCCTTCCCCTTGTGGCTGTGGAGATGTTTCTTGCATGGAAAACCACAGCACACGGGGACAAAGATGGTCCTGGTGGCTCTTCAGGTGGCAGCTGTGATCCAGTACACCAGGCAAGTGGCTGCTTCATTTGAAAGGCATGAGCTCACCACTGCTAAAAACGTCAACGTTTGATGTGTTTCACCACCTACAGACTCCTTGTGACCAACTACAACCATATTACACCAGTTAATACGAGGGGAGACTAAGCTGGTAAGGAGCAAATTCTTCTCCCAGCCTGTGTAGGGGAAGTGACTTTAATGGAAGAAGAGAAAATACAGTCGTAAGCCACAGTAAAATCATAACCACAGTTCTCATTTCATCAGGAACTCCAGACAGCATTCAACACCTTGAACTCTGTATCATCAAGTCTTTGGGTCTGCCTTGCATTTTTTTCTTTGGGTCTATCCTAGTTTCTTTCTTTTGGTCTACTTTGGCTTCTTTCTTTGGGTCTACCTTGGCTCCTTTTTTGAGGTCTGCCTTGGCTTCTTTCTTTGGGTCTACCTTGGCTTCTTTCTTTGGGTCTACCTTGGCTCCTTTTTTGAGGTCTGCCTTGGCTTCTTTCTTTGGGTCTACCTTGGCTTCTTTCTTTGGGTCTACCTTGGCTCCTTTTTTGAGGTCTGCCTTGGCTTCTTTCTTTGGGTCTACCTTGGCTTCTTTCTTTGGGTCTACCTTGGCTCCTTTTTTGAGGTCTGCCTTGGCTTCTTTCTTTGGGTCTACCTTGGCTTCTTTCTTTGGGTCTACCTTGGCTCCTTTTTTGAGGTCTGCCTTGGCTTCTTTCTTTGGGTCTACCTTGGCTTCTTTCTTTGGGTCTACCTTGGCTCCTTTTTTGAGGTCTGCCTTGGCTTCTTTCTTTGGGTCTACCTTGGCTTCTTTCTTTGGGTCTACCTTGGCTCCTTTTTTGAGGTCTGCCTTGGCTTCTTTCTTTGGGTCTACCTTGGCTTCTTTCTTTGGGTCTACCTTGGCTCCTTTTTTGAGGTCTGCCTTGGCTTCTTTCTTTGGGTCTACCTTGGCTTCTTTCTTTGGGTCTACCTTGGCTCCTTTTTTGAGGTCTGCCTTGGCTTCTTTCTTTGGGTCTGCCTTGGCTTCTTTCCTTGAGTCTACCTTAGCTTCTTTCTTAGGGTCTGCCTTGGCTTCTTTCTTTGAGTTTGCTTAGACTTCTTTCTTTGTGTCTACCTTGGCTTTTTTCTTTGGGTCTCCCTTGACTTCTTTCTTTGGGTTACCTTAGCTTCTTTCTTTGGGTTACCTTGGCTTCTTTCTTTGGGTTACCTTGGCTTCTTTCTTTGGGTTACCTTGGCTTCTTTCTTCTTTCTTTCTTTCTTTCTACCTTGGCTTCCTTCTTTGTGTCCATCTTGACTTCTTTCTTTGGATCTGTCTTGCCTTCTTTCTTTGGGCCAGCTTTCACTTGTGGGCTTGTCTCATCTCCTACACAAAATAAACGATCCATCATTAGTGAAGGACTTCTAAAAAAGTTGAGAACACTCAGAAAAGCCTCATTTCTATCTGATATGCCACGATGCAAAACTGAGGCAAAATGCCAAAGCAGAAACATAACAAAAATAGCCAAGAGCTTTTTAATCCCCAGAGCCTTTTCCCTCCATCACCAGCTGAACCATCTGTTCTGCAGTTGTTCAGGGCTGCAAAAAGAAGAGCAGATAGACTGAAGAGTGTGGTGGCTGTTGAAGCTGAGGCAATCTACTGGATAAAGGAATGTCTTTATTTTTTTAAACAATAATAAGTAAAAAATAGTAACAGCAACAATGATACTAATAATAAATCATCGAATGGCCTAGGTTGGAAGGGACTTCAAGGATCATCCATTTCCAACTCTAATGATAATAATACTAATAATAGTTTGGGGTAGGAACTATGTAACCAAAACAAACCTGCCAAACAATTCAAGATGGAGACAAAGGATGTGATGATTGAGTGTTGCTCTCAAGAGAGCCTGATCTGCTTCCAGCCCCTTGAGTGTGTGACAGAAGGGATGTGCTGCTGTCCCTGCCCTGCATGTCATCTCCCATCCCTCTTGGCTGACTCACTGCTGGGTCCTCACACAGCTGCTATCCCTTTCTTCACGGGTCCAGCTAAGAGAGAGCAGCATTAATCTTACCTGTTGGGACTCGTTTTTTGCCTGTTCCCAACATAAACTTCCTCAAGCACTTTCCATAGAATCAGTCAGGGTTGGAAGGGACCGCAAGCATCATCCAATTCCAACCCCCACGCCACGGGCAGGGACAAAAGGAATTTACTTCTCCCAGGCCTTGGTCTTCCCAGGCTGTGAGGATAAAAGGCACCCAAGAAGACTGAGAGCACTCAGCCAGTGTGGATGACAACCATAAAAATACCACGTGTGGAAAGATGGATAATCTCCTCTGGGACTATGCAGATGAGTAAAAGGTTCACGAGGCTGCAAAAAAAAAAACACAACGCAAAAAAACCCCACATTCAACCTCAAAATAATCCTTTTACTTGATCAATAGAAGCACTTTGCAGGCAAAGTGGTGCTCAGTGAAGTGTCACAGCCAACCATTAGCTGGGTGAACTGCAGAGGCACAGCAGATGTCTACTACTCCACACCCAGGACCCTATCTCATCTGAGCACAGCCAGGAAGGCTTTACACAGCCCTTCTGACACACACTTACGGTGGCATTTTAGGTCATGCACCTGGGCCACAGAGTCATTTTGATTGGAAGAGACCTCTAAGATCATCCAGTCCAACCATTAACCCAGAAGTGCCAGGTCACCACTAAAGCATGGCCCTCATCACCACATCTCCAGGCCTTTTATACCCCTACCAGGGATGCTGACTCTACCACTGCCCTGTGCAGCCTGTTCCAAGCCTTGACAATCCTTTCAAGGAAGACTTTTTTTTTTTTTTTTTTTTTTTTTTTTTCCCTATATCCAACCTGAAACTTCCCTGGTACAACCTGAGGCTCCTTATTCTCATTCCATCTGTTCTTACTAAGGAGAAGAAACCAAACTCCTCCTTAGAATCACAAAATCACTCAGGGTGGGAAGGGACCACAAGGATCAGGCAGTCCCAACCCCCCTGCCATGCCCAGGGGCACCCTACCCTAGAGCAGGCTGCCCACAGCCTCTGCCAGCCTGGCCAAAAACACCTCCAGGGATCTGGCCCCAAACACCTCCCTGCAGGGGCAACCCATTCCAGCCTCTCACCACTCTC
>VWZI01015903.1:87163-97601 GCA_013396835.1 Psilopogon haemacephalus | reverse complement strand
TGTCCCTGGGCATGGCAGGGGGGTTGGGACTGCCTGATCTTTGGGGCCCTTCTCTGCACACCTCCAGCATCTCCACATCCCTCTTGTCCCAGGGGCTCCAGCACTGGATGCACTACTCCAGGTGGGCTCTCAGCAGAGCACAGCAGAGGGGCACAATCCCCTCCCTGGCCCTGCTGCCCACACTGCTCCTGCTGCAGCCCAGCCTCTGCTTGCCTTTCTGCCCTGCAAGTGCACACTGCTGCCTCAGCTTCAGCTTCTCTTCCACCAGCACTCCCTCAATAGGATGCTGGTGGAAGTTTCTTTCTGCTTTCCAATTTAAGCCAAAGGTGCATCCCCAAGCCTCTCTCTCTGTCTCTCTCTCTCTCTCTCTCTGTCTCTCTCTGTCTCTCTCTGTATATATATATATATATATATATTTGTCCAACCTTAGCAGCCCAAAGAGCAGAGCTCTGCATGGATCTGAGAGGAAAACTGAGTGTTTTCCAGCCTCTGCGCTGTTTCTCTTCCCCTTCCTGCCTCTTTCACCAGTGCACATCTCCCACCCCCCACGCAGCCCTTGCTGCGGGACCGAGTGGGTGCACCCCATCCCACTCCTGACCCTTCCTCAATGTCAGGCCAGCCACAGCTTCCACTGAGCCCACTCAGTCTTCAGCCAGGACTTTGAAAGGCTGTCAGGCAAGGTGGGCAGCCAAAGAAAACACATCTGTGATCAAGAGAGTGCATTCTGGCCAATGCCTTATTCAACCAGGGCTTGCAAGGGACAGTCTCTCTCCAGCCCCTGCAGTCATCTTCCCTGGGATTCCCCCTGGCATAAATGCTCTACTGCTCAATTGCTGGAGGTGTGCAGAGCAGGGCCCCGAGGATGCTGAGAGGGCTGCAGCAGCTCTGCTGTGAGCACAGCCTGAAAGAGCTGGGGCTGTGCAGGCTGCAGAAGAGGAGGCTCCCAGGGGACCTTCTGGTGGCCTTCCAGGACCTGAAGGGGTCTACAAAGAAGCTGGGGAGGGACTTTTGAGGGGGTGAGGGAGTGGCAGGAGTGGGGGCAATGGAGCAAAGCTGGAGGTGGGGAGATTGAGAGTGGAGGTGAGGAGGAAGTTGCTGAGCATGAGAGTGGTGAGAGGCTGGAATGGGTTGCCCCTGCAGGGAGGTGTTTGGGGCCAGATCCCTGGAGGTGTTTTGGCCAGGCTGGCAGAGGCTGTGGGCAGCCTGCTCTAGGGTAGGGTGCCCCTGGGCATGGCAGGGGGGTTGGGACTGCCTGATCCTTGTGGTCCCTTCCAACCCTGACTGATTCTAGGATTCTATGAGTCTGTGATTCTGTGGTTCTGTGGTTCTGTGATTCTGTGATTCTGTGATGCTCTGATTCTGTGATTCTGTGAGTCTGTGGTTCTGTGAGTCTGTGGTTCTATGGTTCTGTGTTTCTGTCAGTTTGTGTTTCTATGATTCTCTGGTTCTGTGGTTCTATGGTTCTATGATTCTATATTTCTGTGGTTCTATGATTCTGTGATATTTCTGTGACATTATGATTCCATGATCCTCTGAAGCACATTTGTGGTCTAGGCACTGCCTTCTGGCCACCGCCTTATTCAGGCAGGGCTTGCATAGCACAGTCCCTCCCCAGCCCTTGCAGTCATCTTCCCTGGGGTTCCCTCTGGCACAACTGCTCCACATTGACCATGTGCACACTTTGCTTGGCTGCTGGGACTGGGGGCTCCATAAGCTGTTCATGATCATGCCCCTTCAATGCCCTGCAGACAGCTGCTAAGCACAGGCTGCTTTTGCAGCTTCTCCAATCTCTTCAAAGGCAACACTGAAACCCTTTCATTTCCCTTTAAGAGATGTTGGGTAGAATTAATAACACCCATTAATAATGCAGGTTTCCCCCCCCCCTCACCCTCTCTGCCTGTTGGTGGCTGAGCAGCTTCTGTGCAGTGCTGCCAACCCACATTAATAATGCATCTCCCTCTGCTCCCCTCTCCCTTGGCTGCTTGATGGGCAGGTTGCTTAGGAAAGAGCAGGCTCTGCTAAGAGGTGGTTTTGCTTTGCAGGGACTTGCAGCCAGCAGAGGCTCATCATGGGTTAGAAATATTCACTAAAAGAGCCTGTCTGTCAGTCTCCTGTGGGCTTGATCTCCGCCAGCATCTGACCTCCTGAGCACTTCTCTCCAGTGCTGTCTAGACAGGCACTGGGAATTGTCACTCAGCTGCTGACCACTGCTGGGAATCTCTACCCACACCTAGAACACAATTAACAGTCGTTTTGCCTTCCTGAGTGCTAGGAACACAATTGAAAGTCTTTTTGCCTTCCTGAGGGCGAAGGTTAGAAAGGTTGGAGTCGTAGCATCAGTCAGGGTTGGGAGGGACTGCAAGGATCAGGCAGTCCCAAGCCCCCTGCAATGCCCAGGGACACAGGGACCCCTAGAGCAGGCTGCCCACAGCCTCTGCCAGCCTGGACAAAAACACCTCCAGGGATCGGGCCCCAAACACCTCCCTGCAGGGGCAACCCATTCCAGCCTCTCACCACTCTCATGCTCAACAACTTCCTCCTCACCTCCACTCTCAATCTCCCCACCTCCACCTTTGCTCCATTCCCCCCACTCCTCTCACTCCCTCACACCCTCAAAAGTCCCTCCACAGCTTTTATGCAGGCCCCTTCAGATGCTGGAAGGCCACCAGAAGGTCCCCTGGGAGCCTCCTCTTCTGCAGCCTGCACAGCCCCAACTCTTTCAGGCTGTGCTCACAGCAGAGCTGCTGCAGCCCTCTGAGCATCCTCGGGGCCCTTCTCTGCACACCTCCAGCATCTCCACATCCCTCTTGTCCCAGGGGCTCCAGCACTGGATGCACTACTCCAGGTGGGCTCTCAGCAGAGCACAGCAGAGGGGTACAATCCCCTCCCTGGCCCTGCTGCCCACACTGCTCCTGCTGCAGCCCAGCCTCTGCTTGCCTTTCTGCCCTGCAAGTGCACACTGCTGCCTCAGCTTCAGCTTCTCCTCCACCAGCACCCCCAAGTCCCTCTCCTCAGGGCTGCTCTCCAGCCAGGCACTGCCCAGCCTGCATTGGTGTTTGGCATTGCCTTCACCCAGCTGCAGGACCTCTTCTAGTGGGAGGTGTCCCTGCCTATGGCACAGGGGGGTTGGAACTGGATGAGCTTTGAGGTCTCTTCCAACCTAAACCATTCTATGATTCTATGATTCTAGGGCTGATGCTCTTCAAAGATGATTTATCAGGCATCAGCCACATTTTCATTCCCCACTCACCTGAGGGCCTTGGACTTCTTTTAGTACATTAACAATTAGTGGCTAGACAGTGTCCACTTAAAGAAGACATCAATAGCTCATCTGCTGCTGCTAAAAAACACAGGCAGATCAAATGCTGCTGAGTTGCACAATCTCCACATTTGCTAGAAATGGTCAAGGCATGAGAAAGCCTAAATGCAGTCAGTGCAAAAAGGACAAAACCTGCATACAAACATAAAGAAGAAGGAAATGCTTTTATCTGGATGCCTTTGCAGTTTAACTGGGATTTATTTTTAGCCAATGATAAGAGACTCAAAAAAAAAAAAAAAGAAAAGAAACAGCCAAGCACTGAGCACTACCAGAAGTGTCACTTGGAACAGAGTTAAACACACTTTTGCTATCATTAATCATGGGCAAAAGTGACAGGAGAAAAAAAAAAATGAGCTGGCTTGGTACAGCCAATGTATTCCTTCTCCCTGCTGATTGCCTCAATGCATGAGTGAGATGGAAAGAGGTAAAGCCTGGGAAAAAAAAGAGAGGAATGATGGTTGGAGGCTTCCTGTTGGTAAGAAACCAGAGCCTTGTCCCTTACAAACGACCCCCCCCCCCCCAAAAAAACCAAAAAAAAAACACAAAAAAATAAAAAAAAAAAAANTGCTGCTATTATTAGAGCTAACAGAAAAAAAAAAAAAAAAAAAAAAAAAAAAGGTGAAGAAAAGCTAAAGGGAAGGCAAAAATCCATGAATAACCTGACCAAAGGCTCTCTCTCTAAACAGCACTCAGCAATTGCAAAGGCAAACCAGCTCCACTGGAGCATCTTGACTCTATTTTCAGAGGAGATGAGCAGATTTGCATCTAGCACCTACCTCAGCTCCTACCTGGCTGCAAAGGGCTGATTGATGTCAGCCAGGTGGAGATCCTGCAGCTGGGTGGTGGCAATGGCAAGTACCAATCCAGGCTGGGTAGTGTCTGGCTGGAGAAAAGCCCTGAGGAAAGGGATTTGGGGGTGTGCAGGCTGCAGAAGAGGAGGCTCCCAGGGGACCTTCTGGTGGCCTTCCAGCATCTGAAGGGGGCTACAAAACAGCTGGGGAGGGACTTTTGAGTGTGTGAGGGAGTGAGAGGAGTGGGGGGAATGGAGCAAAGGTGGAGGTGGGGAGATTGAGAGTGGAGGTGAGGAGGAAGTTGCTGAGCATGAGAGTGGTGAGAGGCTGGAATGGGTTGCCCCTGCAGGGAGGTGTTTGGGGCCAGCTCCCTGGAGGTGTTTGGGGCCAGGCTGGCAGAGGCTGTGGGCAGCCTCCTCTAGGGTAGGGTGTCCCTGGGCATGGCAGGGGGGGTGGGACTGGCTGATCCTTGTGGTCCCTTCCAACCCTGACTGATTCTAGGATTCTATGATTTTATGAAAATACTTTTTTATAACCCCCTAGGATAGAGAAAAGGTAGGGGAAAGACAGATGTGAGCTGCTGATGCAGTAGATGTGTAACCTGGGGCAGAGCAGTCTATGAGCTGGAGAAACTTCATTGTCATCTGATGGCACCAGGAGCTCCTTGGCTGAGGTCATCAGTCAGAACTTATCCTGCCTCCAGCCTGCAGGATGCAAGCCTTAGGCTGTGCTTGCCTTCCTCATGTTGCTTTTTCTGTTTCCCTTGTGCCTCTGGGTGATCTTTGCACTGGATGGTGAAGGCTGTGTTTGCCTATTCTGGGGCTGTCAGAAGTTGCTCAGTAATGCTTCTCCAGCCTGTCAACGGAGTCACCAGGCTTGGAAACTAGGTCTCTGCTTGGTATTTTTAGGAAGGGCTCCATATGTGCAGCAGAACTGCTAGAACATGTCAGGAAACAGAGGGGAAGCTTCCGTTCATGTCTGCAGTTGTCAGCCTCGAGTTTTGCCTGAGTAAAAGGAAAATTTTCCTCGGATTACTGTTGGCTGACCTTGGATCACAGGATCTTGGAATGGCTCAGGCAGGAAGGGAGCTCAGAGCTCATCTGCTCCAACCTCCACACCATGCCCAGGGACACCTCTCAGCTCCACTCAGCTGCTCAAGGTCTCATCCAGCCTGGCCTGCAGCACCCCCAGCAAGGAGGCAGCCACAGCCTCCCTGGGCAGCCTGTGCCACACTCTCAGCACCCTCACACTCAGCAGCTTCTTCCTCAGCTCCACTCTAACCCTGCTCTGCCTCAGCTCCAAACCATTGCCCCTTGGCCTGTCTCCAGACCCCCTCAGCACAAGTCCCTCTGCAGCCTTCCTGCAGGATCCCTTCAGGCAGTGGCAGCAGCTCTGAGGTGCCCCTGGAGCCTTCTCCTCTGCAGGCTGCACCCCCCCAGCTCCCTCAGCCTGTGCTCACAGCAGAGCTGCTCCAGCCCTTGGATCCTCTTTGTGGCCTCCTCTAGACTCACTCCAGCAGCTCTGTCTTGTTCTTCTGCTGGGGACACCAGAGCTGGAAGCAGGAGGTGAGGTCTGAGCAGAGCCAAGGGACAGGATCCCCTTTCTTGCCCTGCTGCCCACACTCCTCACGGCAGAGCTGCTCCAGCCCTTAGATCCCTTTTGTGACCTCCTCTGGGCTCTCCCATGGGAAGTTATTTATTTACCTGCAAAACCCTGCAGGAGCCATCATTTTATTGTCAGTTTTGCTTAACAGCTTGCTTTAAAGAGCCAGGAAAGGAGGAAAACCCACTCTGTTCTAAGGAGGTCATGCTGCTTGTTAAACTGTTTGCATATCAAAGGTGAAATTCTTATCTCTGTAAGGTGCAAAGTGGATTTGTCAGTCCCTCAAGACTGGCAAAATGAGAAAAGAGAGTTGCAGGAATGCTGAACCCAAGCACAGTTTGTCTGTGTTTTCTGGCACCTGCAAAAGTTATTTGTTGTCTGAATAGGAATTGTCTGAACTGAGGGAGCTGGGGCTGGCAGGGACCCTGCAGGACCATCTCGTTCCAATGCCCCTGCCCCAGCAAGGGACATCTGCCAGAGCAGCTTGCTCCAAGCCCCATTCACCTTGGCTCTCAGTGCTCCCATGGATGAGGCAGCCACAGCTTCTCTGGGCAGCCTGTCCCAGTGTCTCACCACCCCCACGGGGAAGAATTTCAACCTCATGACCTTCAAGATCCTGGAGTCCAATCTTTAGTTTCACACTGACATGTCCTTGGCTAACCCAAATCCCTCAGCACAACATCTCAGCACTATGAATGGCTGTGGTTGGAAAGGAGCACCAGGAGCATCCAGGCCAACTTTCATCCCAACATCCTTCAACATCAGATCATATCCTCAAGCACCACATCCACCTTTTTTTTTTCTTTTTTAAACTGTGAGATCTGCTTCATTTCTTCCATCAGCCTGGATGTGGTCTTTTACCAGCCCCATGGGGAAGAGTTTCATCCTCATGCCTAAACCAAATCCAGCTTGAGGCCATTAGCCCCAAGCCTGTCACTACAGACCTCTGTCAAAAGTCCTGCTCCAGTTTGAGTGGCTGAAGGAGCTGGGGATGGCGAGTGTGAAACAGAGGAGGCTGAGGGCAGAGCTCATAGCTGCAGAAAAAGGCACCCCCAGAGCCACAGGCTGTCACGTTGGAAACCATCTGGGTTATTGTGTGTCTTAGGAGCCAACACTGTGTGCTTGCAGCCCAGAAGGTTGACTGCGCCCTGGGCTGCATCCCTGAGGAGGTGAGCAAGGAAGAGAAGGGAGAGGATTCTGCCCCTCTGCAGCCATGCGCTGAGCCCTCCCCTGGAGCACCGCACTCAGCTCTAGAACCCTCAGCTCAAGAATCCTACAATCAGTCAGGGTTTGAAGGGGCCACAAAGATCAGCCAGCCTGCATGTTTGGGGTTTAGGATGGCTTTGATGATCCTGAGGGGCTTTGCCAGCCTGCATGTTTGGGTTCTAGGTTGGACTTGACGATCCTGAGGGTCTTTGCCCTCCTGCATGTTTGGGTTTTAGGGTGGCTTTGGTGACCCTGAAGGGCTTTGCCAGCTTGGATGTTTCTGTTCTTCTGTGAGGGCAAGCTGTGCAACCCTTCCAGAGGAAGTCCAGACAGCTGAGGAGGAAACGAAGAGAACAGTGATGCTTCCTGGAGCTTGGTAGGTGGTGCAGCACCCATCAGGTTTCGGCACCCACTTTGCACTAGCAAAGGCAGTGATGGCTGCCAGGAGCTTGTGCTGGAGAGAGAGAGGAGAAAGCCTTGCCTGAGCAGAAAGGCACTGATTTGTGAGACTCTGAAGCGGGCAGCACATCCTCTCGATGTAATCATCTTTTAAGATGTTATTTCCTCAGCAGAAACTGTGCAATTATTTCTACAGGGCCATAAAGAGACCATAAAAGTCAGGCTGCCGCCTGCCCGCACGCATGCCAGCTGCCAACGGGAAGCTGAAGAGCCACTCACAGCTGGGGAATTTATTTCACCTGCTGATGGCAGACCCAGGAGGCCTGGGATCAGCAGCAGGGTGACAGCCTCTCTACACAATCTCTTCAGCCATAGGATCATAGAATCATAGGATCATAGAATCCTGGAGTCAGCCAGGGTTGGAAGTGACCTCAAGGTTCATCCAGTCCCAGCCCCCCTGCCATGCCCAGGGACACCCTACCCTAGAGCAGGCTGCCCACAGCCTCTGCCAGCCTGGACAAAAACACCTCCAGGGATCTGGCCCCAAACACCTCCCTGCAGGGGCAACCCATTCCAGCCTCTCACCACTCTCATGCTCAACAACTTCCTCCCTCACCTCCACTCTCAAGCTCCCCACCTCCAGCTTTGCTCCATTCCCCCCACTCCTCTCACTCCCTCACACCCTCAAAAGTCCCTCCACAGCTTTTCTGTAGCCCCCTTCCAGATGCTGGAAGGCCACCAGAAGGTGCCCTGGGAGCCTCCTCTTCAGCAGCCTGCACAGCCCCAACTCTTTCAGGCTGTGCTCACAGCAGAGCTGCTGCAGCCCTCTCAGCATCCTCGGGGCCCTTCTCTGCACACCTCCAGCATCTCCACATCCCTCTTGTCCCAGGGGCTCCAGCACTGGATGCACTACTCCAGGTGGGCTCTCAGCAGAGCACAGCAGAAGGGCAGAATCACCTCCCTGGCCCTGCCTGAGGTTTAATTTTGCTTTGTTTTCCCGTGCTGGGTGGATGCTCTGTAAAATAATTCTGTCCTGCTCTGTTCTCCAGAGTATGGATCCAGGCCTTTGTTTCTAATGGAGACATCCAGCTAAGCTGTGCTCCTTCAACAGCTATGCCTGTCTTTTGGTCCCACGGGCTTGGCTTTTTATCTGAGCTCCATGATTGGGTTGCTTTTTGAACCAGGTCCAAGGCTTCTGCGCTGCACTTGACAGCTTTCAGTAAGCTCACGTTTTTGGTCCAGGGATGCCACAGCTCTAAATTCTGGCAGGGGATAATTTTCCCTGGAAGTGAACAAACCAAAAATCCAGTTCCAAATCCCTTGCCATGGGCAGGGACACCCTAACCTAGATCAGGCTGCTCACAGCCTCAAAAAGAATAGGCATGACCTTGGGGAGGCTTTAGCTTGTACCTGATGATGCCATCCACTGGCTGCAATCCCTTTTTGGGCTGTTTAGATTGGATGTGAGGAACAAATTCCATACGATGAGGCTGGTGGAGCACTGCAACAGGCTGCCCAGGGAGGGGGTTGGGGCTGCATCCAGGTTGGACTTGGTGATCCTGAAGGGCTTTGCCAACCTGGATATTGCTGTGATTCTGTGATGCCAACTGTGGTATAGAATCCTAGAATCAGTCAGGGCTGGAAGGGACCACAAGGATCATCTTGTCTCCTGGGACAAGAGGGATGTGGAGATGCTGGAGGTGTGCAGAGAAGGGCCCCGAGGATGCTGAGAGGGCTGCAGCAGCTCTGCTGTGAGCACAGCCTGAAAGAGTTGGGGCTGTGCAGGCTGCAGAAGAGGAGGCTCCCAGGGGACCTTCTGGTGGCCTTCTGGTATCTGAAGGGGGCTACAAAAAATCTGGGACTTTTGAGGGTGTCAGAGAGTGAGAGGAGTGGGGGGAATAGAGCAAAGGTGGAGGTGGGGAGATTGAGGCTGGAGGTGAGGAGGAAGTTGTTGAGCATGAGAGTGGTGAGAGGCTGGAATGGGTTGCCCCTGCAGGGAGGTGTTTGGGGCCAGATCCCTGGAGGTGTTTTTGTCCAGGCTGGCAGAGGCTGTGGGCAGCCTGCTCTAGGGGTCCCTGTGGCCTCACAAAAGCTTCTGTTGGACCTTGCAGGCTCCATTCCATGAGGCCAGTTTTCTTTGTTGCCGAGGAGAAGTCCATTGAATGCTTCATGGAGAGCTGGCTGGCAGAAAGGGATCTGGGATTTAGAGTGGATAAACAGCTCAGTGTGAGCCAGCAGCTTGCCCAAGTGGCAAGGAAAGCCAAAGCCATCCTGGCTGGGGTCAGAAATGCTGTGGCCACCAGGGGTAGGGAGGGGATCGTCCCCTGGGGCTCTGCTCTGGTGAGGACACACCTCGATTGCTATGTTCCATTTTGGGCATCTCAACACAAGAGAGATGTGAAGCTGCTGAAGCAGGTCCAGAGGAGGGCAACAAAGTTGGGGAAGGGCCTGGAGAATAAATCTGACAAGGAGTGACTGAGGGGAGCTGGGGATGGTTAGTGTGAAACAGAGGAGGCTGAGGGCAGAGCTCATTGCTGTATGCAGCTACCTGAAAGGAGATTGTGGAGAGGCTGCTGCTAGGCTCTGCTCACAGGGAATTAGTGACAGAACAACAGGGAATGGCCTCAAGCTGTGGCTTAGTAGGCTTAGAATGGAATTTTTTGCAGAAAGGGTGGTCAGGCACTGGAATGTGCTGCCCAGGGAGGTGGTGGAGTCACCAACCCCATGTGTGTTTGGATGTGGTGCTTGAGGATATGGTTTAGGGTGCACCTTGTAGAGTAAGGGGCAACAATTGGGCTTGGTGATCTTGGGGGTCTTTTCCAGCTAGGAGGTTTCTGTGATTCTGTGATTATAGAATCCTAGAATGAGTCAGGGTTGGAAGGGACCACAAGGAGCAGCCAGTCCCAATCCCCTGCCATGCCCAGGGACACCCTACCCTAGAGCAGGCTGCCCACAGCCTCTGCCAGCCTGGCCAAAAACATCTCCAGGGATCTGGCCCCAAACACCTCCCTGCAGGGGCAACCCATTCCAGCCTCTCACCACTCTCATGCTCAACAACTTCCTCCTCACCTCCACTCTCAATCTCCCCACCTCCAGCTTTGCTCCATTCCCCCCAGTCCTG
>VWZI01015903.1:57910-83674 GCA_013396835.1 Psilopogon haemacephalus | reverse complement strand
AGGAAGAAGTTATTCACAGCAAGAGTCATTGTTATTGGAATGGGCTGCTTGGGGAGGTGGTGGAGTTCCCATCCCTGGAGGTGTTCAAAAGGAGAATGGGTGAGGCACTTAGTGCCATGGTTTAGTTAATTAGAAAGGTTAGATGATAGGTTAGCCTTGATCATCTCAAAGGTCTTTTTCCAACCTGATCGATTCTGATTCTAATAAGACTAAAATAATAATAATAATAATAAAAGAATTCAAACAAAATTATCCAAGTGAATATGATCTCCTGAATTATTTAGCCTTGCACAGGAGATGGAAGCTGCTGAGGACTTTCCTTCTTGGAGATAATGCTTTGTGATCAATAAATGAAGCTCATCCTGCCTGGCCCCAGATAGATTTGGCATGCATTATTGAAAAGGTATAGAGCAGCCTGATTTTATTATTGCTGCAAGGTAATGCCCATAGCATTGTGCAGACCTGAGGAGGTCACACAGTGCCAAGTCAGCATCTGCAGTTGTGCTTTTTGATTTGAAGGACTGGAGAAGACAAGTTTGGTGTTTGCACCTTCAATCTATCTGAGTGAAGCCCTCCTCCTTCTTTGGAGGGAAATGTGGGCTTGGAGGGGTACTACACAGCTCTGAAAATTCAGAGTTCTTGGGGAAAGGCCTTCAGAGCAACCACCCTTAAAAACACTCTGTCCACTGGCAGGGAAAAGGGGAGAAGTCATAGAGTATGATCACAGAAGTGTTTAGGCTGGAGAAGAATTTTCAGGTCATGGAGGCCAAACCTTCACAGAATGACAGAAGTAGAACCATAGAAAGGAACCATAGAATCATAGAAACAAAGAATCATAGAACCATAGAATCATAGAAACAAAGAATCATAGAACCATAGAATCACAGAAAGAAAAAATCACAGAACCATAGAAACAAAGAATCATAGAGTCATAGAATCATAGAAACAAAGAATCCTAGAACCATAAAATCATGGAAACAAAGAATCATAGAACCATAGAATCATAGAACCACAGAATAACAGACTCATATAATCAAAGACTCATAGAACCATAGAATCATAGAACCATAGAGTCCTAGAATTGGTCAGAGTTGGAATGGACCACAAGGATCAGGCAGTCCCAACCCCCCTGCCATGCCCAGGGACACCCTACCCTAGAGCAGGCTGCCCACAGCCTCTGCCAGCCTGGACAAAAACACCTCCAGGGATCTGGCCCCAAACACCTCCCTGCAGGGGCAACCCATTCCAGCCTCTCACCACTCTCATGCTCAACAACTTCCTCCTCACCTCCACTCTCAAGCTCCCCACCTCCACCTTTGCTCCATTCCCCCCACTCCTCTCACTCCCTCACACCCTCAAAAGTCCCTCCACAGCTGTTCTGTAGCCCCCTTCCAGATGCTGGAAGGCCACCAGAAGGTCCTCTGGGAGCCTCCTCTTCTGCAGCCTGCACAGCCCCAACTCTTTCAGGCTGTGCTCACAGCAGAGCTGCTGCAGCCCTCTGAGCATCCTCGGGGCCCTTCTCTGCACACCTCCAGCATCTCCACATCCCTCTTACATGATTTGCCTGACATAGGATTGTTGAGGATTTTTTTTCCTTTCTATGATACCAAATTATTCTAGAATCAATCTTGCTTTACATATTCAGTCCATGTTTCTCTGGAAGCATCATTAGATATTCCATTGCATGTGATTTAAAATATAGACTGACTCCAAACTCTCTGAATAAGTAATGAATAAGAGAAATTTCATCCATCTTTATTAATGAAGCCATAAATCAAGGTGGGGTGGTTTAAGAGCTGCTTCTAGTTATTGCTCGTCTTGCATTATAGACCTGGTGGAAACTGCTAAAGCACTTTCCTCCTCCTATCAATACTTTAAATAATTCAGAGAGGAACCTCAGCCTGACTTTTCCTCCATGCAGACCTCCTTGGATAGCTCTGGACAGAGATATTTTCAGTAGAATCCTAGAATGAGTCAGGGTTGGAAGGGACCACAAGGAGCAGCCAGTCCCAACCCCCCTGCCATGCCCAGGGACACCCTACCCTAGAGCAGGCTGCACACAGCCTCTGCCAGCCTGGCCAAAAACACCTCCAGGGATCTGGCCCCAAACACCTCCCTGCAGAGGCAACCCATTCCAGGCTCTCATCCTGAGGAGCAGTAGTGCCCAAACTCTGCAGTTGTTTCCTCCAATTATAGAATCCTAGAATCAGTCAGGGATGGAAGGCACCACAAGGATCAGCCAGTTCCAAACCCTCTGCCATGCCCAGGGATACCCTACCCTAGATCAGGTTAGTCAAGCCTGAGTTCCCCCTGGTAAATCCATGCTGACTGCTCCTGGTAACCTTCTTCCCTTCCTAGTGCTGAGAGATGCCCTCTACAAGGAGCCACTCCAGCATTTTTCCAGGGATGGAGGTGAGGCTGCCTGGTTGAGAGTTCCCTGGAACCTCTTTCTTGCCCTTTTGGAAGCCTGCAGTGCCACTGCCTCTCCTCCAGCCCTCAGGCACCTCTCCTGTCCCTGCAGTGCCACTGCCTCTCCTCCAGCCCTCAGGCACCTCTCCTGTCCCTGCAGTGCCACTGCCTCTCCTCCAGCCCTCAGGCACCTCTCCTGTCCCTGCAGTGCCACTGCCTCTCCTCCAGCCCTCAGGCACCTCTCCTGTCCCTGCAGTGCCACTGCCTCTCCTCCAGCCCTCAGGCACCTCTCCTGTCCCTGCAGTGCCACTGCCTCTCCTCCAGCCCTCAGGCACCTCTCCTGTCCCTGCAGTGCCACTGCCTCTCCTCCAGCCCTCAGGCACCTCTCCTGTCCCTGCAGTGCCACTGCCTCTCCTCCAGCCCTCAGGCACCTCTCCTGTCCCTGCAGTGCCACTGCCTCTCCTCCAGCCCTCAGGCACCTCTCCTGTCCCTGCAGTGCCACTGCCTCTCCTCCAGCCCTCAGGCACCTCTCCTGTCCCTGCAGTGCCACTGCCTCTCCTCCAGCCCTCAGGCACCTCTCCTGTCCCTGCAGTGCCACTGCCTCTCCTCCAGCCCTCAGGCACCTCTCCTGTCCCTGCAGTGCCACTGCCTCTCCTCCAGCCCTCAGGCACCTCTCCTGTCCCTGCAGTGCCACTGGCTCTCCTCCAGCCCTCAGGCACCTCTCCTGTCTGCCACCATGTGGCAAAGATGCTGGAGAGTGGCAGAGTGATCACCTCAGGCAGTGCCCTCAGCACCCTTGGGTGCATCTCATCAGGACCCATGGACTTGTGAATGTTCAATGTGTGTAGCTGATCCCTGAGTCAGTCTGCACTGAGCAGTGGGGAGCATTCCCTCCTCCAGGCTCCATTTCCTCCATCCAAGGTCAAGGCAGACTCCAGGGAATCCTAGAATCACAGAATCACCGTTCCAGGCTCTCACCACTCTCATGCTGAGGAGCAGTAGTGCTCAAACTCTGTAGTTGTTTGCTCCAGTTACCAAATTCTGTTCCCAAACCCCCTACTTCTTTTCTGACCTCACTAAAAGGAAGCCTAAATGATGGTTTGGTGATTCTCTGCACTCTGTCCCTTGAGATTCCTGCTAACCAGTGGCACCTCGGTGACATTGGGATCTATAACTTTCCTCTCTGACACCTTTATGGTCCTCCTGCCATAAGTCTCAGCTGCTGAGAGGTCAGGAGAATATTTCTTCTTCCTGATGAACAACTTTCTAGGTGAACTTTTCGCTTTTAATTCTTGAAACTTTTCTCTTCCTGGCTTTTTGCCTGACAGACAGAGAGAATCTGCTAGAGGAGGACCTCATCCTGCCTCCCTGCAAGCTGGGCTCTCAACCTGCAGACAGCACTTCCCTTAGCAACCTAAGTCACAAAAGAAAAAGGGCACATTCTTGCACAGCAAGTCTGGTGAACTTCCCAGGGACTGGATAAAGGGGAAACATAACTCCCATTTACAAACAGGGTAGGAAGGAGGAGCCAGGGAGCTCCAGGCCAGGCAGTGTCACCTCTGTGCCTGGTAAGATCATGGAGCAGATCCTACTGCAGGCACTACTGAGACAGGAGAACAGTGCAGAGGTGATTGGGTCCAATCAGCATTGGCTGCACCAAGGGCAGGTCCTGCCTGACAAACCTGGTGGCCTTCTATGGACAGGTCACAACATGAACAGCTGAGGGGCAGCAACTGATGGCATTGACCTGGAGCTGAGCAAAGCCTTTGGCACTGTCCCACACCACATCCTGGTCCCCAAGCTGGTGGCACATGGGCTGGATGGGTGCAGCACCAGATGGATCCAGAACTGGCTTGATGGCCACAGCCAAAGAGTGGCTGTCAATGGCTCCATGGCCCAGGGGAGTCCCTCAGGGATCAGTCCTGGGCCCAGGCTTGTTCAACATCTCTGTGGGTGCCATGGGCAGAGGCATTGAGTGCAGCCTCAGCAAGTTTGCTGAGCACCCCAAGCTGTGTGGTGCAGCAGCCAGGCTGGAGGGCAGGGATGGCATCCAGAGGGAGCTGGGCAGGCTGCAGAGGTGGGCACAAGCCAAGCTCAGGAGGTTCAACCAGACCAAGTGCAGGGGAGATTCAGATTGGACATGAGGAGGAAGTTATTCAGCATGAAAGTGGTGAGAGCCTGGAATGGGTTGTCCTGGGAGATGGCTGGGGCCACATCCCTGGATGTGTTTAAGGGCAGGCTGGATGGTGGCCTCAGGGGTTGGGTTCCCTGTTGGTTTGTGTCTCCATCCCATGGCATTGTTCTTCTTTCCACCCCAGCTGGGTTAGTTTATTTCCCAGCCCATCAGTCTCTCTCCCTCCTTCCCTTCAGAAAGGCAGAAGACTTTAGAGGCAGCATCTGTCACTCACCTAGTGGCTTGCCCACTCACCTAGTGTTATAAATGATGAGCTGGTGTGAAGGGTTACCTGGAACTGTACTCTGACACCTTCTGACACTCCCTGGGGGTGGTCTGACCTGCCCCCAGGTGTTGTGTTTAGCCTCCTCCCACTTCTTGCTGAGACTGCTGCAAAAGGAGATGCACTTCCTTTATCTCTCTCTCTTTGGCCTCTCCTCACCTGCCTGGCTCCTTGCTGCCCTGCTGCTATCTCACCACCTGCTCTCCAGCAACTGTGGGGAGAACAGTCATTTTTTGGAACTCTCTAACTCACTGCATTTCACCCTCAACCTTGCATCCCTCTGCATCCACTACCAGTCATCAATTTCACCACTTGGATTCAACTTCCATCCACGGGTTGTATTTTAATATTGTGTATTCTCTTCCCTTTCCTCCCCTATCCTCTGTAATTCCCCTCAATCCTGTACCCTGTATTTTGGTTTCTTTTTTACTTCATCCTCTGTAACTCCCCTTACCTTCTATTTATTGTTAAAGTTTTACTTTTAACAATCATCAATCTCACTGCCTGGACTCAACTTCCATCCACGGGTTGTATTTTTGTATTGTGCATTTTCTTCCCTTTCCCCCCACCCCTATCCTCTGTAATTCCCCTCATTCCTGTACCCTGGATTTTGATTCCTTTTCCCCCATCCTCTCTAGCTCCCCTTACTTTCTATTTATTGTTTAAGGTTTGTTTTTGGGGGTTTTTTGTGGGTTTTTTTGTTTTTAACCAAATCGAATTAAGTATTTTTGAGCTTTTGAGCTCAAGGCAGGAGCTGGCTTAAACTAACACAGATGGAAGAAACAAACATCACTTGTTCGTGCTGCAAGTGGATTCCTGTTCCCAGATCAGCTTCCCTGAACTTGAGACTCCTCAGGTTGCCCTGAAGCTTGGCTGAGTAGGGCAGCTGCAGAGGCCAAGGTGAGCTGAGGGCTGCCCTCTGCAGCTCAGCACACTGCACACGTTCAGCTGCAAAGGCTGGGGGAAGATCGCAGAACTCCCCTGCCTCAGGGAGAGCATATTGGGTCGTTAGATCTCAGAGAAGTGTTTGGCAATTAAAGCTGAAGAGTACCCACAAAGGAAATAATTAGAAATATTATTAGCTGTTGCTGCTCGTACATTCAGCTGTGGGCGGATGCGTAAAGCTCCGCTCCGGCGCTGGCAGTGATCTGTTGTGCAGAGAACAACAACATCTTGCTAATTAACAAGAAGTATGGGTCAGGGATGGTTTGCTGGGGCAGGTTGGGTGGTTTTCAGTGGTGGAAAATGGGTGAGCCTTGACAATTAATTTGCTGAATTCCCTCCTAAGTGGTATTCCCCTCCGGATCCCTCTCCAGCTGCCATTAAGCAATGAAAGCAGAGGCAGCCAAAATATGACTGCAGCCTGTGAGAAAAGCTGCCAATGGGACAGGTTGGGTCCTGCCAGCAATGCTGCCATCAGAGCTGCACTGGTGTCAGGGAGAAACAAAGCTGTACAGAGATGTGTCACAAAAGTTCAGAACAGAGTGAAGCACACCAGTACAGGAAGACTTTGGGGGTGCAGGTGGAGGAAAAGCTCAATAGGAGCCAGCAGATTAACAAAGCCATCCTAGAACCCAAACATGCAGGCTGGCAAAGACCCTCAGGATCACTAAGTCCAACCTAAAACCCAAACACGCAGGTTGGCAAAGGCTGTGTGCAGCCTGCTCTAGGGTAGGGTGTCCCTGGGCATGGCAGAGGGGTTGGAACTGCCTGATCCTTGTGGTCCCTTCCAAACCTGACTGATTCTAGGATTCTCTGCCTTGCAAAAACAAATGCTGACTGCACTGAGCCAGGCATCACCCCAGGCTGGGACACAGCTCCTCCTGATGAGATGTTAGCTTACAAGTGTTACAACAAGCACTTGGAATCTTCCCAGCTGGCACTGGCAGAGGACCAGATTGCTCTCAGTGCCAGACAGAAATCCAGATTCAGAAGCTGAATTCTATAACTGGGTTCAGCAACACCCAGTTTACCATCACAAGCACAAGAGAGTCCTCTTGGGACATCCGTTACTGAAGAAAAGGCTTGATCCTGGGCATCTTTCAGCTTGCTCCTAAAGATGTCATCCGGGGGCTGTTTTGCATTTAAGC
The DNA here is from genome assembly GCA_013396835.1 of Psilopogon haemacephalus. Taxonomy (NCBI): domain Eukaryota; kingdom Metazoa; phylum Chordata; class Aves; order Piciformes; family Megalaimidae; genus Psilopogon; species Psilopogon haemacephalus. The sequence continues at coordinate 76,719 of VWZI01015903.1, read as the reverse complement.
TACCCCAAGCTTCCAGAAGACCTTATAGTAGCCTTCCAGGAACTGAAGGGGGACTACAGAAGGGCTGGGGATGGTCTATTGACAAGGTCTTGTTGTGGCAGGATGAGGAGGAACGAGATTGAACTGGCAGAGGGGAGATTGAAAGTGGATGTTAGGAAGAAGTTTGCAGTGAGGGTGGTGAGACACTGGCACAGGTTCCCCAGGGAGGTTGTGGAGCACAGAAGCAGAGAATGCTATCAGGTTAGTCAAGCCTGAGTTCCCCCTGGTAAATCCATGCTGACTGCTCCTGGTAACCTTCTTCCCTTCCTAGTGCTGAGAGATGCCCTCTACAAGGAGCCACTCCAGCATTTTTCCAGGGATGGAGGTGAGGCTGCCTGGTTGAGAGTTCCCTGGAACCTCTTTCTTGCCCTTTTGGAAGCCTGCAGTGCCACTGCCTCTCCTCCAGCCCTCAGGCACCTCTCCTGTCTGCCACCATGTGGCAAAGATGCTGGAGAGTGGCAGAGTGATCACCTCAGGCAGTGCCCTCAGCACCCTTGGGTGCATCTCATCAGGACCCATGGACTTGTGAATGTTCAATGTGTGTAGCTGATCCCTGAGTCAGTCTGCACTGAGCAGTGGGGAGCATTCCCTCCTCCAGGCTCCATTTCCTCCATCCAAGGTCAAGGCAGACTCCAGGGAATCCTAGAATCACAGAATCACCGTTCCAGGCTCTCACCACTCTCGTGCTGAGGAGCAGTAGTGATCAAACTCTGCAGTTGTTTGCTCCAGTTACCAAATTCTGTTCCCAAACCCCCTACTTCTTTTCTGACCTCACTAAAAGGAAGCCTAAATGATGGTTTGGCGATTCTCTGCACTCTGTCCCTTGAGATTCCTGCTAACCAGTGGCACCTCGGTGACATTGGGATCTATAGAATCTTAGAATCAGTCAGGGTTGGAAGGGACCACAAGGATCACATTGGGTGATTCTGTTCTCCACATCCTCCCTGGAGATGTTCAGGACCAGGTTGGATGAGTCCTTGGGCAACCTGTTCTAGTGGGAGGTGTCTCTGCCTATGGCACAGGGGGGTTGGAACTGGCTGAGCTTTGAGCTCCCTTCCAACCTAAACCATTCTGTGATTCTCTGAACTCAGGGTGAAAGTTCAATTGCTGCTCCTGGGCTGCTCATCTCATGCTATTTAAAAAGGAGAAATAACTCTGCATGGGAGATAATCTCCTGGGCTTAGAGGTCACCTCTCCTGCAGGAGTTGTTTTGCTCCTGCAGAGATGGAAGAGCCTTATCTAGCCCTGGCTGAAGTAAATAGCAAGGATGCATGCTTGGGTTTTGTTTTGTTTTCTTTTGTTTTTGAGTAGCAGCTGCATTGAGAGTCCACAGGGGAATGAAAAAGTGGCAGGATGAGAATTCTGACCCCTTCAAATTGATTTATAAGATGTTTTTGTTTGTTTTTTTTTAAATTTTATTTTTATTTTCCCCTTTTCCTATAATGTCCAAGTGATAAATTGGTCGTTCAGTTAAGGCTGTGTAAAAAAACCCTGATTTGTCAAGTGTAGCCCAGCCAAAACATATGGAAAATTGCCCACTTTGATTAATATAGACAATGATTTATTTATTTTTTTTTAGGGGGAGGGGTTTTCTCCTCACAGACATGACAAGAAAGAAAATGACAACAGTAACAGCAGCAAAGTAGAGTCATAGAATCCTAGAATCAGTCAGGGTTGGAAGGGACCACAAGGATCAGCCAGTCCCAACCCCACTGCCATGCCCAGGGACACCCTACCCTAGAGCAGGCTGCCCACAGCCTCTGCCAGCCTGGCCAAAAACACCTCCAGGGATCTGGCCCCAAACACCTCCCTGCAGGGGCAACCCATTCCAGCCTCTCACCACTCTCATGCTCAGCAACTTCCTCCTCACCTCCACTCTCAATCTCCCCACCTCCACCTTTGCTCCATTCCCTCCAGTCCTGCCACTCCCTGATAACCTCAGAAGTCCTCTCCAGATTTTTTGTAGGTCCTCTCCAGATGCTGGAAGGCCACCAGAAGGTGCCCTGGGAGCCTCCTCTTCTGCAGCCTGCACAGCCCCAACTCTTTCAGGCTGTGCTCACAGCAGAGCTGCTGCAGCCCTCTCAGCATCCTCGGGGCCCTTCTCTGCACACCTCCAGCATCTCCACATCCCTCTTGTCCCAGGGGCTCCAGCACTGGATGCACTACTCCAGGTGGGCTCTCAGCAGAGCACAGCAGAGGGGCACAATCACCTCCCTCAACCTGCTGCCCACACTGCTCCTGCTGCAGCCCAGCCTCTGCTTGCCTTTCTGCCCTGCAAGTGCACACTGCTGCCTCAGCTTCAGCTTCTCCTCCACCAGCAGCACTCCCAAGTCCCTCTTCTCAGGGCTGCTCTCCAGTGACCCACTGCCCAGCAGAGTGCTGATTACGTCTCCACCTGCTGACCTGAGTTATTTGATACCATCTCTAAAGCAAAAATGAGCAAACAAACATTGAGAGCTTCAGTTGAAAGCACACTTTGAGGAGCAGGGACCCTCTAGCTCATAGGATGCCACTTTTTCTGGTTGCTTATTTAAGTGGACTTATGAAGGTCTCTGGTTAACTAAGAATTGCTAGGTGAGCCCTAAACCTCACAGACAAGCTTGGGAACTCGTCAGTCTAAACTCTTTTCATTAGTTCCTCTAACAATACATGAATCTTTAACATCTCTTCGCAGTTTGCTCTTTAATAATAGTTTGTTTTTTTTTTTTTAATTATTTGAAATGAAACACTGAAAGGAAAAAAACCCAGAAACTATTTTGCTTTGAAATGTTGGAACTAAATAAAGCACTTTGATGTCTACTAAAACTTTTGTTGTTTTTTTGGTTTGTTTTTTTTTTGGTTGGTGTTGTTCCTCACATGAGGCAGTCTTTGTGAATTGGATATTAATAGCTCCCTTGACCTGAATCTGCATTTTTCCAACCAGACATTCTTAAGCTAACACCTTTTGCAGTGGGGAAGCACTTGGGTAATGGCACCTAAGGTGATGGAACCTCTCATATTACAGTTCAAGGATCAGATCCTTTAACATTTGGTTGGAACTGTGTGATCCTTGTGGTCCCTTCCAACCCTGACTGATTCTGTGATTCTATGATTCTGCAATTCTGTGAATCTGTGATTCTGTGATTGTATGAATCTGTGATTCTGTGATTCTATTTGTGTTTCTACTAGTGTCTGAGTCACAGAACCCTAGATCGGCTCAGTTTGGAAGGGACCTCAGAACTCATCTCCTCCAACCTCCCCACCATGCCCAGGGACACCTCTCAGCTAGACTCAGCTGCTTGTGATGTCCAATAACCTGTGGTTGGCTAAAGGCTGTTTGAATTCTATGATATTATGAAAGATTGTGCTTTGTAAAGGCATATTTCTTTCAGCTGATGACAAGAAATGATGAATCACAGAATCACAGAATGGTTTAGGGTGGAAGGGACCTCAAAGCTCATCCACTTCCAACCCCTCTGTTCCATAGGCAATAAAGTGAGAAAATCAATCCTGTACCTGGCTGAAGGTGAGGGGTCTCTGGGAATAAAATAGAATTATAATTCCTGACTTGGCCACAACAATTCCCCTCCCTTTCACAACAGTGGTGTGTGTGTGTGTGTGTGTCCCCTTTTTAATTCTTTTTTAAACCCTGAGATCTCTAAATATAACCCTGTAAACAAGCCCACCCCCCCACAGACACACACACTTTGTTCTGCAGGAGGCAGGACTCTTCTGATGCACTTTGTGGACCACACTGACAGATCCTCTGTAGTTCTGCAGATCCCCCCCCTCTAATTAGGGATCCGTGTGCCACAATAAAGGAATCATTTGGAGCTATCTCTATGAAAGCAAAAGCTCTCATTTCAAAGCCAGGCTTTGGCTGGCTTTCAGGGCTTTGTTTATTTTTTTTGGATGTATTTATTTTCTTCTATTTTTAAGACCCTTCTCTTTCTTTGGGTTTTATATAATGTGTCTCTCCGACAGGAGCCTGATTGGGTGGGAGAGCAGAGCAGGCATTCGTATTTTTAGATGGCTTGATCTAAGCAGGCTTTGAACCAGCCACAGCAGCCCAAAGTTTTCTGTTCTCTCACAGCATTTCTACTCTTCTGCCTTTCCAATCAGTTTTCCCTTCCCTCGGTTGTTGTGAAGATTCAGGTGGCATGTGAGGAGGAAGTTGCTGAGCATGAGAGTGGTGAGAGGCTGGAATGGGTTGCCCCTGCAGGGAGGTGTTTGGGGCCAGATCCCTGGAGGTGTTTGGGGCCAGGCTGGCAGAGGCTGTGGGCAGCCTGCTCTAGGGTAGGGTGTCCCTGGGCATGGCAGGGGGGTTGGGACTGGCTGATCCTTGTGCTCCCTTCCAACCCTGACTCATTGCAGGATTCTAAAATTCCACCATGAATTGTCGTGAGTGAACAAACATTTTTGCTTCCATCCCCACTCAGGTGTGGTTTTGGTTGTTCTGGCAGTTGCAGTCAATCTCTTATCCTCTTCTGCAGACTTTACAGTGAAAAAAGGCATGTTCAATCCATTTCATCCCATGTCGGGCAGCGCCAGTGTGAACGGCTCAAAGATTTTGCTACAAAGGTATAAGGAAAAGGCAATAAATGGGTTTCCTTATCTCTCTTCCTTTCTCTCATGAGATTTTCCTCTCAAAGTGCAGAAAAAGTTTAGAAAATTCCATCCAGGCTGGAGCCTCTCCATCTCTGGAGCTGCTGGGGAACCAGAGAGGGGCACCAGAAAAGAGAGAGGTGTCTCTCTCATGGCAGGGGGTTGGGACTGGCTGATCCTTGTGGTCCCTTCCAGCCCTGATTGATTCCAGGATTCTGTGGTCCCAGCATTCAGCACTTTCACCCTCTCTTGCAAACCCTGGCAGCTCATGTTTTTAGTTCCCTTTAAACTAACCTTTTCCCTAGCAGTAAGAATTGTTCCAGCTTTGTTCTCTCTGTTTAATTACATCTCATAATTATCCACCCCTGACTCCACCAGCAGAGCTGATCCTCTGGGCCTGTTGTTCTCTTTCTGTACTACCTCGTGCAGTGGATTTCTCTTTAGCTTCCCTAAACAACATTAATCCCATCAAAAGTGGCTCAAATCTTGTCATCAGCTATGACACTGCCCCCTGAGTCTCTTGCCTGCTCTGTGGTATGATGTTCTCCGAGGTGTAATCCACTTGTGTCAGGAGGATTTTCTTCGTGTGCATGGAAGAAGAGCCTTTAGGTACCAGACTGTTTGAATTCAGCCTAAGGCTTTTCTTTACACCGTTAGATGGATGCTGATCTCCACCTCGTTGGTCAATGTGCTGCGTCTGAAAGACTGTGCCCAGTTCTGGGCCCCTTAATTCAAAAAGAACCTCAGGGAGCTGCTGGAGAGAGCCCAGCCCAGAGCCCCCAAGCTGCTGCAGGCAGTGAACATCTCCTGTGGGGTCAGGCTGAGGGAGCTGGGGCTGGGAGCTGGCAGCAGAGGAGCCTGAGGGCTGCCCTCAGTGCTGTGCTCAAGATGTGCAGGGCAGTGTGGGCAGGATGCAGCCAGGCTGTGCCCAGGGCTGGCCAAGGGCAGCACAAGGGGCACTGGGGGCAAGCTGGAGCAGAGGAGGTGCCAGGGGAACAGGAGGGGAAACTTTGTCCCTGTGAATCTGCTGGAGCCTGGAGCAGGCTGTGAAGAGAGGTTGTGGAGTCTCCTGCTCTGGAGACTTTCCAAACCCCACCTGGATGTGTTCTGTGTGCCCTGCCCTGGGTGACCCTCTTTTGACTAAGGGGTTGGACAGGATGATCTCTGGAGGTCCCTTCCAGCCCCTGGCATGCTCTGATTCTGTGAAACTGAAGATGCCAACGTCTGAGACAAGAGCTGTGGGCAAGGAGAAGTGGTTGATACCTTCTTAAGGGAACAGAGCTGGCCCAACCTGGAGAGGGAGGATCCTGTCAGACCTGTGAACGTTGCCGTGCTGAAGCAAGGTTTCGTGGACCATTGCTGATGACCTGAGCACTTCTCCACATGAACAACATCAACTACTCTCTGGACTGGGAAGTAAGAGCATTATGGCTTAGGCTTGGCTGTAATGGACAGGACAGGACAGGACAGGACAGGACAGGACAGGACAGGACAGGACAGGACAGGACAGGATAGGATAGGATAGGATAGGATAGGATAGGATAGGATAGGATAGGATAGGATAGGATCAGCCAGATTGGAAGACACCTCCAAGCTCACCCAGCCCAACCTATCCCCCAGCCCTAGCCAATGGCACTCAGTGCCCATCCAGGCTTTGCTTCAGCACCTCCAGGGATGGGGACTCCACCACCTCCCTGGGCAGCCCATTCCAATGCCAATCACTCTCTCTGCCAACAACTTCCTCCTCACATCCAGCCTCAACCTGCCCTGCCACAGCTTCAGCCTCTGTCCCCTCCTTCTGGCCCTGGCTGCCTGGCAGCAGAGCCCAACCCCAGCTGCCCACAACCTCCCTTGAGGGAGCTGCAGAGAGCAATGAGCTCTGCCTTCAGCCTCCTCTTCTGCAGGCTGCACACCCCCAGCTCCCTCAGCCTCTCCTCTTGGGGCTGTGCTCCAGGCCCCTCCCCAGCCTTGCTGCCCTTCTCTCAGAACCTTCCAGCACCTCAACATCTCTCTTGAATGGAGGGGCCCAGAACTGGAAACAGCACTCAAGGTGTGTGCTGAGCAGTGCTGAGCACAGGGGCAGGATAAGCTCCCTGCTCCTGCTGCCCACACTGCTCCTGCTCCAGCCCAGGATGCCATTGGCTCTGCTGCCCACCTGGGCACACTGCTGCCTCCTCTTCAGCTCCTGTCTCCCAGCACCTGCTGGTCCCTTTGTGCCTGGCTGCTCTCAGCCACTCTGTCCCCAGCCTGTAGCACTTCCTGGGGTTGTTGTGGCCAAAGAGCAGGACCTGGCAGTTGGACTTGTTAAAACTCCTGGTGTTGGACTGTGCCCAAAGTGTGGAATATGTGAAGTGCTCTGGTATTAAAAAAAAAAAAAAAAAAAAAAAAAAAAAAAGAAAAAGAAAAAAGAAAGAAAGATGAACACCTTGCAAGTGTCCCTGGAGAGCCTTCCCACCTCTGCATCGGTCATGTAGGCTTTACTCTCTGCTCTGCTTGCCAGAGATGGAGCTTGGATTTCAACTGCAATTGTGGTATCGCTTCATTACCTCAGGCATTGCCCTTCCCAGGGAATGATGGAAAACAGTCAAGCACTGCACTATTATGCTGATGAATTGGGAAAATAAACAGTGAATGTTTGATGAGAATGTTTCCGTGGAAGACCAAACACAATCCTCTGTAAAGCAAAACAAAATGCTGAGTGGCTGAGCCTGCAGAGGAAATGCCCAGGCTCAGACAACCACAGAATGATTTGGCTTGGGAAAGATCTTGAGGATCATTGAGGCCAGCCAGCCTCTAAATCTGCCAAGACCCTCTGCTAAGCCATGGCCCTCAGCACCACACCTCTGTGGCTTTTAAACCCCTCCAAGGATGGGGATTCAGCCACCTCCCTGGGCAGATTGTGCCAGTGGCTGAGAACCAATTCAGTGAAGAAGTTTCTTCTGATACCCAAGCTAAAGCCCCTGTGGTGCAACCTGAGGCTGTTTCCTCTCCTCCTGCCTCTCACTGGACAGAATATATCAAGCCTCACCTCCCTCTAACCTAGAAACATAGAATCACAGAATCCTGGAATCAGTCAGGGTTGGAAGGGACCGCAAAGAGCATCCAGTCCCAACCCCCCTGCCATGCCCAGGGACACCCTACCCTAGAGCAGGCTGCCCACAGCCTCTGCCAGCCTGGCCAAAAACACCTCCAGGGATCTGGCCCCAAACCCCTCCCTGCAGGGGCAACCCATTCCAGCCTCTCACCACTCTCTTCTTCCTCAGCTCTACTCTAACCCTGCTCTGCCTCAGCTCCAAACTCTTTCCCCTTGTCTGCAGACCCCCTCAGCACAAGTCCCTCTGCAGCCTTCCTGCAGGATGCCTTCAGGCACTGGCAGCAGCTCTGAGGTGCCCCTGGAGCCTTCTCCTCTGCAGGCTGCACCCCCCCAGCTCCCTCAGCCTGTGCTCACAGCAGAGCTGCTCCAACCCTTGGATCAGCCTGAAGAAGCATTCTCATGACAGATTTTTGTGCGTAGAAACCATTCAGTGTGGATAAAATTTCAAGTATAGCTGTAAAAGGGAGATTTGCTCCCAGATTTAGCTTCCCCGGGGGCTCACCTCTTGATGTCTTTTCTCAGTATCGCTCAGAAAATATCCAGCAGGAGACCACCTTTAATCTACAACTTTCTTTTAATCTGTGCTGTAAGTCATTTCAGCTCGAATTGCTGGTGTAAAATTCTCAGGCTGTTTCTTGCAGGAGTAGAGAAGGTGCTAAAAGAGGGTTGGGGGGGAAAAAAAAAAAAATCTGAAAAAAACAAAGAAAGAAACTCTTTTCCAGATTTTTGTGTCACTTACAGAAAGCAGAAACCTTGGCAGCTCTAACAGTGGAGTGATTAAAGAGCTCCCTTGTCTAATCACTTCTGGTTCCACAGAAAGAAATCACCGTGCTTAGGGGAGAGGCAGCAGGGACTGATCACTGCCAGAAGGAGTGAGTCAGCAGACAAAGCCTGCACAAGAGATCTCCTTCACCCAACCCACCCATCCCACAGACAGAGCTCCACTCACAGGATCACAGCATCACAGCACACATCCTGTTGGTAGGGCCCTGCAAGCTCATCCAGTCCAACCTTCGACCCAGCACTGCAGGGTCAGCACCAAACCATGTCCCTAAGCACAGCTCCACAGGCTGCTGGAACACCACCAGGGATGGGGACTGCAGCACTGCCCTGGGCAGAACATTCCAGGGGCTGTGAACCTTCTCTGGGAAGAAATATTTCCTAGCATCCAGCCTGAACCTCCTCTGGGGCAGCCCACCTGGAGTAGTGCATCCAGTGCTGGAGCCCCTGGGACAAGAGGGATGTGGAGATGCTGGAGGTGTGCAGAGAAGGGCCCCGAGGATGCTCAGAGGGCTGCAGCAGCTCTGCTGTGAGCACAGCCTGAAAGAGTTGGGGCTGTGCAGGCTGCAGAAGAGGAGGCTCCCAGGGGACCTTCTGGTGGACTTCCAGGATCTCAAAGGGGGCTACAAAAAAGCTGGGGAGGGAGTCAGGGAGTGCCAGTAGTGGGAGGGAATGGAGCAAAGGTGGAGGTGGGGAGATTGAGAGTGGAGGTGAGGAGAGGAAGTTGTTGAGCATGAGAGTGGTGAGAGGCTGGAATGGGTTGCCCCTGCAGGGAGGTGTTTGGGGCCAGATCCCTGGAGGTGTTTTTGTCCAGGCTGGCAGAGGCTGTGGGCAGCCTGCTCTAGGGTAGGGTGTCCCTGGGCATGGCAGGGGGGCTGGGACTGGATGCTCCTTGTGGTCCCTTCCAACCCTGACTGATTCTAGGATTCTATGATTCTATCTGGGTTGGGCCAATCCAAAATCCAGACTGGATGCAGAGTGGGTTGGGAATGACTCTGAAGAAAGAGACTTGGTGGTCGTTGGTTGCTGAGCAGCTCCCTAGGAGCCAGCAGTGCCCTCATGCAGCCCAGAAGGGAGATGTGTGCTGGGTTGCCTTCAGAGGAGTTTGGACAGCAGGATATGAGAACTGGACCAGAACTGGAGGCAGGATTGGAGGTGAGGTCTCAGCAGAATAGAGTCAAAGGACAAAATCCCCTCTCTTGCTCTGCTAGCCACAATCCTTCTGATGCAGCCTTATGAGGAATAATAACATTGATTTATTTCTCTAGCAGCATGGGATATGTGTGAGCTTCTCTCTATCTACATGTATGAATAATATTTTAAATTACTTGCAAATTAGGCTTTTAATGGAACCATCAAAGCAAAATAAAATGTGCTGAGACCTGGTTTGTCTCATTAGTATTGAACCAGCAGGGTTTTTTGGTATGTTTTTTTTTTTTTAATTATTATTCTTTCATGGAGATAATATCCAGTGCTATAAATTATTCTGATCTGTTGAATGTCTCTGAGCTGCAGTCTGTGTCGGGGTTGCTGTCTGTGTTCAGAGGACCCACAGCAGAATTATCCATGGCTTTACTGCTTTGGCTGCCTTGGACAGAACTGTAGGTCATGCTCTGCATATATCTCCCAGAGCAGACTGCACTCAGGATAACTCCAGCTTCTGGGCCACCTGCCAAAGGCAGGTGAAGTCAGTGACCCAGCACATGGTCAAGTCCATAGAATCACAGAATGGATTAGGTTGGAAGGGAGCTCAAAGGTCATCCAGTTCTAACCCCCCTGTGCCATAGGCAGGGACACCTCCCACTAGAACAGGCCACTCAAGACCTCATCCAACCTTTCCCTGAACACCTCCAGGGAGGTTGTGGAGCACAGAATCACAGAATGTGATCTATGTGATCACATAAGTTATAGATCACATCGGGTGATTCTGTGCTCCACAACCTCCCTGGGCAACCTGTGCCAGTGTCTCACCACCCACACTACAAACGACTTCCTCCTAACATCCACTTTCAATTTCCCCTCTCACACTTCAAACCCATTCCTCCTCCTCCTCCTCTCATCACCAGACCTTGTCAATAGTCCCTCCCCATCCCTCCTGCAGCCCCCTTCAGTTCCTCCAAGGCCACTCCAAGGTCTCCTGGCAGCCTTCTCCTCTGCAGGCTGCAGAGCTCCAACTCTCTCAGCCTGTCCTCAGAGCAGAGCTGCTGCAGCCCTCTCAGCTGCATCTTGGTGGCCTCCTCTGCACTCTCTCCAAGAGTTCCATGCCCTTCTTGTGTTGGGGGTTCCAGAACTGCACACAGTGCTGCAGGAACAGGAGTTCTGTTCCACACGGAGAAAACAGCATTAACCCAGGATCCCAAAGCCAGCAGCTACCTGACTGCCACCCATCTGACTGCCATCCCTGCAGACAGGAGCCCACACCCAAGAACCCAGAAGCAGCAACCAGCACAAGGAGCCTCCCATGCTGCAATCTGAACTCCAGTCTGAACTCCAAGCCCCACCATACTTTGCTGCAGAGACAGCACTGCCCTTTTTGAAGCTGGCAGGGCTGCAGGGTGCTGTGGATAAGAGCAGCAGGTTCAACTCAGCCCACGACAATATTTCAAGCACACTGTAAAGTGTTGCCTGATCACTTAGGTGAAGTAAGGAACTGTGGTGGCTTGGTCCTGCCTAGGGGCCAAATACCCACCGAAGCCACTCTGCCATTCCCCTTCTCAGATGAACAGAGGAGAGAGGAAAACAGAACCAAAGGGCTGCAACACGGCAGTGTGATGGGTTGAGTGGAACCTGCTACTGTTATTCACATGAGCACTTTGTAACCTAAGCAGATATTTGGCTTCAGTTAAAACTCCTGGAAAAGGTTTTTGTGCTGTCGGGAAGTTCTCAAAGTCAGGAAATCTTTTTTTCCCACCCCCCTTTTTTTTTTTTTTTGTTTCCTTTTTTTTTTTCCTTCTTTTTTCTTATTTTTTTTTCCTCTTTTTTTTCTTCTTCTTTTTTCCTTCTTTTTTCCTTTTTCCTTCTTCTTTTTCTTCTTTTTTCTTTTTTAAAATTTTTTTCTTCTTTTTTCTTCCTTTTTATCTTTTTCCCTTCTTTTTTCTTCTTTCTTTTTTCTTCTTTTTTTCCCTTCTTTTTTCTTTTTTCTTCTTTTTTCCTTTTTTTTCTTTTTTTCCCCTTTTTGTCTTTTTTCCTTCTTTTTTTCATCTTTTTTCCTTTTTTCTGTTTTTTCTTCTTTTTCACTTTTTTCTTCTTTTTTCCTTTTTTCTTCTTTTTTTCCCCTTTTTTTCTTTTTTGTTGTCTTTTTTCCCTTCTTTTTATTTACTTCTTTTTTTTATCCTTCTTTTTTTTCCTTCTTCCTTTTTTTTCTTTTTTCCCCATTGCTTGAAACATGATTTGAGCAAAGAGTGAGAGCCAGGCTGTGACTGAGTGATGGGACAGCTCAATTTACCACTCAAAATGTTTCTGGTTATGAAAGGAAGAGGGCAGAACCGATTAGATCCTTTTAAATCCGCAGCGTGCAGAGGTGCCAGGAAAATTATTTCACTTTCTAATGGTGGAGATGGAAGAGGTAGAAGCCATGAAAGCTTTTTTTTTTTTTTTTTTGCAAGCTGATAGCAGCAGAGAGAGCACTGAACAGAAGGCACAGGTGGGCAAGGAAAATGAGAAAAGGAGCAGCTGAGGCAGAGATTAGCTCCATTGTGAGGGGAATTGCAGTAAAGACCTCAGATGGGAATTTGCAGAGGAAGCAAGAGCTGCCTGCTATGAGAAACAAAGCATGGTGCAAAGGGAAAGGAATGCAGGAGTGTTGGAGAGAAAAAAATTAATCTGGGGACTTTGGATGCAGCGCAGGGAGATCTCCTGTCCCATTCCTGATCTAGTGGGAGGTGTCCTTGCCTATGGCAGAGGGTTGGAACAGGATGATCTTTGAGGTCTCTTCAACCTGAACCATTCTATGATTCTATGATTGGCTGTGTAATTGTGCTGCTTAGAGGCCAATTGGAATGCTTTAATGAGAAAAATGAGACCATAGAATCCTAGAATCAGTCATGGTTGGAAGGGACCACAAGGATCAGCCAGTCCCAACCCCCCTGCCATGCCCAGGGACACCCTACCCTAGAGCAGGCTGCCCACAGCCTCTGCCAGCCTGGCCCCAAACACCTCCAGGGATCTGGCCCCAAACACCTCCCTGCAGGGGCAACCCATTCCAGCCTCTCACCACTCTCATGCTCAGCAACTTCCTCCTCACCTCCAGCCTCAATCTCCCCACCTCCACCTTTGCTCCATTCCCCCCACTCCTCTCACTCCCTGACAATCTCAAAAGTCCCTCCACAGCTGTTCTGTAGCCCCCTTCCAGATGCTGGAAGGCCACCAGAAGGTGCCCTGGGAGCCTCCTCTTCTGCAGCCTGCACAGCCCCAACTCTTTCAGGCTGTGCTCACAGCAGAGCTGCTGCAGCCCTCTGAGCATCCTCGGGGCCCTTCTCTGCACACCTCCAGCATCTCCACATCCCTCTTGTCCCAGGGGCTCCAGCACTGGATGCACTACTCCAGGTGGGCTCTCAGCAGAGCACAGCAGAGGGGCACAATCCCCTCCCTGGCCCTGCTGCCCACACTGCTCCTGCTGCAGCCCAGCCTCTGCTTGCCTTTCTGCCCTGCAAGTGCACACTGCTGCCTCAGCTTCAGCTTCTCCTCCACCAGCACCCCCAAGTCCCTCTCCTCAGGGCTGCTCTCCAGCCAGGCACTGCCCAGCCTGCATTGCTGCTTGCCATTACCTCCACCCAGCTGCAGGACCTTGCCCTTGGCCTTGTTGAACCTCCTGAGGTTGGCTTGTGCCCACCTCTGCAGCCTGTGCAGGTCCCTCTGGATGCCATCCCTGCCCTCCAGCCTGGCTGCTGCACCACACAGCTTGGGGTGCTCAGCAAACTTGCTGAGGCTGCACTCAGTGCCTCTGCCCATGGCACCCAGACAGGTCGATGTCTGTGTTTCAGTGACTGTTTCCAATAGCAGAGCTTTTCCTGTCTCGCTTTCCTCTGCCCTTCTTTACAGCCCTGCCTCTGCTCCTGTTCTTGCCCCCTGCCGGGACTTAACCAGCTCTTAATGCCTGCAGACCAAAGCAGGATGCAGCAGAGTCCAGGCTGTCCCAGCCCTTGAGTTAATAGAGTTCTTGGTTGTCTTTATGGTCTTTTCCTCTCCCCAGCTGAAGAGCCTTTCCCCTTTCTCCTCCTATGAGTTCAATAGCAGCTCTTGAGCCGAGAGCCCTCTGTTGTTGATGTCCTTTGTAGGCTAATGGCAATGCACTCAGCTGGGTAAGCTGCTGCTTAACCCTCGGGGAGACCTCTCTGTGCCCTGCTTTTAGGCTCTCAGGCAGCACAGAGGATGTCGGCTGGGTGATGGATGGTTTACCTTTATGGCACCGTGGATGCAGGAGAGCACTTAAGGCAATGGTTTGTATTGATGGCAGGGTGATTGCAGACCTGCTGAACTGAAACACGTGGCCAGATGATGCTGCACTTGGCCTGGGCACTTGCTGGAAGGGCTGAATGAAGATGGAAAGCTCAGAGAGCAAACACACATCAAATGGCTTCCCCGGGCCACCCAGACTCAGCCAGTTCCTGGCTGCTCCCAGCTGTCTGTGGGTCCCTCTTGGCTCTGGCCCCTACACCAGAGCCATGGCAGCAGTAAACCCTGTACCCCCACACCCCTACACAGACACTGCCAGGGCCAGCACCACCACTGGGCTTCAGAGCCAGTCTGGGATTCGATGATTCCAGGACCCTGCTTTCATTTCCTCCACAATTCTGGCCACCAGGTGTTGCTTTTTTGCTTTTTTTCTTGCAGAAACCCCCGAGATCCAAGGGCTAGAAGGCAGTGGGTCAGGAGCAGAGCAAAAGACAGAAGGGTTGGGCTGGTTTCCCACCCCACTGGCCAATGAAGTTATCTCCTGGCCTCCCAGGGAAGCTCCTTGACACTCTCTATCAACCTTTTTTTTAAATCTAAAATTAATTGCTTGCACAACTCCACCTGCTTGGGAGCCAGGAAGGATCTTGCTGCCATTACACCACCTTCCTGATTCCCCCATCAGGGCCTTCTGCCTTTCCCTGCTGGGTTTTGGAGCTGCCAGGGAGGGCTGAGCTGAGTGGATCTGTGCAGCCACTGCCCAGCAGAGGTCCTAGGGGGGGTTAAGTCATAGAATGGTTTAGGTTGGAAGGGAGCTCAAGGCTCAGCCAGTTCCAACCCCCCTTTGTGCCATAGACAGGGACACACCTCCCACTAGAATAGGTCAACCAAGGCCCCATCCAGCCTGGTCCTGAACACCTCCAGGGAGGTTGTGGAGCACAGAATCATCCAATGTGATCAAACATCACAGGTGTCATGTTCAGCCCCCTGCCATTTCTTGCCAAGACTGCTGTAAAAGGGGTGGACATTTTGTCTCCTCCCTCTCTCTGTCCCTTCTGCCTGCCCAGCAACTTGCTGCCCTTCTCCTGCTGATCACCACCTGCTCTCCAGCAAACACCTGGGGATAACAACCAATTTTTTTTTTTTAATCTCTACCTAACTGCATTTCACCATCAAAATCCTGCATCCTGCTTCCTTCACTATCAAATCATCAACCCCAGCGTTTGGATCCAGCTCCCATCCATAGGTTGCATTTCACCATCAAAATCCTGCATCCTGCATCCTGCTTCCTCCACCATCACATCATCAACCCCAGCATTTGGATCCAGCTCCCATCCATGGGTTGCATTTCACCATCAAAATCCTGCATCCTGCTTCCTCCACTATCAAACCATCAACCCCAGCATTTGGATCCAACTTTCATCCACGGGTTGCATTTTACCATCAAAATCCTGCATCCTGCTTCCTTCACTATCAAATCATCAACCCCAGCATTTGGATCCAATTCCCATCCATGGGTTGCATTTTTTTGTATATTTTGCTCCCCTTTTCCCCTCTGTGACCCCCCTCATTCTCCATAGCCTGTACTTTGATTCCCTTTTCCCCATCCCATGTAATTCCCCCTTACCTCCTATTTATTGTTAAAGTTTTAATCTCTTTTTACTTCCAAATCAAATCAAATATTGACTGAGCTTTTGAGCTCAGTGGGGGCTGGCTTAAGCCCAACAGTGGTGGGATTCGGTGGGGGTGCAGCTCACACCATAACCACTTCTCTAGCACTCCCCAGGGCTGCAGAGAACACCTGGGATGAGCAATGTGGTTCACAGAGCAGCTTTGCCTGCTGCACCACCACCACCCTCCAGGAACTCACTTACCAGCTCCTGTGAGCTCTGTAAGGAGACAAACTGCCAAGAAAACACCTGCAGACAGTTCATTAATGGCTAGAACAAAGCAAACGCTTCCCACACTACGGGTAGCCCACTCCTCTTTTAAGTTTCAAGAGCCAGCTCTCAGAACACAGCTTTGAAAAGCTTTTTAATGGAAACTTCCAGGCAGAAGCCTTAGCAGAGCTCCTTGGGACATCTTTGTTGCAGCTTCCAAACCCGAGCCTTAGAGGCTCAGTGCCCTTCAGCTTTCCAACATCTTACAGGCTGCTGAAGAGGACAGAGAAGATCTCTGTGTTTAGAGGGGAAAAAAACCAAAAAACAAAACCAAAAAACAAAAACACCCAAAGCCTCAGCTGTGAATCAATTTTAAGGAGAAACTGAGCAAGAGAACATCTCATTTAAAAAAAAAATAATTAAAAAAAAAAAAAGGATAGGATAGGATGGGATGGGATAGGATGGGATGGGATGGGATAAGATAGGATGGGATAGGATAGGATAGGATAGGATAGGGTAGGACAAGGATAGGATAGGGTAGGACAAGGATAGGATGGGATAGAATAGAATAGAATAGAATAGAATAGAATAGAATAGAATAGAATAGAATAGAATAGAATAGAATAGAATAGAACAGAACAGAACATAATAGGATAGGATAGGATAGGATGGGATGGGATGGGATAGGATAGGATAGGATAGGATAGGATAGGATAGGATAGGATAGGATAGGATAGGATAGGATAGGATAGGATAGGATAGGATAGGATGGAATGGAGCAGAATAGAATCAGACAGGTTGGAAGAGACCTCCAAGATCATCCAGTCCAACCTAGCACCCAACCCTAACCAATCAACCAGACCATGGCACTAAGTACACAGTGCTGGCTCATGTTGAGCTTCTCCTCCACTATCACCCCCAAGTCCCTCTCCTCAGGGCTGCTCTCCAGCCAGGCACTGCCCAGCCTGCACTGGCTGTAAGAGGAGTAAACTCTTACAGTGTACTGCTTGGAATGGAAACTCGTATTGCTTTTTGTGAAAGCTAATTGATAGACACTGAAAGAAGTGGTTTCAATAACCAGAAATGCATTAAGCATTAAGCTTAAAAGAGAGTCCTCCTCCCCCATCTGTTGTTTCCTCACTGTCTCTTAAACCTCCCAAGGCATGTCATTAATTTTTTTGCATGCAATTAATTAGTGCTTAACTGAAGCAGACAGGTGATAACACCTGATGCAGGCTGGAGCAGCTCTGCTGTGAGCACAGGCTGAGGGAGCTGGGGGGGTGCAGCCTGCAGAGGAGAAGGCTCCAAGGAAGACCTCAGAGCTGCTGCCACTGCCTGAAGAGATCCTGCAGGAAGGCTGCAGAGGGAATTTTCCCAAGACTGTCAACCAGTCTTGGAAATTGATTGAAATTGGAGGAGAAGAGGTTTAGATTGGATCTTAGGAAGAAAATTTTCAGTACAAGGGTAGCAAGACTCTGGAATGGATTGTCCAGAGAGGTTGTGGATGCCTCCTGCTTGGAGCTGTTCAAGGCCACGTTGGATGGGGCCTTGAGTAACTGGGGCTAGTTGAGAGGTATCTCTGGCCATGGCAGGGAGGCTGGATTAGAATCACAGAATCAGTCAGGGTTGGAAGGAACCACAAGGATCAGCCAGTCCCAACCCCCCTGCCATGCCCAGGGACACCCTACCCTAGAGCAGGCTGCCCACAGCCTCTGCCAGCCTGGCCAAAAACACCTCCAGGGATCTGGCCCCAAACACCTCCCTGCAGGGGCAACCCATTCCAGCCTCTCACCACTCTCCTGCTCAGCAACTTCCTCCTCACCTCCAC
Organism: Psilopogon haemacephalus; assembly: GCA_013396835.1. Taxonomy (NCBI): domain Eukaryota; kingdom Metazoa; phylum Chordata; class Aves; order Piciformes; family Megalaimidae; genus Psilopogon; species Psilopogon haemacephalus. The sequence goes on along the minus strand of VWZI01015903.1, from coordinate 59,123 downwards.
TCTCAATCTCCCCACCTCCACCTTTGCTCCATTCCCTCCAGTCCTGCCACTCCCTGATAACCTCAGAAGTCCTCTCCAGATTTTTTGTAGGTCCTCTCCAGATCCTGGAAGGCCACCAGAAGGTGCCCTGGGAGCCTCCTCTTCTGCAGCCTGCACAGCCCCAACTCTTTCAGGCTGTGCTCACAGCAGAGGTGCTCCAGATCAGATGACCTTTAAGCTCTCTTATATCCTAAACTGCTCTATCACTCCAAACCACAACCAAAAAGAGTCTTGGGTTTCAGAACCCAAATCTCCCTTCAGGCTGTTGAAATGCACACAAACATCAAACAAATATTTACACCACTGCCTACTCTACCACTACCTACAGATTACTCACCATATGTGAGCACACATATGCACAGACCACCAGGAAGCCCAAGAATCTGCCAGCTCCTGTAGGTTCTTGAGTCATACATCAGGCAGATCCAAGTCAGCCTTCACTATATGATCTACTGCTATTTAAAACAACCACAACTATAAAGATTCTCTCACTTTCTGGGCTTCTGAAGTTGCATGAGAGCCTTTTCAGTTTTGCTCTTTCCTCTCTCTTGCCAGACACTAAATTTTAATGAAGCGACTACTTTTAGTTTTAATGAAGTGCCTGATTTTCAGTGAAGGACCTCATCTCCACTTCAATGAGGAGAATGAAAACTGAATAAACAAAAGGCAGCAAATGGGTTGAAGGTGGGATTGAAGAGCTGCAATACTGACAATATCCTGGGGAAGAGGAGGCTCAGGGCAGAGCTCATTGCTCTCTGCAGCTCCCTGAAGGGAGGTTGTGGCCAGCTGGGATTGGGCTCTGCTGCCAGGCAGCCAGGGACAGAAGGAGGGGACAGAGGCTGAAGCTGTGGCAGGGCAGGTTGAGGCTGGATGTGAGGAGGAAGTTGTTGGCAGAGAGAGTGATTGGCATTGGAATGGGCTGCCCAGGGAGGTGGTGGAGTCCCCATCCCTGGAGGTGTTGAAGCAAAGCCTGGATCGGCACTGAGTGCCATTGGCTAGGGCTGGGGGATAGGTTGGGCTGGGTGAGCTTGGAGCTCTCTTCCAACCTGGCTGATTCTATTCCATCCTGTTCTATCCTCTCCTATTCTATTCTATTCTATTCTATTCTATTCTATTCTATTCTATTCTATTCTATTCTATTCTATTCTATTCTATTCTATTCTATTCTATTCTA
>VWZI01015903.1:29399-39492 GCA_013396835.1 Psilopogon haemacephalus | reverse complement strand
AGGAAAGGACACACAGCAGAAGTGTTCGTTTGCCATCGTTGTATGAATATTTATATAGAGAAATAGAAATTTCTATAAATGTAGAGATATCTCTAGATACACAATATTATACAGGGTAGGCATGTACATACATACATATATACAGAGAGCTCTGTACACGTACACAGAGTTGTATATATACAGATATAGAAATATATATATACACACACACAAACTCCAGGCCCAGCTAACTTCTCTTCCAGCAAGCTGCAGGCAGAAATTCCTCCCTCCCCCACAGAGCCAAGATAATCTCAGTTGCCTCTGCTGAACTCCTCACGGTTGCCTTCCCATCCTGAATTAAATATAATACTCATTTTTCTGCCATTCTGCTTCCCGAGGAACTTGGCAACCCTTCCGAATGACTTCAGAAGCAGCAGTTCCTCCTCCATTGCCTCCACTAACCTATTCTAGGGCATGCAATATGCTGCTAAGATAAAGTGTCCAAAATGCTAATGTGTCTGAGAAGTGCCTCCACTGACCTACATTGAGAATGTAGGTCTGCAGGTAGCCATTTTTAGCTCCCTTTTTAAAGGTGTTTTGGGATTTTTTTTTGTTTGTTTGTTTGGTTGGTTGGTTTTTTGTTTTTTCTTAAATCACCAAAAAACCCACACCTTAAGGAGCAGTATCAAGCAGGCCATCCACCTGAATCTCCCAAAATCAGCATCTACGCTTGATCCTGGCAGCACAGAATCATAGAATGGTTTAGGTTGGAAGGGAGCTCAAAGCTCAGCCAGTTCCAGCCCCCCTGTGCCATAGGCAGGGACACCTCCCACTAGAACAGGTTGCCCAAGGATCTAGCTGCATACACACACATGGAAACACACAGTGGGCACGTCTAGACCCTACACACTCCCGTTGCATACACCAACCACCCTGCTCCAGCAGTTACAACAACGCAGAGGCAATTACTACTGCTTCCAGCCAACAGCGACTGATCTGGCTTTGTTGCAAAAGGAACATCTCTGCTTCATCCCTGGTGCATACCTGTTAGAGATCCATCTGAGCAGTGTTTTGTGCTCTGAAGGCTTTAAGAGACTTGGGCAGGCTTGCAGGGGCTGGCAAAGCACAAGGCCTGTAATACCACCACGGCTAAGCTTGGGAGGCTGCTTAGTTACGGGTAGGCAATCCAGTCGGTACCACTCTTACAGAATGGAGTCTTGAGGTGCAAAACACCACTCTACAGAAAAACCCAACAGAGACAACCACATTGTCAAACCCGCCCTTGTCGGTGCTGCAAACCAAGGTTTTGTCAAGACAAATTAAGTTCTGTGCATGCAGACAGGGAAAAGCAATGCTGAGCGCGGCAACGATCTGGAGAACTTGGCCCCAGTGCTGGAGAAATGCCATTCTGTGAGGGAGTTGTTCAGTTGCTCTCGAAAGAGAGCTTTCAACAACTGCATGGGATTGATTGTCTTTAACCCAGTTGAGGTCTTTGTCTTTCAGATGCTACTTGCATGGTTAGCCTCGGCAGAGGGCCCCCTTGTCACAACTCCACCCATCTCCCGGCGATGCTTCCCTCAGCATCACTGGCTGTAGCATCACGGCCCCTCATTGCTCCCAGGAGGGATCTCTGTCTTTATTATGTGGATTAAATACATTAGACACACCCACACTTCTTTACTGGTTTAAAGCTGAAGGGGCAAATTAACCAGAGGTGGAGCAATGAGTGACTCTTTGCCTCTATCAGTGCCTTTGCTTATTCCGAGCAAGGGCTGCAGAATGAGGAGCTGGTAGCTGGGACCTGCCCGTTCTTTGGAGCAAACACTGAGATAAACTGGGTCTTAAAAAAATGTCTTTACTTGCCATATTTTCTCTGCTTGCCAATACTATCCACATTCCAAAGCAGCCAGGTTTTGGGGGGGGTCACTGCAAGAAAACATAACAGAAGTGATGCCACAGGAAAGGACACTCTGTGAGTCACAAGAGTTCAGCAGCTCTACACCTTGGCCAGCAGCGCTCTGCTGCAGCCCTGCTCAGGTGCGCCCTTGCAGAGCAGCTCCACAGCACCACAGACACTCTGCACGAGTTTCCTAAAGAACACAGAGGCAAACTTTTAACCACCCAGCACCCATTACCAACAGCCCCACTTTTTAAAGCTCCCTTTTCCTCAAAATGCCACAATGTGCACTTTCTAAGAGCTTCCCTGTACAGGCAGGACCTGTGCATCCACCCCAATTGCCCAGGGTGGAGCAGATCAGCTGGCCTGACCCTCTGACCTGACTAATGGGAATGGATTACCATCTTCCTTTGAGTCCTGGGCACTCTCAGGAAGGAGAGGACACAGCAGAGTGAACACACTACAGCTCTAAGGCTGAGCAGCAATTCCCTCCCTCTTTTGAGCCCAGCTCCTTCTTTCTCCAAAGAAAATAAGTCAAGGAGATAGGAGAGCCCTCTGAAAAAGTGGTGTGCAGTAAGAGTGTTCACACTGCAGTGTTTTCCTGGCTCCAGTCATACTCTGAATGAAATGAAACCAAACAATCACAGAACTAAGGAAAAAAAAAAAAACACAACAACAAAACCCCCCAAAACAACAACAACAAAACCCAAACTGAAATAAAAAAAAAAATAAAATAAAAAAAGAATTAGCCTTGATGTGCAAAGCCTCCAGAGTTGAGTGGCAGCTTTTGGTTCCAGGATTATTCAGATAATGGACATCACACAAATGTACACATAGAGAGACCAAGCACAAAGCCAGAGGTCTGAGTAGCTTTCCAGAAGACTCCTCTCAGTTTAGGGGCAGTTATTGTGGTGATGGATGGACCTTGTTTCCAACAAGTATGCTAGAGGTTAGCAAACACATCCCTGCAGTTCTTTCACATGTAAACCCTGAGCAAAGCTGAGGAAAGCAAAAAAAAAAAGCCACCACATTTCCACTAATCAGTATATTAAAGCCACTTTAACACTTGGGGAAAGTCACTTGCTTTAGCTGAGATAGTCCCTGTAGGGTAAATTCTTCCAAGTCTTTTTTCCACTTGTTTGTTTTAGAGTTACACATTCCCCCACTGGCAATGGTGCCAGGTCCCACCAGCAGCAGAAGGGATGGCAGTGCCAGCAGCAGCAGCAGCAGCAGCAGGTCTCAGCTCTATGCCAGTCCAACAGTGATTTATCACAGTTCAGGAGCTCCTGCTTCAAATTATCCAAGCTCTGCTGCAGAAATTTGCATTGCCATGGAGAACCTCCCTCACTGGCACGCTGCTATCAGCACATGCCAAATTGCCATGCCACGAGCCACAGGGCAGGAATATTCCTCCACAGCGAGTGGTATTTCAGAGCCACAGAATGGTCTGGGTTGGAAGAGACCTCCAAAAGTCAGCTAGGCCAAGCCCCTCTGCAGTCAGCAGGGACATCCTCAACTAGATCCGGTTGCCCAGAGCCCTCTTGAGCCTCATCTTGAACAGCTCAGCCACCCCCTCATGCAACCTGTTCCAGTTTGTTTTGAGTTGCCAAACACAGAGAGATTCAAACCTTGTGTAAGCCAAAATCTTTCTTCAGAGTCCCTAGAATATAGAGGATATCTTGCAGAGAGCTAGGGAATTTGAGTAGAAAAACAAAGCTTTTAGACAAAGACAATGGGCATTAAGGGTTCAGTGTATGCCATAGTGTGCTCGTTTGAACTAATTGGAGGATCTGAATGATAAATTAGACTATAGGCTGAGAGAGGAAAGCACTGAAGATGCTGCTTCACTCACAGCTTTACTGAGAAAGAAAAAAAAAATGTTTTAAGAGTTGTAACCCAAATATAGGTAAGTCAGACTGCTTCAGACCTCTTTGGGGCTATGGCTACTCTTGCATGGCTCTTTTCTCCCTGCCTTTTGTAGCTGAATCTGAATAATTCCACTAACTTCTTTTCTGTTGCTAACCCCCCTGGCCCATCTACCTTCCCTATATGCTGTATAAAACAGGTGGTGAGATAAGACTGGGGAAAGAGGGGAAGGTGGTAGGGGTGGTTAGAGACCCCTCTTAGGGATTTTGATCTCTGGCAGGGCTGTGGTGTTTCTGTATTGCCTTTTTCACTGTCTATATCTGTAAATCTCTGTTATACATTGTAAATCTCTGCTTGTATATTGTGCAAAGCTGTAAATATAAAGCTTCATTTATCAACTTCCAGCCCACTGAGTTCTAGCCTGGGTTATTTCAAAGTGTGGAGGGGGGCAGCTAACTGCCAAACCACTACACATAGTTACTCATATTACGCTATACCCTCTGTTACTATCTGCTCTTTTAAGGCACCCAACCTCTTGGCATTGCACACACACACATTTTCATGCTGTCTAAAGAAGGAGATTATCAGGCTTAACATTCAGAAGCACCAAGGCTGATGCAGCTTCCTACTCCAGAGGGACTACACTCAGTAAGGCTGAGGGACAAGGGATTCCTGCAACAACTCTGGTGGCTCTCTTCCTCCCAGCCTTCTCCTGTCATCATCCCACAAAAAGGAGCCACCTGACACTGTTCTGCAAATCGCAGTATCAACTGATTTAACGGAGGAAATGCCACACAGGGGAGCGCTTCCAAACACTTTCACAGTGATCAAAGGGAATCTACCAGTTCCACCCCAGTAGCTACACGCAGTAAACGCTTTCATCTCCTAACACCTCAAACAACCTAAACTCCAGTGAAAAGAGAAGAAGGGAACTGTGAGGATAAAGCAAAAGGCAGTTAGAAAAGGACTCTGTAAATCCCAGCCTTCAGTGTCTGTTAATTATTCTTGGCTTTTCTTTAGAAGATGGGACTAATAATGTATCCCCAAATAACTCCAACATTAATAATCCAGTTGGCTAGTCAGTTGTTGAGGACATTAGGCCTAAACTCTGCTGCCAATTTCTCCTGCTTTGAACCAGCTGAGACTCATAATTTATCTTTCTGCAAATGTGCCTGTTCTAAGATAAAAAGTGCTGAAGATCTTTTGGTTAATTTCTGAATGAGGTCAAACAGAGGCAACCAACAACAGAATGAGAGGATACAGGCTCAAGTTGTGCCAGGGGAGGTATAGATTGGATATTAGGAAGAAGTTCTTCACAGAGTGATTGGCATTAGAATGTGCTGCCTAGGGAGGTAGTGGAGTCACCATTCCTGGAGGTGTTCAAGCAAAGCCTGGATGGAGTACTTAGTGCCATGGTCTAGCTGTTTGGATAGGGCTGAGTGATAGGTTGGACTGTNTATTATATTATATTATATTATATTATATTATATTATATTATATTATATTATATCTGACAGCAAACCCACTTTCTCCACAGCGTTGCTCATTTTGCTCTGGAATAGTTGCATGGATGCATTTAACCTATGTTGCAATTTTCTGAGCTCAGACTTTTCATTTGAGTCCATTGCCTTAACTGAACAGTGCTTCAAGGAAGCAGAAGGAGGCTTAGAGCCTGTGTCCCATAAGGGTTTGCTCCGAGCACTGTTCTACTTCTTCTACTCACTGGAATAGGCTTTGAATTGGGGCACAGCTACACTTGCCCAAATAATACAAGGTTGGGGGGCACGATGCATCTCCATTCACATCAGCATGACAAGGCCTTAAAAACCAGACTCATTTTGCTTCCTCATGCTAGCATGAAGAAGTTGTGAAACTGTATTAGAATAGAATAGAATAAAATACAATTAGAATAGAATAGAATAGAATAGAATAGAATAGAATAGAATAGAATAGAATAGAATAGAATAGAATAGAATATACCAGGTTAGAAGAGACCTCCAAGATCATCCAGTTGTGAAACTGTATTAGACAAGACTAGCTAGACTAGCTAGACTAGACTAGACTAGACTAGAATAGGCCAGGTTGGAAGAGACCTCCAAGATCACCCAGTCCAACCTATCACCCAGCCCTATCCAATGGCACTCACTCCAGTTTTCCCCCACAGAAAGAGCTGTGCTGTGCTGTCTAAGCCAGCCAGAAAGTCCCTGCCAAAGACAGCTATGACAAAGTCAGCTTTTGCTGAAAGCAGGACGAGGGGATGCTCATCAGGCTGCTGCCTGGGTGCACACCACTGCAGGCTGTGAAAAGCACGTGCCTGTGGATGAAGTGCAGCTCAGGAGCCAGCTCACGCCTGCGTGGCTCTGAAGCACTGCCAGAAGTTGTGATCCTGGGATGTGTAATGTAGCTTAAGCAGCGAACTTCCAAACTTAAGGCCAAACTCTACCCACTTATTCCACGTGGCTTCCCTCACACCTGAAGCCAGTTCAGCAGGTCTTGTGTGAACTGCTCACACAGGGGAGCTAAAGGACAGCACTCAGGAGCTGCTGCTTGCTCCATAGTGCTTCAGAAATGCAGGGCACTGCTCAGGGACATTTTGTAGAGCCCTTTATATTTCTGTCTGAGTTTACATCCAAGTTGACCATAACTCCATATTTCTAGCTTTAAATCTAGATCAGCTGTGACGTCATCACAAATAAAAACCCCAAGCAAACAACCAACCAACAACAAAACCAACACCACCAAAAACCAAGAACAAAACAAAATAGGCAAACAAACCAACCCAAAACAACCCAGAAGGCAGCTTTGCTTAGCAAGGTCTCTGGCAAGGGTTACCACAGCTCAGCTCCTGCCCACTGAACCTTGTAATGAATGACCTGTCTGCAATGCTGCCCTGACTAGCCCAGCATGGGTCCTGGCCCCATTATTCTCCGTGCCATAAAAAAATTTAACATCTTTCTCTCACTATTGACACGACCAAGAGACCCAGAAAGCAACTCTCCAGTCTCAAAGAAATCCTTTACACCAAGGATGAATATGGTGGTGACAACAATGACAATGCCCAGGCAGTAGGAAAGAGCACTGATAATCCAGCACCATTATTACCCTTTCTCTCAGCTAAGGCTGGGACTTACCTGGCCTTTCTTTTTTTTTTTTTTTTTTTTTTTTTTTTTTTTCTCTTTTCCACCTGTAGGAAAAATTTCAACATACATTCAACATATTTCAATATGCATTCAACATGTATATTCAACATCTCAATGTATATTGGACTTATTTCAATGGATATTCAAGCATTTCAATGTATATTAAACAGACTTAAATGGATATACAACCCATTTCAATGTATATTCGACTTATTTCAATGGATATTCAGTGCATTTCAATGTGTATTAAACGTATTTCAATGTATATTCAACTTATTTTAATGGATATTCAATGCATTTCAATGTGTATTCGAATTATTTAAATGGATATCCAACGCATTTCAATGTATATTCGACTTATTTCAATGGATATTCAAAACATTTCAATGTATATTAAACGTATTTCAATGTATAGTCAACTTATTTTAATGGATATTCAATGCATTTCAATGTATATTAAATGTATTTCAATGTATATTCGACTTATTTCAATGGATATCCAATGCATTTCAACGTATATTCGACTTATTTCAATGGATCACCAACGCATTTCAATGCATATTCGACTTATTTAAATGGATATCCAACGCATTTCAATGTATATTTGACTTATTTCAATGGATCACCAACGCATTTCAATGTATATTCGACTTATTTCAATGGATATCCAACGCATTTCAATGTATATTCGACTTCTTTAAATGGATATCCAATGCATTTCAACGTATATTCGACTTATTTCAATGGATATCCAACGCATTTCAATGTATATTCGACTTATTTCAATAGATATTCAACGCATTTCAATATATATTCGACTTCTTTAAATGGATATCCAATGCATTTCAACGTATATTCGACTTATTTCAGTGGATCTTCAAAGCATTTCAATGTATATTTGACTTATTTAAATGGATCACCAACGCATTTCAATGCATATTCGACTTATTTCAATGGATATTCAACGCATCTCAAAGGATGTTCAATGCATTTCAAAGGATGTTCAACGCACTTCAATATATTCAGAGAGTGGACAGACCAAACAAAGGATGAAAGATTTGCTGCCGGGTTCTGAGCACCACCACAAACCGAGCTGCCAAAGCCAACACCAGGTACTTGTTGTACAACAATGAGGAAAGCTACAAAAATATTTATTTCCAACAGGATCCCATCCAACACCTCAACATTTAAAAAGCAGATCATTTGGCTTTATTTCATTCCTTCCTGACACCATGAACGCTACCAATAATGCTGCTGATAGTGACAACATCATCATTAGTGCCCCCTTTAATTGGGAATAAACCAAGTCAAAGCATTTAAAGAGTCACCACCTGCCACAGATGGAAGAGGATGGACCCACTTTGTGTTTCCTGCAGTGGAAAGCAATGCTGCCACCCACTCAGCCTCAGCTCAACACAAGGAAAGAGCAAAACAGAAGCCACCACGACACACATTAGACAGCACAGTTAAATATTGTCACCGCTTTCCAGAGCAAGTCATCCCCAAACGATCCCAGCACATGAGGAAGCTTCCTACACGAGGAAAGGAAAATAACTCAGCGTAAGCCAAAAATCAGCTCTTGCAATACAAAATTCCACTCTCAGAGCACAGATTTTATTTCCACTGAGTGAAGAGACCTCCTCACCCTTCACGGGCGAGAGTGCTGCTTAGCATCACCACCAAATCCTCACGCCCAGCTGCCGTCTAGTTAAAATACCAATACTGTTTGCAACTGGCTTTGCTGTGTTTGGGTACGAGCGTGCACATCTGGGGGTTTCAGTGGCGCTGCCAAATGTGTACAGCACCACTGTCACTAGGGGTTGGACTTTACCCTGGCTCGTACAGCCCCGCACGTTACTCGTGAGTAGTCTTATCAGCGTGGCTGTTTATAGTTACCTTAAGGAGGATCTGGCCTTTGCACTTCAACGNAAAAAAGAAAAAACAAAACCAAGCAACAACAAATGCAAGAAATCCCAGCAGATCAGAGCTGAAGGCAGCAGATAAAACATCAGCAGCTCAGCAGGGGGACCTGAGAGCTCTCTGAACGTGGAATATTCGTACCGGTAAGGTGGAGCTGCTTTTACAGACATTGGGAGCCACCTTCCATCTCAGAACACGCATCAAGGCTGAGGAAACGACTTCTGTCACACCCAGACAGATGCCTCTCCAAGACAGACTGACAAAACAAGTCTGCAGCCAGCCTACTCCCCGAAGCTACAAATAGCTGCACTTGGGGTGCAAACAGCTATTCCTGGGCTGTGGGTTTCTCTCCGCTCAAACGCATTGTGCTGGGTGGACCCCAGCTGCTCCCCAGGAGGAAGGAAGGACAGCTGGGTCTGAGGTGACACCACGCTATGTGCTACAGCAGCAGAAACGAGCAGAGACCCTCAAGCCCCTAACAAGCACCACCAGAAACGCCTGGGGAAAACACCTTCTGAACACAGTGGAGAAAACACCGCAGCATCACCGCTACCCGCCTGGCTCAGTCGCCGCCACCGCCGTTTGCTTAAGACAATTCAGATTTATAGATATTTCTGCATAAAACTCTGTATTTGAAGGGCTTTAGGGCAACGCCTCAACGACAGAAGCGCCTGGCTACAGGCTCGCCCCGCCTGCTCCTGCAGAAGGCGCCCGAGGGGGTTACATTCGGAGGGTGGGGTGGGGGCCGGGAGCGGCATCGGGGCCAGGATCGGGCCGGCCGCCGCCGCCAGTGCTGGAGTTATGGCGCCACCTGGCGGTCTCCCCGAGACGCTTGCGGCCACCAACCAGGCCCGGGGACACCGAGGCCAAGATACCAACGGGACAAAGATACCAACCGAGCCAAGATACCAACCGGGACCCCCCCCCCCCCCCCCCCCCCCCCCGCAAAGGGAAATCATCTTTGGTTTGGCTCCAGTTTCAGCAAACAGCTGCAGCATCACCCCAGCTGCGGGAGGAAGACCGACTGGCTGAAACTGCTGGAATGTTTGCTCACATCACTTCCAAAATCAAAGGCTTTACCATACTCCCCCTTTAATTTCCTGCTCCCGCCCCGCTCTGACTGCTCACTCCCCACTGAAGGTGAGAGACACCTCCAGCAATGCCTCACTCTGCTACAAGCAGGCAGAAGAACCTTCACAGGATGCTACTCAAGGCCACAATCCTCGTTTTCCTGCCTGTTTTTTTTTTTTTTTTAAACAGATGGGGGCCACAGTAATTCCAGCCAAAGGGG
>VWZI01015903.1:1272-17839 GCA_013396835.1 Psilopogon haemacephalus | reverse complement strand
GAAATTGCAGATATTTATTGTAGCCACTGTTGGAAAAAAAAAAAACCATAAAACAACAAAAAAACAACAAAACTTTGCTCTCCACTTATATATGAGCTTCTCTCTGGCCTTTATTAGAGTGATCTACAGCCATGCTTAGGCATGCACAACTTCCTCTGACAGCAGACAGAATTTCATGCATGGATGAGAGGTAGAATAATTCCCTCAGGGCGATCTCTTCCCATCCAAACCAGAGAGTTACGAGCTCTGCTCCAGTGCAGAGAGGGACTTGTTCGGCTCTTCCCATCCTTCACATCAGCAGTTCTGCAGCCACACAGAATCACTGAGTCATCCCCATCCTTTGGGTTGGAAAAGGAGCTTTAAGATCACCGAGTCCAACTTAATATCCAGCAGCTCCACATCACCACTAAACCATGTGCTTCAGCACCACAGCTTTCAAATCGCTCCAGGGATGAGGACACCACCACTGCCCTGGGCAGCCTATTCCTGGGCTTGAATACTGTGGTGGTTTGACAGTTAGCTGGCCCCCTCCTCCCCCACTTTGAAATAACCCAGGCTAGGACTCAGTCAGCTGGAAATTGATAAATGAAGCTTTATATTTACAGCTTTACACAATATCCAAGCAGATATTTACAAGGTATAACAGAGATTTACAGATAGACAGTGAAAAGGTAATACAGACACCACAGCCCTCCCAGAGACCAAAATCCCTAAGAGGGGTTTCTAACCACCCCTACCACCTTCCCCTCTTTCCCCAGTCTTATCTCACCACCTGTTTCATGCAGCAGATAGGTGGAGGTAGATGGGCCAGGGTGGGGTTAGCAGGAGGAAAGAAGTTAGTGGAATTATTCAGATTCAGCTATAAAAGGCAGGGAGAAAAGAGCCATGCAAGAGCAGCCACAGCCCAAAAAGCAGTCTGAAGCAGTCTGACTTATCTTCCAGTATCTGAAGGGGGCCTACAGGAAGGCTGGGGAGGGACTATTCACAAGGTCTTGTAATGACAGGATGAGGGGGAATGGGTTCAAACTGGCAGAGGGGAGATTTGAACAGGATGTCAGGAGGAAGTTCTTCACAGTGAAGGCGGTGGCTGCTCCCTCCCTGGATGTGTTCAAGGCCAGGTCTTGAGCATCCTGATCTAGTGGGAGGTGTCCCTGCCTATGGCACAGGAGGGTTGGAACTGGATGATCTTTGAGGTCTCTTCCGACCTAAACCATTCTATGATTCTATGATCTATATTTGGGTTACAACTCTCAAAAGTTTTTTTTTCTCTTTCTCAGTAAAGCTGTGAGTGAAGTAGCATCATCAGTGTTTTCTTCTCTCAGCCTATAGTCTAATTTCTCATTCAAATCCTCCAATTAGTTCAAACCAGCACAACTACTCTTTGGGGGAAGGATTTTTTCCTTCTGTCCAACCTAAACTGCAACCTGAGGCTGTTTTCTCTGGTCTTACCACTTGTTATTTGGGAGAAGAAACCAACTCCTGCCTGGCTCCAACCCCCTTTCAGGGAGTTGTAGATAGCCAAAAGGTCTCCTCTGAGACTCCTCCAAACTAAATCACCTCAGTTCCTCCATCTGCTGCTCAGAAAAGTTTTCCTCCAGACCCTTCAGCAGGTTTGCTGCCCTTCTATGGACACACTCCAGAGAGGGCCAAAACCAAATGCATTACTCACGATGCAGCTTCACCCACCTCTTTTTTTTTTACAGGATAACATTCTGCATCTTTCTGAAGCTTTTATATTTTGGTCTGGTTTGTTTCTTCAGTGGAGAAACTACCTGAAGGGAGGTTGTAGCCAGGTGGAGTTGGTCTCTTCTCCCAGGCAACCAGCAACAGAAGGAGGGGACACACTTTCCAGTCATGTCAGGGCAGGTTGAGGCTGGATGTGAGGAGGAAGTTGTTGGCAGAGAGAGTGATTGGCATTGGAATGGGCTGCCCAGGGAGGTGGTGGAGTCCCCATCCCTGGAGGTGTTGAAGCAAAGCCTGGATGGGCACTGAGTGCCATTGGCTAGGGCTGGGTGCTAGGTTGGGCTGGATGAGCTTGGAGGTCTCTTCCAACCTGGATGATTCTATTCTTCCCTAATCTTTATTCTGTTCTTTTTAAACTCATTTTGATGTGGTGGCTCAAGCCCAGTTTCTGCTGTCCAAAATGAGGCTGAACCCAGACCATGCAAAGGAGCATGGTGGACTTGAAATTCTGTTTTCTAAATTCACAGATTCACAGACTGCACTGGGTTGGAAGGAACCCTCAGAGGTCATCTTGTCCAACCCTCCCGCACTCAGCAGGGACACATCCAGTCTGATCTTGAATGTTTGCAGGGATGGGGGTTCAGCTACATGCCTGAGCAGCCTGTTCCAGTGTTTTGCCACTCTCATTGTGCAGAACTTCCTCCTGATGCCCAACCTGAATCTCCCCTGTTCAAACTATTGCCTCTCCTCCTATCATCCCAAGCCCTCGTCCAGCCATTCCTTATCCACTGGGCAGTCCACTCATCAAACCTGTATCTCTCTAACTTGGAGAGAAAGATGTTGAGGGAAACTGTGTGGACTTTCATAGAATCATGGAACGGTTTAGGTTGGAAGTGACCTCAAAGTTCATCCAGTTCCAACCCCCCTATGCCATAGGCAGGGACACCCCACCAGAACAGGTCACCCAAGGGCTCATCCAACCTGGCCTTGAACACCTCCAGGGAGGTTGTGGAGCACAGAATCATCCAATGTGATCACAGATCAACCCATTCCCCACTTCAAACCTGTTCCTCCTCATCCTGCCATCACCAGACCTTGTCAATAGTCCCTCCCCAGCCCTCCTGTAGCCCCCTTCAGATACTGGAAGGTTGCTATAAGGTCTCCTGGCAGCCTTCTCCTCTCCAGGCTACAGAGCCCCAACTCTCAGCCTGTCCTCAGAGCAGAGCTGCTGCAGCCCTCTCAGCATCTTGGTGGTCCTTACAAGCTCTTGTCAATAGTCCCTCCCTCCTCCCCTTTTCTGCAACAAGTCTTTCAACTATGAGAATTCAACCCCTGGGATTTATGTTAGCTGAGGTTTTTCTGATGGGGGAAGCTCAACAGTTGTCATCTGAAGGTCTGTGTCCTGCTATTGGGCTCTGTGGGCCATCAATGGAGATAGTACTTTTGTAATGGGTTTAACTTGTGGGTTTAATCCAGCTGAGGGGAGATTGAAAGTGGATGTTAGGAGGAAGTTGTTTGCTGTGAGGGTGGTGAGACACTGCCACAGGTTGCCCAGGGAGGTTGTGGAGCACAGAATCACCCAATGTGATCTGTGATCACATTGGGTGATTCTGTGCTCCACAACTTCCCTGGAGGTGTTCAAGGCCAGGTTGGATGAGGCCTTGAGTGACCTGTTCTAGTGTGAAGTGTCCCTGCCTATGGCACAGGGCAGGTTGGAACTGGCTGAGCTTTGAGCTCTCTTCCAACCTAAACCATCCTGTGACTCTGTGGAAATTCGTTGTGGCTTATTTTTACACATGGAAGCATTTTTCTTTTTGCAGTCTCTGCTCTGCTCAGCTTGGTTTTTCCTATCACCACCTGAGCTCATCTTATTCGCCCTTCCTGGCTCTCTTATTTGGTCTGGGCACAGGGAAGTGGAGATTACTTCCCCACCCCAGCACGTGCTATAAGCAACAGCACGAATTTTCAGGACATTTGGATTTAGAGCTGCCAGAATTAGAAACAGGAGCTCATGCTAGGGCAATCCCCCAGTCCGGGGCCATAAAGCCAATCAAGTTAAATTATAATAAAAGGCTCTCTGACTGCACTGGATGCTGCGTGGAGGAAGCCACTTACTGCTCATCTGGAAAAAGAAAGCTCATCTCCTAAATTACTTTTTAGATGGGTCTTGGTCCCACTCTTAGCGATGTCAACGGTGACACTTCTGTTTTAGCCCACTGGTGCCAGAATTTTCCATTTACTGCTGACTGCTCCTCCTCTTCCCCTTCCCATCCCTTTCCTCAGCTCTGTGTCAGCACCACTCCATGGGCAGGTTAGGTGCAGAGGCAGAGCCCTTCAGCTCCCAGGCAGACCAGCCCCACAGCCATGGTGAGAATGATGAGGCTGTGGGCAGCCTGCTCTAGGGTAGGGTGTCCCTGCCCATGGCAGGGAGGTTAGAACTGGCTGATCCTTGTGGTCCCCTCCAACCCTGACTGATTCTAGGATTCTATCATTCTATGCACTCCCTGCTCTTGAAATTCTTGCCCTCCTTTCTCTTTGCTACTGATGGCACCAGGCTTACAGTAGCCCCTAGTTGTGAGCAAGAGGTGATCTTTCATCCTAAATGGAAGTTCAAGATCATAGAATCAATCATAGAATCCTAGAATCAGTCAGGGTTGGAAGGGACCACAAGGATCAGCCAGTTCCAACCTCCCTGCCATGCCCAGGGCTGCAGCACCTCTGCTATGAGGACAGACTGAAAGAGTTGGGGCTGTGCAGGCTGCAGAAGAGGAGGCTCCCAAGGGACCTTCTTGTGGCCTTGCAGGATCTGGAGAGGACCTACAAAAAAGCTGGTGAGGGACTTTTGAGGCTGTCAGGGAGTGCCAGGAGTGGGGGGAATGGAGCAAAGGTGGAGGTGGGGAGATTGAGAGTGGAGGTGAGGAGGAAGTTGCTGAGCATGAGAGTGGTGAGAGGCTGGAATGGGTTGCCCCTGCAGGGAGGTGTTTGGGGCCAGATCTCTGGAGGTGTTTTTGGCCAGGCTGGCAGAGGCTGTGGGCAGCCTGCTCTAGGGTAGGGTGTCCCTGGGCATGGCAGGGGGGTTGGGACTGGCTGATCCTTCTGGTCCCTTCCAACCACGACTGATTCTAGGATTCTATGATTCTTCCTAACATCCAGCCTATACCTCCCCCAGCACAACTTGAGGATGTGGTCTAATTGAGGATGTCCCTGCTGACTGCAGGGGGGTTGGACTGTTTGAGGTTTGGAGGTCACTTCCCTCCTAGACCATTCTGTGATTTCCTAACCACTTTTGCAACGTGAAGCATTTGCAGCTTCCAGGAGTGCCAGGAAGGCTTCTTTTTAGCTTGTTGATTTAGCTGGGCTTAAAATCCAATGAATAAATTGTACATAGTTGATCAGCTTGTGGGGTGCACAGTGCCTACACGCCAAATAATAAGCTGCACATCCCACTGTGAGCAGTTTATGGCCAAGAGACTGCAGGAACACCACTGTGGAACTGTCAAAATAAAACATGTCATGGGCTCATAAATGAAATGAAGGAATATTGGTTCCAAGTCGAGTCCATAAATATGTGTCACACCTGTCCTCTGGGTGGTCAGCAGCAATCAAGCTGTTATATTCCAAATGTGCTTTCAAGCTGATGCTGTCTGATTTGTCCTTCCACCCTTGCTGAGCAAGAATGAAGGAAGCAAGGGGAAGTGAGAGGGTCCCCTTGCAAAGCCTGCAGACAAAGGGAGGCTGTTGTATGGAGCTAAACGTGCAACAGCCCTGTGCAAACTCCAAGTGGGCAGAAGCCAAGCTCAGGAGGTTCAACAGGGCCAAGGGCAAGGTCCTGCAGCTGTGTGGAGGCAATGGCAAGCACAAATCCAGGCTGGAGAGCAGCCCTGAGGAGAGGGAGTTGGGGGTGCTGGTGGAGGAGAAGTTGAAGATGAGGCAGCAGTGTGCACTTGCAGGGCAGAAAGGCAAGCAGAGGCTGGGCTGCAGCAGGAGCAGTGTGGGCAGCAGGTTGAGGGAGGGGATTCTGCCCCTCTGACCTTCTTGTGGCCTTCCAGGATCTGAAGGGGACTACAAAAAAGCTGGTGAGGGACTTTTGAGGCTATCAGGGAGTGAGAGGAATGGGGGGAATGGAGCAAAGCTGGAGGTGGAGAGATTGAGAGTGGAGGTGAGGAGGAAGTTGCTGAGCATGAGAGTGGTGAGAGGCTGGAATGGGTTGCCCCTGCAGGGAGGTGTTTGGGGCCAGATCCCTGGAGGTGTTTTTGGCCAGGCTGGCAGAGGCTGTGGGCAGCCTGCTCTAGGGTAGGGTGTCCCTGGGCATGGCAGGGGGGTTGGGACTGGCTGATCCTTGTGGTCCCTTCCAACCCTGACTGATTCTAGGATCCTATGATTCTAGTTATGTCTTAGTTTGTTAACCCCTTGAGGGAGGAAAAGAAAAAAAGAGGGGAAAAAAAATCGAAGAAAAAAGATTTTCAGCAAAGGTTTTCAACACCCAGCAAGCTTCTGCACTTCCCAGCAGAGGTTAGAGTGAAAATAGTCCCACAGAAGGATTAATAATACTCATAATTTACACTGTGGGAGTGCCAAGGATTCCCTCCATGCAAGGTACTGCAGCTACTAAAAAAACCCAAAAAACAACAATGCAGAGAAAATCTTCCCACCAGGGAGTGATGTGTGTAAAGCTCCTCATGATCATTCCTCTTCACACTCACAGCTCTGTCTCAGGGCATAGTAAATTCAGCTGTGCTTTTAGTGGAGATCTCCCAAGGGCTGCTAATTCCAATAGGCGAGTTTCATTATTTTTCCAGGTCCTATTCTGAGCCCCAAAGAAAGATTCAGCTCTTGGTGCCTCACTACCAAAAGCTCCCAGGTAATCACCCAACTGCTTCCAAAGGTGTGTCCCACCCTGCTAAACCAGACCTTTGCAGCAACTGCATCAGGGAGGCCTCCAGTTTAGGGACATGATTTGCCTTTTTTTTTTTTTTTATGTCAAGTCTTCTGCTTTGCTTTCCTGCTAGATTTTTTTTTTTTTGTTATTTTTTTTTTTTTTTTTTTTTTTTTTTTTTTTTTTTTTTTTTTTTTTTTTTTTTTTTTTAATTTTAAAAGAGAATATGAGGAGATGGTGAAAAAGTAATCTTGTATTTTGCCATTGAAGTCGTCTGGGGAAAAAGTCCAGTCCTGCTGAAGGGATTTGGGGCCAGCCTTACATAAAGGCTCTTGAAGATTCCCTTCCAACATGAACCATTTTCCAATTCAAAGACATGATCCAGGCAAGGGATCTTTGTATCTCCCTGCCACAGTGGATTTACTGCCAGACACCATCCCTGCCACCTTCGTGTTACTCCTGATCCTTACTGCACTGGGGTCCTACCAGGGCCAACCTTGGAAACAAGTGACAAGGGCTGGGGCTGAGCTGGCCCCAAGACAAATGCCAAAGGCTCTCCAGGAAGCCCTCTGCCTTCCCAAAAGGAAAAGAAAGGGAAGAAAGGAGAGAAGCTGATGGAGTGGGAAAGAAACTGACCCATCTGGGATGGAAAGAAGAACAATGATAGAGATAGAGACACAGAGATATAAACCAACAGGGAACCCAGTCCCTGAGGGCACTACTGGCACCACTGATGCTAGGGGCAGGCACTGGGCAAGTCCCAGCCTGGACTCAGCAGCAGGTGGGAACTGATTCAGGAGCTGGATTGAGGAACACAGGGATGGGGCTGGAAGGCAGAAGGGACAGAGTTCTCCTGGGACAGCAGCCAGGAAAGAAGAGGCTTGACCCTGGGCACCCCTCAGCTTGCTCCTGAAGCTGCCGTCCATGGGCTGCAATCCCTTGGTGAGCAGTTGAGGCTCACTTGTTGTGCTGATTTGAGCCAGTTGGGGGATTTTAATAAGAAATGAAGACTTAGGCTGAGAAAGGAAAATATCCCAGTGTCTACTTCACTCATTTGATTACTGAAAAATTTATAAAAGTCAGAACCCAAAGAAAGATAACTCAGACTGCTTTGAGCCATGGCTGCTGCTGCATCTCTCTCCCTGTCTTCTTAGCTGGATCTGAGGATCTTCACTAACTACTTTCCTGCTGCTAACCCCTGCTGGCCGATCTACTTTTGCTTACCTGGCACATAAGACAGAGAGTGAGATAAGACTGGGAAGTGGGGGGAAGGTGGTAGGGTAGTTGGGAACCCCTCTTAGGGATCCTGATCTCTGGCAGGGCTGTGATGTTTCTGTATCACCTTTTCACTGTCTGTATCTGTAAATCTCTGTTCTACATTGTAAATATCTGCTTGTGTATTGCGCAAAGCTGTAAATATAAAGCTTCCTTCCCTTAACTTCCAGCCCACTGAGTTCTAGCCTGAGTTATTTCACAGTGTGTGTGCGTGGGGGGGACAATGACAGAGAACTCCCAAACCACCACACCTGTGCTGCTGCTCCTCCCCACAGCTGCCCCCTCTGCCTTCCTGCCCCCCAAGGTTTGCCCCCCCAAGGTGCGGCAGTGCCCTTGGTGTGCAGAGCAGCAAGTGTCAGGCAGAGCCTTTGTGCCCCCCAGGCCTTGGCAGGAGCTGTGCCCATCAGCTTCTCCCTGCTAGCAGCAGCCCCTGGCTGTGCACAGCTGCCCTGAGCTGCAGCAAGTGCCTGAGTGAGCAGAGCCTGAGCTGGGCAGTCACAGCACTGAGCAGAATCAGTTCTTTTCTGCCTCAAACCAGGACAAGAAGCAAGCGACTGTCATTCCTGGCTCTGATTTTGCTGCTGAAGTCAGATATCAAGCAAGCAGAGAGCACAGGAACAGAAGAGCATTTCTCTGGGTGCATCTCATCCACTCACAGCAGTGGCAACCACCACAAGTGGCAGAGACACCTATGTCAGTTCGGGCTTCAGCCCTTCCATCCCTTTCCACCTCTCCTCCCTGCAACCACAGACCTCTCACTTCTGCTTCTTCTCTTTGCAGGTGTTGCTAAAAGCTGCACTGTAGATGGTAGAGTTTTCAGGTTGTCAGAGATGTCATCACTATTGGCCCAGGTGGAGCTTGGTTTTGACTCAGATTTTTAGCTCCCTGTCTGAGCCATATTGTGCTGTTAAAGTGGATTAAAGCATGAAAGCAGCAGAATGGCAAACCTGATGAGGAGCTTCTCTCTGATCTTCTGCTGTGCAGTGCAGATGAAAACGGCAACGTTTGTTTTTTTTTCCCTAGCCATTTGCATATCTGCAGATGACTGCAAGGCAGGGTAGAAGGAGGCCAGCTGGAGCCAGTTAAAGAGAGAGGGAAAAGCCTTTTGCTTCTGATTTTCGTTTCATTTTTCAGTTGGAGCAGGGTCACAGTTTAAGTCTCTTCCTGGCCCTCTGTAAAAGTCAGTGAAGTCCTCAGCAGTGCATCCCAAGCAGAGAAGAGCATCTGAAACTGAATGATAACACCCAATAAAAACAATTTTAATTTTTTTTTTCTTCTGCAGTAATAATGAACCTTTTGCCTCATGCACTTTTTTTCTGATTTTCATTTCATTTTTAGTAGGGGCCAGGTCACAGTTTGAGTCCCTTCCTGGCCCTCTGTAAAAGTCATCAAAGTCCTCAGCAGTGCATCCCCAGCAGAGAAGAGCATCTGAAACAGAATGCTAACACCAAATAAAAATAATCTATTTTTTTGGGTAGTAATAACAAACTTTTAGTCTCATGTAGTTTTCTTCTGATTTTCATTTCACTTTTAGTTGGGGCAGGATCACAATCTGAGTCCCTTCCTGGCCCTCTGTAAAAGTCATCAAAGTCCTCAGCAGTGCATCCCCAGCATAGGAGAGCATCTGAAACAGAATGCTAACACCAAATAAAAATCTTTTTTTGTTGTTGTTGGTTTTTGTGTTGGTTTTTTTTTTTTTCAGTAGTAATGAACATTTTTATTGTGCCGTTTTTCTTCTGGTTTTCATTTCCTTTTTAGTTGGGGCAAGGTCACAGTTTGAGTCCCTTGCTGAGCCTCTGTAAAAGTCAGCAAAGTCCTCAGAAGTGCATCCCCAGCGCAGAAGAGCATCTGAAACAGAATGCTAACACCAGATAAAAATCCTGGGGTTTTTTTGTTGGTTTTCTTTTTTTGCAGTAATAATGAACATTTTTATCGTGCAGTTTTCCTTCTGATTTTCATGTCATTTTTAGTTGGGGCAAGGTCACAGTTTGAGTCCCTTCCTGGCCCTCTGTAAAAGTCAGCAAAGTCCTCTGCAGCGCATGCCCAGCATGGGAGAGCATCTGAAACGGAATGCTAGCACCAAATAAAAATAATCTTTTTTTTTTTTTTTTGGGGTAGTAATAATGATGAACTTGTAGTCTCGTGCAGTTTTCTTCTGATTCTCATTTCACTTTTCGTTGGAGCAGGGTCACAGTCTGAGACCCTTCCTAGCCCTCTGCAGAAGTCAGCTAAGTCCTCCACAGCTCATCCCCAGCACAGCGGAGCATCTGAAACAGAATACTAACACCAAATAAAAATAATCCTTTTTTTTAATTTTTTTTTTTTTTTTTGGGCAGTAATAATGAACTTTTTGTCTCGTGCAGTTGTCAGCATGATCCACAGAAAGCTCATTTTAGGACAAGCTGCTTAGGGAGATTTCAAGGGGGCACTAATCGGCAGGGCTTTCGCTGACCGCCCAGCCGCAATGTCACACGGAAGCCCTCTCAGGGCAAATGCAGCCCCAGCCCATCTGTGATGCCCTGAGCTGCAAAGCTCTCAGCAGTGTAATACCCCAACTCAGGATGCTCCATTTGCTGAGGTTAGCTGTGAGGTTTGCAGCATGGCAGAATTGTTTCCATTTTCTCTATGATTTCTGCTGTTTCTCCTATGTTAAGAGCAGAAATCTGGGCAGTTGGTTAGTGGTGGAGTTTTCCTCCCAGGCTAGGGTGGTAGCTTCAGAGAAAATCTCTTTCTGTGATTTTTTTTTTTTTTTTTCACCTGCATCATCATTATCATCACCACATGACCATGTGATAGTACAACAAAATAATAATAGCAGGCTCAATAAATTACATCAATAAAATAAAATAAGAGCAACCAACCCAACATAATGCAATAACAATAACAGCAATAACAAGACCTATGAGGAGAGGCTGAGGGAGCTGGGGCTGTCTAGCCTGGAGAAGAGAAGGCTCAGGGCAGAGCTCATTGCTGTCTACAACTACCTGAAGGGAGGTTGTGGCAAGCTCGGGTTGGGCTCTTCTCCCAGGCAACCAACAACAGAAGGAGGGGACAGAGGCTGAAGCTGTGGCAGGGCAGGTTGAAGCGGGATGTGTGGAGGAAGTTGTTGGCAGAGAGAGTGATTGGCATTGGAATGGGCTGCCCAGGGAGGTGGTGGAGTCCCCATCCCTGGAGGTGTTGAAGCAAAGCCTGGATGGGCACTGAGTGCCATTGGCTAGGGCTGGGGGATAGGTTGGACTGGCTGAGCTTGGAGGTCTCTTCCAACCTGGCTGATCCTATTCTTTCTATTCTATTCTATTCTATTCTATTCTATTCTATTCTATTCTATTCCATTCTATTCCATTCCATTCTATTCTATTCTATTGTATGCTATTCCATTCCATTCTATTCCATTCCATTCCATTCTAAAGCTCTTAACAATGCTAACAGCCTTTCACCAGGTCTCTGTAACTCTTGACCATAATTCTACGCATCTCACCCAACTTTTGTTTCATCCTTTGCTTCCCACTTCAGGGTTGGTGCAGCTCCTGGTCGTGCAGCATCAAGGCAGAATTCCTGCCAGCCATGCCCGTGTGCAGCAAGGGGAGGGTGGTACAAATGGGACACAAATCTATAGGCAGAGGACAAGTAATTGTTGCTTCTTTATAGCCAGTTGTACCTTCTCTGGAGGTTTCCAATTTGTCTTCCCTTTGAATTATTTGCCTTAGTTGATGAACATAATCCTCCGAGTAGTTATTCAGAGGCATAATTCTTTTGTGCTGGGTACAACGTGAAGGTTAGTTAAACCTTCCCCCTCCCTTGGCTTGCTGCTTGCCCTTATTTCTTCATGCTGAGCCAGGACTTAGACAAGCCTTCAGCAGGGTAGCAGATGTCCCAGGTACACAGGTAACTGCTGAATTGCCCGAAAGTTAGAGTGAGAGGAAGGGAGGGCCAAGCATCTAGAGCAGCATATCCTCCAGGTTCAGCTGGCAGACAGGTTCAGATGGTAGATATTGTTTCCCCTCCTACTTAGTCAGCTATATTTTTTTTTTTTTGCCAGTGGATTTTCTCCTTTTCTGAGTCCTGCTGGTCCCTGCATGCCAAGGGAATGTGTGAAGGAGTCTCTGCCACCCAGGCAAGGGTACAGTCCTTGTGCACAGGGAGGAATCTTTGGAGTGTACAGACAGCTAACCTATATGGATTTGAATCATAGAATTTGAGTCATCTCACCTTGAGTATAGGGAAGAGAGATACGGAGCTGCTGGAGCAGGTCCAGAGAAGGGCAGCAAGCTGGTGGAAGCTCTGGAGGTTGGAGGGAGACTCTCACCTTTCTGACAGTTTTATGCCATGACAAGGATGGAGACTACTTCCACTCCAGGTCCCAGCAACCAAACCAGCATATCTTGACACTGTGGGGTTCTGAGTTGCTCACATGATGCAACATGATGCCAGTGAAGTCTCCTTAGAGTTTTTTCAGCCCAATGAACCTTCCTAACCTCAACTCACATTACCACATCTTGTAGGAACAGCCAAGACATCACATTGCAGTGACAGGATCAAACCCTGACCAGTGCCCAGCCCCTCCTTTGGTCCAACTGGAGGCCGTTTTCCCCTGAAGGAGGGTTGGAGGGAAACTCTCATATTTCTGACAGTTGTATGCCATGACAAGGGTGGAGACTACTTCCACTCCAGGTCCCAACAACCAAACCAGCACAACTTGACACTGTGGAGTTCTGAATTGCTCACATGGTCCCGGTGAAGTCTCTTTATGGCTATTTCAGCCCAACGCAGCTTCCTGACCTCAACTCATACTATCACATCTTGTAGGAACAGCCAAGACATCACATTGCAGCCGCTTTGCCTTGCAAGTGATGGTGTCAAACCGATCGGTCCCTAGGCAAGGAGATATTAGATGTGTGCATTTCCAGGCTGTCTTCGGCAGATGATAGCAGGTCGTAAAGTTACTGCAACACTTAGAGAATTCGAAGGGAGAAGAGAAGGTTTCCAGTCCCCCTCTCCCCATACACCTCCCTCCTCAAGCCATCTTGTGTAACCAGCCCTGGGGACAGAACTGGAGCACTGGCCACTTGCCATGGAAGGGATTTTTTTTCCCAGTCTCCTCGAATTCCATATGGTAAAATACACATTTTTTTTGCTTTTTTTCCCCTTTTTCTTAATTTTCCCCCTTTCTTTTAATTTTCCCCCTTTCTTTTTCTGATTTTTCCCCTGATTTTTTCCTTCTTTTTCATTCTTTTTTTCCCCTTCTTTCTCATTCTTTTTTTCCTTTCTTTTTCATTCTTTCCCCCTTCTTTTTCATTCTTTTTTCCACTTCTTTCTCATTCTTTTTTCCTTCTTTTTCATTCTTTTTCCTTTCTTTTCATTCTTTTTCCCCTTCTTTTTAATTCTTTTTTCCCCCTTCATTTTCATTCATTTTCCCCCCTTCTTTTTAATTCTTATTTTACTTCTTTTTCATTATTTTTCCTTTCTTTTTCATTCTTTTTCGCTTCTTTTTCATTTTCCCCCTTCTTTTTCATTCTTTTCCCCCCCTACTTTTTAATTCTTATTTTACTTCTTTTTCATTATTTTTCCTTTCTTTTTCATTCTTTTTTGCTTCTTTTTCATTTTCCCCCTTCTTTTTNCATTCTTCCCCCCCTTATTTTCATTCTTTTTCCCCCTTCTTTTTCATTTTTTTCCTTCTTTTCCATTCTTTTTTCCCCTTCTTTTTCATTCTTTTTTTCCCCTTTCTTTTCCATTTTTTCCCCTTCTTTTTCATTTTTTCTTTCTTTTTTTCCCCCCCTCTTCTTTTCCCCTTTATTTTCCTTCTTTTGTTTCCCTTTTCTTTTCTTTATCCTTTTTCCTTTTTATTTTTTCCTCTTTTCTTTATTTTTTTTTCCTGAAGGTAATCTATCTCTGACAAAAAAACAATCCCACAAAAAAAAAAAAAAGAAGAAGAAAAAGAAAAAAAAAGAAAAATCTTCAGTTAATTTTAGGGTTAGCTTTTTTTGTGGGTGTAAGGAATGAAAGAGCCTTTCTGCACCAAGCCTTTTTCACTCTCTTTGTACTGGCATGAGCGAGGGAAGAGCCTGACTTCAACAGAAGAGATAAAAATAAAACCAGCGATGGACAAAGCCAATTATGTTCCCCATTGCCTAGGGATGGGCAACCTAATTTGCAGCTGACAGTGATTTGATGGACTGAGCCATCCTTTTTCTGATCCAGCGTTTGGAGTAATTTTTATTGTAAACCAATCATTACAGTGTAGGACTCTCAGTACCATCAGTGTCACCGTGACAAATTCCCACATCAGTGTTAGTGTTGCTGCGAGGATTTTTCCTCTCATCCTTCACTGCCTGGCACATTCTGGGAGGTGCTGGGCATGGTACACCATGGCCTTGTCTTCAGTGCCAGCCTTGGGCAGAACAGTTAAAGGTTTGTGTGAGAGGGATGGTGCCAAGCACAATGGTACCAACACTGGGAGAGGGGGGAGGGGGGCATATTTCCAATCTCTGCACTGTAATTTTGGCAGGGATGCTAAATTTAATCCTCTAGTTCAGGATACTACAGGGAGCACATTAAGGTGGGACTTGAGTGGTGGACATTTTCTCCTCTGTCTTCATCATCTCTCATTTTGCTCCTTTATGTGGCTTAGAATCATAGAATCCTAGAATCAGTCAGGGTTGGAAGGGACCACAAGGAGCAGCCAGTCCCAACCCCCCTGCCATGCCCAGGGACACCCTACCCTAGAGCAGGCTGCCCACAGCCTCTGCCAGCCTGGACAAAAACACCTCCAGGGATCTGGCCCCAAACACCTCCCTGCAGGGGCAACCCATTCCAGCCTCTCACCACTCTCATGCTCAACAACTTCCTCCTCACCTCCACTCTCAATCTCCCCACCTCCAGCTTTGCTCCATTCCCCCCACTCCTGGCACTCCCTGACACCCATGATAGTTCCTCCACAGCTTTTTTGTAGCCCCCTTCAGTTCCTGGAAGGCCACCAGAAGGTGACCTGGGAGCCTCCTCTTCTGCAGCCTGCACAGCCCCAACTCTTTCAGGCTGTGCTCACAGCAGAGCTGCTGCAGCCCTCTCAGCATCCTCGGGGCCCTGCTCTGCACACAGCAGAGGGGCACAATCACCTCCCTCAACCTGCTGCCCACACTGCTCCTGCTGCAGCCCAGCCTCTGCTTGCCTTTCTGCCCTGCAAGTGCACACTGCTGCCTCAGCTTCAGCTTCTCCTCCCCCAACACCCCCAAGTCCCTCTCCTCAGGGCTGCTCTCCAGCCAGTCACTGCCCAGCCTGCATTGCTGCTTGCCATTGCCTCCACCCAGCTGCAGGACCTTGCCCTAGGCCTTGTTGAACTTCCTGAGCTTGGCTTGTGCCCACCTCTGCAGCCTCTCCCTCGACCTAATTAATCTGGTAATTGGCTGTGCATTGTGTGGTGAGAAGAGCTGATGGCTCATCTGGTGGGAGCCTTGGGCACAGTGTTGGGATGGGTGGGGATATGCAGGGCAGAGGGACTGGGATGAG
The DNA here is from genome assembly GCA_013396835.1 of Psilopogon haemacephalus. Classification (NCBI taxonomy): domain Eukaryota; kingdom Metazoa; phylum Chordata; class Aves; order Piciformes; family Megalaimidae; genus Psilopogon; species Psilopogon haemacephalus. The sequence goes on along the minus strand of VWZI01015903.1, from coordinate 2,502 downwards.
CAGGAGGCATGGCTGTGGTAGGAGTGTGGCAGCCACCAGTGTTTCTGGGAGCTCTGCATGAATCTGGGGCGAGAACTGTGCCCTCCTCGCTGCAGTGCTGATGAGAAGTGCTAAGAACTCTCCTTTTAGAGCAGTTTCACCAGCAGGCTGTGAAAGGAAACAGATTGCTTCAGGCAAGGCATTTAGAGGGTCTTGCACTTCTCTCGATGCTTTTAAGTGCATGTTCTTGCTCTCAGTGAAATGTTGCCTGTCCAGAATGGACTTGCACGGGGAGGTGTTGTGTGTTGCACACACCTACTGTGTGCTGCATTGAGCTGTAGGCACTTGGTTGAGGCCATCCTCACACAGGGGTGCTCCTATCAATGAGAAGGGCACTGTGCATCCAAACATGGCTTTGTATCTCCTTCATTTCACAGAAGTCCATGGCTGGGTTGAGCCAAAGGTTCCCTGTACTCACTTTGCATTTCCCAAGGGCAGGTGATTGCAGAATTACAAAACATTCCTGTGGGAGAAAAACCCTCAGGATCACCAAGTCCAAAGGAGAACTCTACAAGGTGCATCTGAAATCACTGCCCCAAGCTCCACATCCAAATGACCTTTAAACACATCCAGGGTCTTGTTCAGCATCTCTGTGGGTGCCATGGGCAGAGGCATTGAGTGCAGCCTCAGCAAGTTTGCTGAGCACCCCAAGCTGTGTGCTGCAGCAGCCAGGCTGGAGGGCAGGGATGGCATCCAGAGGGAGCTGGGCAGGCTGCAGAGGTGGGCACAAGCCAAGCTCAGGAGCTTCAACAGGGCCAAGGGCAAGGTCCTGCAGCTGGGTGGAGGCAATGGCAAGCAGCAATGCAGGCTGGGCAGTGCCTGGCTGGAGAGCAGCCCTGAGGAGAGGGACTTGGGGGTGCTGCTGGTGGAGGAGAAGCTGAAGCTGAGGCAGCAGTGTGCACTTGCAGGGCAGAAAGGCAAGCAGAGGCTGGGCTGCAGCAGGAGCAGTGTGGGCAGCAGGTTGAGGGAGGTGATTGTGCCCCTCTGCTGTGCTCTGCTGAGAGCCCACCTGGAGTAGTGCATCCAGTGCTGGAGCCCCTGGGACAAGAGGGATGTGGAGATGCTGGAGGTGTGCAGAGAAGGGCCCTGAGGATGCTGAGAGGGCTGCAGCAGCTCTGCTGTGAGCACAGCCTGAAAGAGTTGGGGCTGTGCAGGCTGGAGAAGAGGAGGCTCCCAGGGGACCTTCTGGTG
>VWZI01015901.1:31112-149155 GCA_013396835.1 Psilopogon haemacephalus | reverse complement strand
ATTGGATTAATTTCTGGGGTGCTCCGTCATTCTATACCGGGACACAGTGAATTTGGTGTCTTTGGATTTTAGGAATGCTTATAAGGAAAGTTCAAATTACCTGTTACTGTAATGCCCTATGTGCTACTCATCTGTCTCTTTCTGATTTTTTTTTCCTGTCATTTTTATGGCTATACCCATAGTTACTAAAAATTCTCTTTAGTCTAGAAGTTATTCAGTTATTTTGGTTATTTGCAGTAGGCTTGTTCATGTGCAGTATGGTTTTCCAGATGTGTTGGAGGAATTGCAACTTCTCCAAGAATCTATGGGAAATACACATTGGCATCATGTGAACCTTTTGATTAGAAATGCTTAAAGCTTAATTAGAATTGCCTTTAAAGTGGACCCTTGTTCCACAATAATTTATTGCTTGTGGAATCTAGTTTGACAGTTTTGTGCATAAGCCTTTTGGTTATCCTGTCTTGGGTAAGAAAACACTTCATGTGAGCATCAGCTGCTGTCTAGGAGTCGATGTGAGCAGCCTGAGAGCAATGCATTATTTTAGACAGTTTCCCCCTCCCCCCCAGTTTTGGTGTATATTTATGAAATTCTCCTTCCTGAATTGAGGCACTTGGTAATTCATGCACTAAGTGAGCAGAATTTGCCCTTCTTAAAAAGTGTACTAAGTGCTGCCTACCAACTTCAACATTAATGTTTTGCTGGGGATATATACTGAAGCCTTTGAGAATCAGGAGAAACTCAAGATTGATGTTAGATAGGTCAGAGGTTGGATTGCAACAGGATGTTAAACGTTTGGAGTTTGGGAAATCCATGAGAGCATGCAGCCTACTTTCGGAAATGCAGGAATAAGGAGTTCATTTGTTCTGTGGCAGGGAGTGTATAAAGCAATTGTTGCTCTTCCACATGCATGTAAGGTGCTGTGCAAAAAGGACAGGGAGAGGTAATTAAGTAGTGCTTAGCTTCTGGCAGCTGTTCTAACTCCATCTGAGCATGCTGTCCTTCAGCTTTATTTCATTATTCCTTTGTAATTTTGGTGTGTGCATGAATCAGATTGTCTTTAGGTGCACTTCTGCAAACACTGATGCTGGTGGTGCTTCTGCTCTGGTGGAGCCGCTGGGGTGGTTACAGCTGTTCCCTAGCAGCTGGAACTTGCTTTTAAAAGAACATTTTTATTCTGTCTCTTATTGCCTATCATATCCATGACTTTGTATGAACTGCGGCAGAGTTTCTGAGGCCCTGTGAGAACTGGCTGCACTCCTTGCAGGTGCATCCTATGGTATCTGGTGTTGGAGGGTGCAGCTGCACATGAGCATGTTCTCTTCCTCCTGTCCAGGCTGCAGTGAATTTGTTCTGTCCCTGGCAATGAAACAAGCTGAGCTGGAAATGAGCAAGTGACTTCAGAGTAAAAGGGATTCTCCTCTGGGTGCCATGTGCTGCTCTGCCTTTAATAGCAAAAAACCCAAACAAACCCAAAAACACTCACCACCACCACTAAATAAAGCCCACACCAAAACCAACTAACCGACCAAAAACCAAGAAAAGTTTTAAAAATTGCTTGTAAGCAAAGTAAATATGAAACTAATCAGATTTCCTAAATTTTAGCAGTTGTGTCATCATAATTTCCCTGTAGTTCTGCCTGTATGTTGGAGCTCTCAGATAAGTGAGAAACATTTCTGCTGGCTCCAAGTGATATCAGCAACTTAGGATTTCTGTGCTCCAGCTGCTAGTAGGCAGCCAGATGTATTTAATGTTGGTATTGCCTTATATTGCTCATACTCAGAGGATATAATTTGTAATGTCTGTGATTTACAAAATGCCTGCTTTTGAAACTGACAATCACTTTGTCACTATATGCTATCTTAGAGGTGGAAACACAGCACCTGGAAGATCAACAGTTTTTTTCCCCTGAGCAAAAGGGAGCTAGCCAGTCATGCTCCAGCAGGGCATACAGTACTGTCACTAGTGTGATTGCTTTCTTGGAAACTCAGGATGGGACAGAGCAGTGTAATTTATAGAGTAAGCAAAGATGTTACAGCCTGTGAAACCTCCCGTGTGGTTGTTTCACTGCTGCCTCTAGGGCTTTGCAACCACAGAGCTGAAGGTGCTCTTTCTTTGGGCTGCAGGGAATGGTGGAGCCAAGCAGACCTCATAGATGGTATTCTGTTTTTGTTTTTTTTTTTAAAGATCAGCTATAATGCAGCCTTTCGGCCTGCCACACGACATCTTGGACAAAAGTTTTGGACTAAACCATGTCTACTGTTACATGTTAAATATTCCCTTTATTCTCTAGGATGCATGTTGTATATTGTGGAAGAAGACTTTTCATGTTGGCAGGTGGGGGGGAAGCTTGCCAACTAGTGCCCCATGCTTTTAGCAGCTCTTTTTCCTACCGGAACAGATAAGGGCAGAATTCAGAGTGAAATTTCAGTCACTGCATATTTGCTAGCGAGCTCCTGGGCAATGCCCTTCAGTGCTCATTCGTACAGCGAATACAAAATAGTCACAATTTAGACAATTAAAAGATACTGGAAAATTTTGGCATATGGCAGATTTATTCCCTTAACATTCTATTGATGTCTTACACTCCCCCTAGCACCAGAAGATAAATAAAAATGTGTTGTAACCTGAGACTTAATTTTTGGTTATCTAAACTTTGGTTTTACTTTTTGGTAAAGGCAAGAAGCGAGGGACCTCTTAAATGAAAACCTGAGTTGAAACTGCTGTCACCAGCTGTTTATGTTGTTTGTTTGCCATTTTGTTTTGTGCTTTTTTTTTTTTCTCAAGTGTAATAATCGAGACAACAGTACACCTCTGAAGTAGTGTGTGTTTTAGTAAGTGCAATTAATACAATGTTTGTGGGACTATGAAAACCCTTTTATGTTTCACATCGTAAATTTTTGGGAGAAAGAAGCAAGTGGGATGATGTTTATTTTTAAATTTAAGGGTTATTCTTCAGGCTCTTCTCAAAACTCAAGGGCAATTGACATTGGGTAGCAGAAAAGTACTTTGGAAATTGAGTAGCCATTTTCAAAATCCACTTGTAACATGGTAAAAAAAAAAAGTGGCAATCTACGTCAGTTACCAAGGATTTTTTTGTTGGAGAAAGTAATGAATTTAGACCTAATAGCAATCTTTGCTGCTTGTCTGTGCTTTAAAAATCCGAAGTAAACTCTCAAGAGTTTATTTTATTATTATGCATCCTGAAGTGTTACAAAAGTGTAGGTTATTTTTTCTTTAAATTATTTGTAGCATAAAGATAAATGCAGTTATGTTTTTTTCCAAACTTACTCTCTCTTAATATGTTTGTGGGGCAAGGTTTTGTTAGTGGAGGGGCTACAGGGGTGGCTTCTGTGAGGAGCTTCCCTCATGTCAGATAGAGCCAATGCCAGCTGGCTCCAAGACAGAGCCACTGCTGGCCAAGACTGAGCCAGTCAGTGATGGTGAGCGTGTGTGAGAATATAGGGGGGAAAAAAACCCTGTGGAATATAAACTGCAGCCGAAGAAAGGTGTGAGAATATGAGAAACAATCCTGTAGACACCAAGGACAGTGAAGGAGGAGGAGGAGGTGGTACTTAAGGCACCAGAGCAGAGATTCTCCTGCAGCTCATGGCAAAGACCGTGCTGAGGCAGGATGTCATCTTGCAGCCCACGGAGAACCCTACAGTGGAGCAGGTGGAGGAGCCCAAATGAGACCGTGACTCTGATGGAAGCCCATACTGGAGCAAGCTCCTAATAGGACCTATGACCCCATGGAGAGAGGAGCCCAGGTTTGCTGGCAGGACTTGTGACCCACATTGGAGCAACCACTTCCTGAGAGACCCCACCCTGTGCAAGGGACTCATGCTGAAGCAGGGGAAGAGTGTGAGTAGTCTCCCTCTGAGGAGGAAGCACCAGCAGAAACAACATGCAGTGAACTGGTCATAACTTCTGTTCCCTGTCCTCCTGCACTGATTGGGAAAGAATAATAAAGTTGTGCCCAGGAAGAGGGGAGGGGTGGAAAGAAGGTGGTTTTAAAATTTGGATTTATTTGTCATTATTATATTCTGATCTGATTGGCAGTAAATTAAATCCCCCAAGTTAAGTCTGTTTTGCCTATGATGGTAACCAGTGAATGACCTCTCCTTGTCCTTTTCTTGACCCATGAGCCTTTCATTTTTTCTCTCCTGTGCAGCTGAGGGGAGTGATTGAGCAGCTTTGATGGGCACTTGGCATCCAGCCAGGATTAGCCCACTGCACTAAAATATGTCATGCCTGAAAAATGGCTCTTTTTCTGCTTTCTGTCGTCTTCTTTTTAGGAGAAGTTGCTTTTTTCCCCCCCTTCTTCTTCTTCCTTCTTTTGTTGAGCAGGACTTCTAAGCGTAAGATAAAGAAAATACACAAATACATAATGAATCCTTTGGTATTCACAAAAATTGAATCAAATATTCAGTGAATGTTGCATTAGAAGGAAAACAATGAAGCTGATACAAGTTAAATGTATGGCTCTGGTATAATTACTGTTGCTTGTAACGTACTGTAGAAATGATCAGTAATTCTTTTAGAGACAGCTAAAAGTGGCAGAAGAGCAGAGCTGATCTAAAGGGATTTTAAGCAGTGTAAGCTGACAGGGTTGCCTGCTGAGTCTGAGAAATAGCAGATTGGCCTCTAGTTGCCAATGCACTTGACGCTTTGCTGTCACCTGGAAGCTGACCACATCTCATTGGTTCTATTAATATTTGCTAAAACTAATTTAAACTCAAATAAAAAAGGCTTTTGAGGCAGAGCATGAGATCTTGCTTCTCTTCACTGAGAATTGTCCAGACATGATTTTTTTCCCAGCAGACAAATTTGTAAATATGTATAGCAAATTGCAACATAGCTATGTCCTTAGGGATTTGGCTATTTAGCTTCTGGAAACCTGCTGTCTGCAAAATTAGTACCTTTTTTTTTTTTTTTTTCCCTCTCCTAAAAGATGTCAACACCAGAATAAGAATTCAAGAAACTTGTGTTGCTTGTGTGCATCTTTGTACTGGTAGCAGTGGGATGCAGCCGGACATGGGCTGATATATCGCTCAGCAGGACAATCCGAGCTGAGTGCCAACCTTTGCCCATGCTTCTCAGGCTTTGACAGCATCAAGCTGCAGCTGCTGTTGAGCTCTGAGCATGTGTGGTTGTAACTGGAGGCCACACTCAGAGGCCTTCCTGGAAAGCTTAGAGCTATGATGCCTGAATGATCACTGAATGTCTTGCAGATGCATGTTGGTGATATATTATACACCTATACCTAGACTGCCCTCCTACAGCCTCCTATAGCACAAGGTGATGTGTGGAATGTCATGCACTCTGTTTGAGTCCACCTTGACCTGTTCAGGGCTAACAAGCAAACCAGAGAAAGGCTGTGTAGGTCAGTGAGAAATAACCTTGCTGTTAGCTTTAGTTAATTATTCACACTCCTTTGCTGAGCTACTGTCCAAGCAAACTCTGTGTTCTCTTCTCACTAGAGGGATTTTATTCTGAATTGGAACAAACTCAAATCAACCCCACAGAGTTTCACATGGAAACAGTATGAAGTTTAAGGCTTTTCTCTGCTTGTTTCTTGGGAAATTGTTTTGGTTTTCCTTGAAGCATCAATAGATGCAAACAATACTTCCATTTTCTGGTGAATTTGACTGGAGATTGAAGTTTGGAGTAAAATGCAGAACTACCATAATCCCTCCTTTCATTATGAACATTTCACACAGCTATAGACATAATTACATATGATGAAGATCTTATGGCAAGACATGGGCTGTTAACCCTGATTCCCTGGCAGAACTCCCAGTTGAGTGATTATCTTCTAGCCACATAAATTTAATTTTATTTTCTATTGGATAGTTGTTTCCTTCACTTTGTGGAATGAATTGCTCTTAGACTGTAGCAGTGTTAACTGGTATGCTTCACCCTAGAGATAACTACGATTAAGTGACTAAAATTCTCATTGTATGATATATAAAGAACTTCTTTGGAAATGAAGGTCTTAAGGAGATTGAGGTAGTAGACAATTAAGTGATTCTTTCCTGTGAGAATTTGGAAAGAAGGTGTTCTCCTTGACTTCCTCTCCCTATGGAGGTAGTTATATTTGAGGAAAGAATGGTGATCTTTCATTCTTCTATTATCCCTTGAAACAAAGAGAAAAAACAATTTTGAACTTTGAAAATCTTAACTAGTCATATCCTTAAAAGGGTCTGTCATATCTTGAGAAGCTTTGCCTTGAATGGATCACTTCACATTTTTTGCCCTGAGGCATTATGCTGCCATTTGCTTTGACTGATGGATAGCTTCAGCACAGTAATGTGAGTAATGAGAATAATAAGAATTAAGGTGTTCATGTTCATAAAAATCAATAAAGTAATCTTATTACTAGGGTGCATAAGGGACGTAGACTATTTCACGGTTAGTTCAGTGCTGTTTCTAAGAAATCTGTATAGAAAAAGGAAATCTTAATTCATGTTTACTAGCTATCAGGAACACTTCTCACAAAAATTACTCAGAATTTTGGAAGCATAAAACGAGAATGTAATCAGGAATTAAATTACTCTGTGTGCAGCAAAGTTGCGCAAAATTAAGAAGATGGGACAGAGAAAGTTTTAAGTCATAGGTTTGAGATGGAAAGACTGCTTAAGGGCTGTTCCTGGCTCTTGACTTTTCAAACCTAACTCCCATTAAGCTTGAAACTTTTGCTGTAGCTTGAATGTTGAATTTGAGACTGCTCTTTGCTCCTGGTAATTAATTTCTTGAAAATGAAAGTGTGTCATACTAGAATATATATTTGTACAGAAAACTAGAGTTGGAATGACAGTACCTTATAGTTGATCTCCCTGTCTTTATTACAGTCCACGAGCTTCTCCATCTTATTTTCTTCTCCTGTCCTGTTGAGGAGAAGGAGTGTGAGAATGGCTAACTGGGGATCTGGCAGCTGACTAAGGTCAGCTCACAGACTTAAGAAGCACTGAATTGTCATCTGTGTTTTAGATGTCTTATGGAAAAAATAAGAGGTATCATTGGCTTTGTTTTGCCTATGTGCAAATCTTTAGAGTGACTTAAATAAGCTCTGTTACCTTCATTAATTACAGCAGCAAGTAGACTCACCACTTTACTTCTGTAAATGTCTTGCATTTATGGGGTGAAACTAGGAGTAGACTGTCTTGCACAGGGATGTAAATGTTTCTCAGTCTATGCAGGAAATGTGAGATCTGGCTGCTTTGAGGCCAGAGATCATCACCTTATTGATGGAGTTGCATGGCCTTGTGCCCAGCGCAGTCTGGCCAGATCTGGGGGAGCGTAGTTTCATGTATGTTGCTTTGGTATTAAGCAGCTAAATGTAGAAATCTTGGGGGGTTGCAGAGACAACTGTGGTATGGAGATGTGCAGTTTATGTTATCTTGTGCTTAGAAAAAATTGCAGAGGGCTTTTAGGGATGTCTTTGGTGGTTTCTCAGGACTGAAGGCTGGTTGTGGCACCAGCTCCCCTGTTGTTAAAGCAATTGCAGCATGATATACAAATGTATGGTTTGGTGAAGTTAAAAACCTGGCAGCAAAACCACAGCCCTTCTCACAGACAAGGTCGAATTTTGTAGTAGTATAACTCGTTGTTAAATAAACACCACAGGGTGATGGGGGGGGGGGGTTGTACTAGGATGAGATACAAGTTTTTATTTTGTTTTTTTCATACTCTAAAGTAGGAAAAGATAAGTTGCTTAAAACTTGCAACAAAGTCATCTGCATGACAAAAACGCCAATTGTAGTGTGGTACTGAATATGTAGACTTCTTTAGAGGATGGAGAGTCTTATTACTGGACTGATGGCCATTGTAAATCTGATAACTTACCTGTCTTCTCCAACAGCTACTCTAATAGCCCACACAGACCTCCATATGATTTGTGTTTTTAATTAATCTTTCATGAGAATAAATGTCCAAAAGCGATTAGTGATAAGATCCAGTGGATGGCACTGGGAAAGAGAGGTTGATCTCTTCTGGAATGAGCTTATTCATCCGAGAGAACAGATGTTTTGGTAAAGCCATGCAGTACTTGATTTTATGCCCAGTTTAGGGTATATGTCTGCTATGCATTTTACAAAGATGTGTGACTGGAGTCCACCAGGTTGTTTGGGGTGGGAGGTAGAGTACAGAAGGAAGGGTTGCCACACAACTTTAGGTCACCTTTATCTAGGCAGTGTTGTAGTCAATGATGAAAGCTGAATGAACCAGGAGAGGACTGCAGCCTGAAAAATGCCTCAACTCAATAGCTCATATCAGCAGACTCTGATGGTGGGTCTCCTGGGTGTCATCAATTTACATGGGGCACTGGAGCAGCCTGGCCTCACTGAGGTGTGGATTCTCCATCTGCCTGACTGACCAGAGAGGCTCTTGGGGGAACCTAATTCCCATCTGCAGGTCCTGTGCAGATAAGTCAAGCTCCTTTTTTTGCTTTAGATGACTGGTCGTTGTGTGCAAACTTTGGCAATTACGTGCTATTTGCTGAATGGGTTTGAAGGTACTGTAGTGCCAGTGCAGTTTGGAAAGATCAGCTCTCTGGGTGACAGGCTACGTGTGGCATCCACATGTGTAGCACACAGACTGGATCTACTCTGCTGTTACTGGGCAGTGGCCTCTCAGGATGTCCTTCCAATTGAAAGTGCAGAAGGGATCAGATAGTTTAGAAAGAATCTACTTCTGTGACTGTTGCTACTCTGAATTCTAAATGACCCAGAAGCCAGAGCTATTCACTGCGTTCACTCTTCAGACCACAAAAGGCAGAGCACTGCTTTTAAGAAATATGGTTTTATGGAACAAAAGGGGAAGGAAGCTCTATGAAAATTTAGTTAAATGTAAATGTGTTAAATGGTACATGAACTAGTCAGGTTTTCATGATTTATCCATTTTAAACTTCAAAGGCTCTGGTTAGCTTGCATTTTTAAAACTAATGAGTTTATCACAGCCAGTGGGGAAAAATGGTTCAAGTATATCAGCTGTAAATTGGTACAAAGCACTAAAAGGGACATTAGGCTCTAATCAGATTCTAACAGTTCATTAAACCTGCCTTTCCTCAGTGGCTCTTTGTCTTCCCCCCTCCCCCGCTCCTGCCTGTGCCTCCTGCACAAGCCAACCTCATCCCTTCGTTCAGGCAGGTAAGACCTCCTCAGGGACATGAAGCAATATCAGCTCATCCTTCTTTGTCTATGAGCTAAACAGCCCAGGGGATACTTGATGATAGCGTATTCCTGATCTTGCTGTAAAACTCAGCTGTGCTGTGTATAAGTCAAGAAGTGAGAGGGACCTTGCTGCTTGCAGAATAGGCACTGGGGGAGCCAGGAATGCCAGACTGTTTCCTGCTCTTGCTCCACCCCAAACCACATCCAAACCACTGGAGTTCAGCGATGCCCAAGAGAAATTCTGATAAGTAAACAGTGCACCACCCTTTCTGGGAAGAAGGATGCAAAGTCTGGAACAATTTCGGCCAGCTGTTTGTGGCATCAGTCCCTCCTGCTCTTTCCCCACCTCTTGCCTTGAACACTCCGTAAAGATCAAGGTGCTCAAAAGAAACTGCTGAGAGGATAGAGCAAAAGCTTTTATTTCTTAATTCTTCCTGTTATGTCAAGCTTAAAATACAGTAGATACACAGCAGTAGCACGGCATGGACTGGGACATCTCAGCTGTTTTTCTTCGTTACCATGTTTGAATGCAGAGGTGTTTTGCCGAAAATGGTTTGATATCTTGTAGCTTAAGCTTTTAAAGCTTTTTGTGAACTATCTTAGTTTTAAGGGGGGGGGGGGAGTCTGTATTTACTGCTGCGTTTGCTTGTGTGTTTTACTATCAGGCTCCTGACTGCCCCATAGTATAAAGCTAAAGCTCTGTGTGATCTAACACATTGAGTTCAAAGTGAGTGTGACAGGGACTTTAAGCTCTGCCTGTGGCACCTTGGAGAGTGAGCATATTGCTTTCCCTGATTTTTCAGTATGTTCTTGAAATAACAATAAAGGAGTATACAAAAACAAACAGTTGCTGCAATATTTATATCTCTGAAAATGAAGATCCTAGAACAAGGTGCATTCATTGGGAAAAAAAAAAAAAAGAAAATGTATAAAGTAGCTGAAGTTTTTAAAATGTACTTTGGAAGCTCCATTAGGACAGACAGTTTTTCTCAAAATTCCCCTGAAGCAGCCATGAGCATAATCTTTATGAATAATGGCACCACACAGATCTGCTGCCCATGAAACACAGGGAAAGCATTTTTTCCAGTACAGTGTGGTTGTTGAGGACTACGAGGTAATGGTTAGAACAGAGGTGAACTTCCAGTTTGGAGTGCTGCCTTCAAGATGGGGCTGCAGATAAGTAAGTGGCTATGAATGATACATGCACTTAAAAGTGATATGTGCTCTAGTTTTGCTGTTTGAAACATAGCTGTGATATCTTGTATTTCTGTACTGCTCACCAAGGTGTTTGTATTCGTAAGATTATAGCTTGAGGGATAAAATATCTTTTATTCTCTCTGTGTTGTCCAAACTAAATGGCAGCTGAAGGGGCTAGCTTTCAAATACCAGCCTTGAGCCTTGGCTGGAATAGAAGATTGACTCGGGTTGAGGTAGTGTTTGAACTGAAGGCACAAGAAATAGTTTTGTGTGTCTACATAAACTGTGCTAGTAACAGCAGGGTGAGACGTTCAAAGCAGGGATGTTGATTGAAGAAAGAACAGTCTTATGGATCTCACTGAAACTCAGCATGTATTGCCCAGTACTACAAAGACAATATGTGTTTTTAACATGTTTTTAACATTTCTGTCAGAGATGAGTGTAGTGGAGGTTGTCATTGACAAATCCCAGTAACTTTACAAAATAATGAGTTATGAGAAATGTGAGGCATGTTAATTCATGGGATGTATGTGTACAAGCCTTCACTACACCTTCTCTGAACTCAAGCATATGCATTCTCAGGTAATACAGAGTGTTACGATGGAAATCATATATACACAAGCATACTTGCCAAAAACCTGAAGCTATTTGACATTGCTGTTCTTCTTTCCAGTTCTAAAGCAAGACATTTGTTTATGTTCACCTGTGTGATAATTTCAAATTCAAAAATTGTAATTAAGGACAGTTTTACCTTGTTGCCCATGAAGACTTAATTCTCTTTTAAGGATAACAGTAATTTACTATTTTAGCAGAAGGAGCAATTTGGTAACTACTTCTTGAAATTAATATTACATCTTTGTTATCTTAATTTCCGCTAAAAGAAGCTCACTTACTTTCACAATATCATAGAACTCAGCTAGTGAATCAAACCAGGTGTTTTTAATTATTTTTTTTTTTAACCTTGTGCTTTTTTGCCTTAGGACACCAGCGCCTTGGAGAACAGAATGTTAATGCTTGATGGGATGCCGGCAGTCAGAGTCAAAACAGAGCTGTTGGAATCCGAGCAAGGGGTAAGCAGAGGATTCTACGTGACCTCCTTTGGCAGCACACCAATGGCCCTTCCTGAACTTGTCTGTGGTTAGCTGTCCTTCCCTTTGTATTGTTATTTCTTTGGTTTTTCTTAATTTCTGTCATTTTGAAGCTCATTGTCTTGGGAGACGTACTGATGATCATCCAGGCTTATCTGCTGGAAGCACAGAACAAAACTCTCTGGAAGACTTATTCAAGTTACCTCGGGTAGCTGAGATACTGTTGATATAATTTTAGGATTGTTAAAAAAAAAAAAGTTGTAGTTAAAAAACCCAGGAAAGAATAATGGATTATGGTAAGGGAGCAAAATTCATATGTCTGAGAAGCCCATACGTGCAGCTTTGCCTCCATGGGATATTTGTTGTACTGTGGTGATTTTGCATTTTACATGCTTTTCTTGGTCCATTTTATGTTTGTGCAAACCTCACTTTCTGATGGAATACACTTGTTTATAATACAAGGGGCTAGAAGGTCCAGATAGTTAGAGCTGGTATCGTGTCAGCTGCCAAACACAGGACAGACATCTTGAATAGGATTTAAATTTTCTGTGGATCAAGCTTTTGACATTAGAGCGGTAGATTTTAGGAAAATAGAAGGCCACAGTTTTGGTCAAATTAAAGGTATTTTCTCACTTATATGGTAGGGGTTGTTGATTAATATGTGGACATCTCCATTTAATGGATTTTGTGCATCATGGATTTTTGGGGTTTTTTCCTATACATCTTACATTATCCCCCAAAATCCACACCACCTTACTACTCTGAAGACAGATGCCTTCAACAAGTAGAAAGTGTAATAGAAGCAGAAATGCTCCTGCTATGTAGGGGTGGGATTTTGCCTCCTGTTAGTTGTCTTTCTTCCTTCTTGCCATTTTCTCCTGCTATTTTAATTGAGAATTTAAATGACATGGAAAAGAGAGAATTAACTTTCAGGATGACTTAATTTGAAAGACTTGTAAGGAGGTACCAGTTATTCAAAATGTTTTTGAGGCTTTGAAAGAAAAAACCCATGACATTTAATGGAGTTTTTGCTCATCTCTCTGCCTTCTTGAGAGCAAGTACCCTCAGAAAATTGTATGAGACGTGACAAATCCATTAGAGGCAATTTTTAATACTTTCTGAATACTTTGCATTGTGTCTATGCATGTAACATAAACCTTTCTATGTATTGTTCAGAAGAAAGATATTTAATTGATAATTGCTTTTGTCTAGTTTAAAATAACTGCTATGCATGATGTATATTGTTGGGTCCTTTATGAAGAGTACTTCCTTTCACAAAGACTGATCTGATTCTAGAAGACCTATTTGGTGTCTTAGTGACTGGAAGGAAATGAGCAGTATTTTCATTTCCTTAGGGTTTTTAAAATAAAATTTTACAGACTTCTCTGTAAGCAGAAGATTATGTCATATTTTTCGGTGACCCATCGGTTGGACAAAGAGCCTGGTTTGATTTGGGGTTTTATGTGCGTTGGTACTAATTAAGTAGTGTCTGGTCAAGAGTGTCTGGTACCTTTATGGCCCTTCATTAGGGAACAATCAATAAATACAAAATGAATTCTCCAGTTCACTAACAGAGGAGCTAGCCATTAGGATGGCAATTCTCCAGCAAACAGCTTAAACTCTAAAGAGAAAGGTGGTTGAAACAGATGTTTGGCATGTGCTTCAGAGACTCCTTTGAATATGTAGATGTTGGTAGGTAGGCATAACAGGAACAAGTGGTTGAAGGGTATGATTACCAAAATCAGGACATGGAGCTGTTTGGGAAGATGAGTATGTGTCTTGCAGTGTGTTTGAGTGCTCTGTGTCCAAAACTGGCCTGAAAAGTTTGTAAGAAGCATTCGTAAACATCATCTCAGTCTTTACACTGCAGAAGGGTTACATAACTATAGCAGGCGAAGGTACATTTAAAATGCAATACAGCATAAAGAATAAGCAAACAAAGAAAGTCCAGTCCAGCTGGAATTTTAGGGCAGCCCTGGGAGAATGAAGCTATGTGAACTGCTCCCACTGCAAACCAGCCCAGTCCCTAGCTGAGGCCAAAAGGAAATTGGAGATGAGGCCTGGGCTTCAGTGGTGCTTCGTGTACCGGATCCTGTGAGACTGTGACTAGAAAAGTGGGAGGGACTCTGCAGTGGCAGTGATGCAGTGAAGACAAATTTTACCAACCTGGGCTTAAAAGACATTGAGTTCAAGCTAGATGATTGTAAGGGAGACATGCTTAATGAAATATGTGTTTTGAGTGAAGTTTGGAACAAAGAAATATTTACGAGTGAAATGGATTTTCTCTTTGCTTTGGAAAAAGTTAAACCAGCTCTAATTTGTTTTACTGTCGCCAATTTTAAATAGTTTAATGATTTTTAGAAGGCCATCAGCATTAACAAGAACAGATGCTTATTTTTCCAGTGAGCTACTGTCCTTAATTTTGCACAGATTTAATGCAGACTGTTGTTTGAGGCTTCAAGAAGACACAGTGCTGTTTTAATGACTTTATCACAAATGAAAAAAAGACATTACATAAAAGATATCACATTGCCCTTTAACAAGGCTTCGTTATTATCTCCCCTACTGTGGGACAGGAGCTAGCATTGCTAGTAAATTGGTAGAATTACTTTAGAAATGTGAATTTGCTTATCATTTATTATCCTCCAGTGACCTACAGCTTTGGATCTTTTGATCTGCAGTAAAACCTTTTCATGTCAGTAACCGGCTTCAGAGAAGGAGCTGAAGAAGGTGGCTCCTCCCTATATAGGTCAAGATGGGGTACTTCAGCAGGAAAAAATATTCATTCTTTGGCAGTGTCAAAAACTATTTTGAAAAGTAGTGCTGCTCGTTGTTAAAATGGGGAGGGGCTGGGTCAGTTTAAATGATTGTACAGACTGGGCATTGAATTTAGCTGATGGCTACTATAAAGAAGTTAGGATGGATAGCGTTGACTGTGTGTGAAGGCGAAGCCTTGTGGGTCATTGCAGGATGTGGCCCAGTTTCCAAAAACTGGTAAATGAGTCTATCTTAGTCACATGGAGTTCTGCTTTCTCAAGTATTTACAGAGTTGAGCCATAAGCCTTTATTAAAAGGAGGTAAGAATGCGGGACTTCTGTGCCACAATTCATCTTCAAATGCAGAGAATAATGAACCTCTAGTTTTCATCAGCCTATTTATTTCCAGATTTCCAATCTCATCCGTTCCTGTGCCTGCATTTTGTCCTTTCAAATTGTTATTTGAGGATTATATATCTTATTCTGAATTCAGCTGCTAATTCAGCTTATTCCATCTTCATTCCCATGGCTTATGAATTATGAATAGAGTAACTAAGATGGCAAAAACCTTTAACAAGCCAATGTTGATCTGTATGTCTTGTATTCATCCAAATTACATTGTTGTCTTGTGTCTGAAGAATGCCATCCACGCTTATGCTACTATATGCATAAATATATTATGCCTCAGCCTGGGTTAGCACTGACGGTTTTATTTTCAAAGATTTCCAGAAATTCAGTTGAGAACAATCTCAATGGCAAAGCTTGCTCCTTGGCTATAGGGGCAACTGTTTCATGTTGACTGACTCAGTTGTAGTATTATTAGAAGAAAGGGCATTTGTGGTTGCTGCTGCAATTTATGAGTCTCTGCTTTGGTCAAATAATTAATTTTCATTTGAATTACTTAATGTTTAACATGACTAATTTGGGGAAACAAGTGGCATGCAGACAGTGCACATGTATCAGTCACTTCTTTCTGTTGACTTTCTTGGTTTTGCAAGAGGTGATACTTGAGAAGTGTTATTAAGGTGTAAGAAACACAGCTGAATACAATTCATAAATATATGATGTTCTTCAGAAAGAGATGCATTTCTGATCCCGAAGACCAATAAGGACATAACCTATAGGGCACAATGCAAATCCACGTGAGATGTACCTAAGGAAATGCATTTCCAAGCATTGCTGGAGGATATTCTTGCAATTCAGAAGAGTGCAAGACACATCCCAGAGGGATGCACCACAGCATCATCAGCTGGATTAATTAAGCCAAGGGAAACAGCACAAGCTGATAACAGGAAACAGCACCTGGAATGAGGAATAAAAGGTAGCCAACTCCTACAACTTTGCTCTCAACCTGGCATCACTAATGTATTCATTGCTGGTGATTGAATTATGTCAGAAAAGTTGGGTCACTAATTCAAGAAAACCCAACCTGACAGGAGAAAGGGAATGACTGTACATTCTGCATTTATGCTGTTAGGAAATCATGGATACCATCTATCTTATGGAGACGGAAAGGGTGGGAAGAACATTGGGTGCTGCTATTGACAAAGGCATGTAGTTACAGCTGATTAACTATATCTGAAACAACATTGTGAGCCACCTTTACTGCTCCTGGGACCCAAGCTACTTACATCATGTATGTCTGCACGGACTATTAGAGTATTGTATGTGTTACTTACTCCTTTTGAAGTTAACCCCCATATAGAATGGAGAGCTAAGGGGGTTTTGCACCATGGTTGTAAATGTAGTTTATTTATTTGAGATTTTTTTTTCCCCCTGGGGATCAGACACAAAAGTGCAATAAAAAAGTAATAGATTTAAGACTAATAGGAAATGATAACTTAACCAGCTCAGTCAGCACACTCACTGTCATACTTGCCAAGCAGTCTCTTTGCCAAGTTAACTGAGTTTACGGATAGAAAATGCAGGTGGGATTGTAAGATGTATGATGCTGTCTGAAATTCTCACTGAGACAGGGATCCAAGATCCTCTGAGACTTAATTTACTGACTGCTGTCTGCCATTCCTTTTCTTTCCTGGGCAGTTAAGTTGGCTGTTAGAGAGCACTGCAGGGAATATATTCCTTGTTCTGTCTGGTATTGTTTGTTGTATATGTGGCAGGAATGGGAATGGGGAGACTTCTGGTTGTGAGTGAGCACTTAATTGCCTTATACACTATACACATAAATGGGAGTCTCTGGATATCTTTCTTTAATTAATTAGAAGTTGTGTTTAGACACTGTTTTAATAGGCATGTTCATATGGTTGTGCATCTTAGGAATACAGTTGCAAGTCTAGAAGAAGTGAGGCAGACAAAGATCTCTGCTCCAGACAGCTCATATTTAGCTAACAGTGCTATGGCAGAAATAGGTTTTCCATATCTATAATGATAGAAGGGTGACAAGAATATAATTTCCCTTAATAAAAAAACACCCAGATTTTATGAGGGTTGTATTTGGTAGTGAAGGATAATATTTTATCTGCAAGACTAGAAGGAGATTCAAAGAGAATTTGTGACATTACCCAGAAATTAGCATAACTTAATATATTGTTACAGCTCTGTAGAAAAATAATGGTTACACAATATATTATACATTAAATACATGAGTTGGCAACAGTTTTGGGTGCTTATATGGGATGAAAATATAATCCTGGATTTGGGAAATGGAAAGCGAAGTCTTTAATTTGAGTGTAGTGCTGAAGTGTATTTTGAGATTATAGTTCAGTTCCCTTCTATCTCCAGTCAATTATTTTGTGATCTTACCTTGAAGACAGCTCACTTTTTTGATGATGCATGGGCTCTCAACTTGCTCTGCTACCACAGCTGATGATGGAATTTCATGGAAGATTTATTCAGCTGAGAAACTCTAGCCATAAAGAAAAATAGGCATGGGTCCTGCAAGCTATGTATGTGTTTGTTATTCTTAATTTCTAAATCTTTTTTTTTGTTGTTGTTGAAAATTGCTTTATAGAGATTTAAAAGGTCATTATTTCCTTTACTCCATTAAAAAGTCTAAAAAATGGTGTAAGAAATGTTTTCAACCATGCAGTTATGTACGATTAGGTCATTCGCCTTGATAACCCTAGTTCCAATGGCTCTTGTGTGTGTGTTCCATCATCTGTTTTTTTTCTGGGAATCTCCGGTATTCACAGCTGAAATGTAAGTTTGATAGGAACCAGAGAGGTATAGGTTTTCACTCTTTTCATCTGTCAGAAAGGTATTAATTCTATAATCACAGGAGTGCAGAGCATGCCACTATCAATAGCTTTGTGTCAGTACAGTCTCAATTCCTGTTGAATTCTTTGTTGATACTCAACACAGTTGTCTCATTTTGTGTCACAGTGCAATGCAGTTCTCAGATGCAGTAATGTGAGTGTCATAGTTTTGTTTAAGAGCATGACAGAGAGATTATTCTACTTTGCTCTTAAAGAAGAAGGGCAGTAAAATAATAACGCTCTCTCTGAAATGGAGAAGAATACAGAAAAAAGTTATATTTAAAGATGTGCAGGAAGAGATATGGCATACATGAAATCCTTAACACTCAGGATAGGGCTAGGTGAAAGGTTGGACTGGATGATCTTCCATCCTGGCTGATTTGATTCTATTCTGTTCTGTTCCATGCCATTGTATTGTATTATGTTGTATTCCATTCCGTTGTATTCTATTCTATTCCATTCTATTCTAATACAGATACAGGTTACATGAGGATTCCCCCCCAGCAAAACCAAACCCACCAAACCCTCAGTGCTCCCACCCCTCCCGTTCTAGGCTTAAGCAGTCCTGACTCTGCAACTGGATATTTGCTGCAGCAGTGGCCTTGAAGGCTGTAGTCCACAGGGTACTTACAGTTACCTAGATAAGGATCCCTCTGGAGACCTGAAAAGAAAAAATGAGAAAAGAGAGAATTGACTTTACTGCCCACTTATTGGCAGGATTATGGGATTGAATAACAAAATGACGATATCCGGGGACATCCAGTTCATCCCCTGGGATGGGTCTTGGTCTCTGTAGTTTGGGTTTTCTTAGGAAATCTGGGCCCCCTCAAACCATTACATCGAGTGTTAGACTTCATGCAGAACAGTTATTGGTATCTCAAATGTAGTTACTCTTCTGATCCGGTGACTTACCTGATAGGACCTCTAAAGTTTAACCCAGGTCGCAACTGCAGCAAAATTCAGTAGGTTCCGAGTTAATGTGGTCTGTCTGTTCCTATGGTGAAACCAATGAGAGTGAGCTGGGTAATCCTGCTTCTATTAACAAGAAAGCTACCGTGAATTACCTTACATTTACCTCAGTATGTGATTATGTATATAGATGGGTAGTGCAGACCTGCTGATGCATGGTAACTTCGTCATGGTTTTGCGTTTCTTATTCAAAATATTTTTCTGTCTCAATGAAACAATTGTGAATCAAAAAAATCTTTACATTATTTCACTAGGAGAAAAGTTAATCATTGTGTTTCATCTTATTTTGCTCACTGGTGAGTTTAATACTGGTTGTTAGAGGTTTGTTGTTGGTTTTTTTGTTGTTAATTTTTTGGTTTTTTGGTTTTTTGATAATGTTCATTTAGAGAAGCCAGTTCATTACTATGCTCTGTTTTTTCTCAATAGGGCATGTTTGGAATGGAAGAGAACTGAGCTCCTTTCCCTTTGTTTTGGCTCAGGGTGAAGTGAAATCTTCCTGTATTCTGGGTTTTCACTTGTATGATTGCTATACTTTATTTCTTTAAGGACACTGAGATACTTGAAGTGAGAAAAATTGTGTAAGTGTGCATAGTTATTACATTTTTATTATATGCTGGCTACCTTAAGAAAAACAAGTATAAGCCAGTATAACTCAGTAATTTACAGTATCACAGAACAATTCAGCAGCATGAGACAAATGACACTGTGTTATGATAGTACCAAAATTATTTTAATCTTTGTTGTTTGTTATGAGAAGGGATTACTTCTAGCTTTCACTTGTTTGTTGATGTTCTCTTAACTCTCCTTTTCTATTTTAGGTTGCCTTATAAATAGTCTTTTTAATGTATATTTTATTCTTGTTCTGTATCCTGCTGGGAAGTCTGAAAGAGATGTATATTTTTTAGCATTATTGGCTTTTTTCCTTATTTCTCCCTGTGGAGATCAGTCCTTACATAAATTACTTAAAGGATCCTGTTTTCTTCATTTTTAAATTTATTTTTTGTTTTTAATTCTTTTTCTTCACCCACCTCGCCTCACTCTGCTTCACACTGGGAGGATGAGTATTTAATAAAATGTTAGTGAGGGGGTATCTGCCTTCACAGACATCTTTGTGATAATGTTGTGAAAACAACAGATCATAGGAACCACAGGCAAAAAAGCCATCAGCAGTAAAAGGCAGCGTTCATCCTCCTCTGCCTGCTTAGGAACTGCTGTACTTGCCCAAGGATGGAGCCCAGGTAGATGAGGATGGCAAGGCCTGTAGCAGCTCTACATGACCCACCCCTGTGATGAATCACAGAATGCTGGAAGTGTTGGAAGGGACTTGCAGAGATCATCTAGTCTAACTCCCCTGCTAGCATCACCTAGGGCAGGCTGCACAGGAACACATCCAGAAAGGTTTTGAAACTATCCAAAGAAGGAGACTCTACAACCTCTCTGGGCAGCCTGTTGCAGTGCTCCAGCACCCTCATATTAAAGAAGCTTCTCTTCATGTTGAGGCAGAACCTTCTGTGTTGCAGCTTATACCTGTTGTTCCTTGTGCTCTCATTGGGTGCCACCAGAAAGAGACTGTCCCTTCATCTTGACACTCACCCCTCAAATATCTGTAGACATTAATAAGATCCCCTGTCAGCATTCCCTTTTCAAGGCCAAACAGCCCCGTGTCTAAGTCTTTTTTCTTAGGAGAGATGTTCAAGTCCCCCAGTCATCCTTGTAGCTCTCCATTGTTGGACTCTCTCCAGTAGATCCCTGTCTCTTCTGACAGGGGGAGGCCATAACTTGATACAGTATTCCATGAAGCCACAGAGAGAAAAAGGGGTTGGCAGAGCAGAGGAGATGCTGGGGAGGTGATGGAGGGAGGATAGATGGATGGATGGATCTTCCCAAGTGAGGCTTTTTCATGGAAAGGCTGACATCAGATCAGCTTATCTAGCCCTGTCACCTCCAAATGCCTCCACTCCCCTTGTTCCTTGGGGAGACACCAACTGTGTGAATGTCATCTGCATCCTGCTTCCTTACCTGCTCTAGTGGCATTTGTAGTCCATTGCCTGCTTTCATCATTTACACTAGAAATCAGTATTGATATTGAGACACTGACTGGCTTTGATCTTCCTCTGTGATGCTGTGTGTTGAGCATATGTCACTGAGGTAGATGTTACTGGAAATTCCCTAGCAGTCACATCAGCTTGTCCTTGGAAGACAGCAGCATCAGTCTCTCCTGTGTGGCTTACAGATACATTCAGTTAAGTTTGCAGTACCACAGGTGCTCTTCCACAACATTTGCCACTTCAACTTTTTGCCAGATAGATGGTTTGTATAATAACCAGGTCATATTGGTTCTTGAGAATTGCCAAATACTGGTTGCCTGGTGGTTCTGAATGTTTTCTTGTTGACAATCCTGTGCTGAATTTCTCTGGTGGCTTTGTTCCTTTAATACTGAACAGATGTTTGTGAACAAAAAGGTGTAAACAGGTAAGAGATCACTTGTGGGCTTCTGTTTTGCACTGTGTAACACAGAGTTCTTGGTAAGGAAGTAAGGGTAGGATTGGGTATTAACAATATAAAATGCTTTGCCCTGGATGAATCCCTTCTAACTGTTCCCAGTCACTTTTACCTCCTTTATGATGCTCAGAAGTCTTATTTCCAGAGGACTCTCTCTGATTTTTTTCCATCAATCAAAAGGAGGGATGAGTCTTCTGCAGTGACCCAGATCACCCTTCTGTACTTCTCTGAGGAGGAGTGCACCATTTGCTTCTTTCTAGACATCGGGAGTCTCCCATGGTCTCCAAGGACTTTTGAAGCATTGTAAAGAAGGGTGCTACAAGGACACTGGCCAGCTGTTCCAGTGCTCATGCATGCAGGCAAGTGGGTCCCATGGGTGTCTAGTGATTGAGTCTTCTCAGGTGATCACTGGAATCTAGTTCTCATTCATGACTGGTGGTTCTTTGCTTTGAACCCAGTCTCTAAGCACGAAGGCTGTGCTGGTGAAGGCTGATGCAGAGAAGGCAATGGAGTACCTTGATCTTAGCAGTGTTCACTGTCAGTAATGACTGATTTGGCCATCAATCCACATTTTCCTTGTCCAGCCTTTTGTTGTTGAAGTACTAGAAGTTCTTGTTGTTGCCTTTGATACTCCTTGCAAGCCTGAACTCCGACTGATGAGCTTCAGCTTTCCTGACATCACCTCTGTGTGCCTGTGTGTTATTTCTGTGCTCATACCTTGTGGCCCAGCCCTGCCTGCTGCTGCTCCTTCTCCTGTATACTGCCTTTTTGCACTGAAGCTCTATCGTGTGTTCCATGTCTGCTGAGCTGGTTTTCTGATACATCTTGCTGTTCAAAGTATTGAGGTGCACTAGTCTATCACTTTGATGTTGCCTTTCAAGACATTGAAGTTTTCCTATGCTTTTTATTTCTTCTAGAGCTACTTCTCATGGGATCCCACTTCCTGAAAAGTTCTGATCTATAATCGAGGGCCCAGGTTGATCTAGACTGGGTCTCTGTTATTGTTCCTGAGTCTCAAAACTTCATTACTTAAAGGTTACACCAAGGTTACCGCTGATTACCACATCTACAACCTGTTCTTCCTTCCACATAGGCAGTGGTTGTTTTGTTTCCATCCATTTAGGACTTGAAAATACCAGAATGACTACAGTGGATCAGATGAAAGGCTTTTCATAACCATGCAATGGCATCTCATAGCATATGACTATAGAAAGCAGAAGCAAAAAGTTAAGCATACAATACTACCCTGCTACATTCTGTAGTACCTGTCAGTATACAGACTGGTGATAACAGCAGCAGGTACTGAACTTTAGTGTTGCAAGTTGTCACTGCTCCTTGAGCTCCATGGAGATTTTCCTGATGACCAGAGATTACATGTAACCTTGACCTGTAAAACCTTAAACAGACTTACACCTGCCTACTGACATTCTGAGACTACAGTAAGAGCTTAAGATTTAATGACATAGATGGCAGTGACAAAGAGTGTGTTTCCTGTGATATTCTCCTGATTTATTTTCCCATTATTTTTGACAGAACAGAGTTGTGGATTTTTAGGGAGTCCATGCAGTGTGTTTTCTTGGGTGAGCAGGAGCTGTGGTGCTGAGAACATTGGGATGTGCAAGATTTAAAAAAAAATTTTTTTTTTGTTCCTTTTAGATATTGGATATTGTTAGAGCAATGCTGTGTAACAACCTAATGGGACTATAAACCTTATGTTCAGTGGGCTACTTTGGGCTTATATATTAATATCTTGTTGCTTTGTTGAATAAGAAGCAGAAAGAAGTCATTAATGACTTCCAGCCAAAAAAGCCCTCTGGAAGTTTCTATGTTTTTTATTGCAGAAGCCTGATTTGGAAAGCTCTTAAGCTCTTGTCCACTGTTGCTGCTCTGTGGTTGTAGCAGTTCAGATGTGTGCAGAGATGTACTCTAAATCATAACAGGGGGTGGGATTTGGGGCGGGGGGAAGATAAAACACTTTATATTTACGGAGTTTTACTCTATAAAATCAGGTTATTTCAGAGATCCAAGTTAGACTGCAGGTATAAACTGATTAAAGTGTTAAATCAGCAACATCCACACAGTTCTGTGTGATTTGCAAGTCAAAACATGCCGTGCAAACATGGAACAGAGAGCATTATTGATTTTCATTTTAGAAAACTTCAAAAATAGCAGGCAGAATGGAAGCCAATCTTGAGGCCAGACTTGTTTAATATCTTTATGAATGATCCGGAGGAGGGGATTGAGTGCACCCTCAATAAGTTTGCAGATGAAAGCAAATTGGGTGGGAGTGTTGATCTGCTTAAAGGTGGGAAGGCTCTGCAGAGGGATCTGGAGAGGCTGGATCGATGGGGCTGAAGTCAGTTGTGTGAGGTCAAAGAAGGCCAAGTGCTGGGTCCTGCACTTGAGGCACAACAGCCCCGTACAACACTACAGGGCTGGGACAGAGCGGCTGGAAAATTGCCCAGCAGAAAGGGATCTGAGAATGCTGCTGGTTGACAGTTATTGAAACATGACTCAGCAGTGTGCTCAGGTGGTCAGGAGAAGGCAAACACCATCCTGGCCCATATGACAGTGCAGCCAGCAGGGGCAGGGAACTAACTGATCGTGCCCCTGCACTCAGCACTGGTGATGCCACACCTCAAAAATGTTTCAGTTTTGGGCCACTTACTCCAGGAAGGACACTGAGGTTCTGAAGCATTTCCAGGAGAACGTCACTGAAGCTGCAGAAGGGTCTAGAGAACTGATTTTATGGAGAGCAGCTGAAGGAACTGGATTTGTGTAGCCTGGAGAAAAGAAGGCTCAGAGAGACCTTACTGCTTTCTACAGCTACCTGAAAGGAGGTTGTGGTGAGGTGGGTGTTGGTGAGAGGAAATGACTTCCAGTTGTGTTGGGTGAGGGTTTAGATTGGATATTAGGAAGAAATTCTTTGCTGAAGGAGTGGTCAGGCATTGAAATAGGCTGCCCAGGGGAATCATAGAATGGTTTAGGTTGGAGGTGACCTCAAAGATCATCCAGTTCCAACCCCGTTCCATAGGCAGGGACACCTCCCACAAGAACAGGTCACTCAAGGCCTCATCCAGCCTGGCCTTGAACACCTCTAGGGAGGGAGCAGCCACAACCTCCCTGGGCAACCTGTTCCACTGTCTCACCACCTTCACTGTAAAAACTTTCTTCCTCATACCCCTGGAGGTGTTAAAAAAAAATCTATAGACATGGCACTCAGGGACACGGTTCAATGGCCATGGTGGTGTTAGGTCAGTGGTTTGGACTCTATGATCTTAAAGGTTTTTTTCCAAGCAAAATGATTCTAAGTCTAAACTATTCTGGTTGGCTTCTGAATTGTATTCATTTGTAGAGAATAAACTGAAAAAAATCCAAAGTGAAAAGGTGAGTATTATGTCTGGTCTTAGAACATAGTTCGTAGCTTGACTCATTGAAGCTTGAGTTTGTTTCCTGTGTTGCTCTGCATCTTTGTTTTCATGAATGGATTTAGGCAGAATGACTTGTCTGGGACATGAAATATGCTTAATTACACCCCCACCCCCACTGAATAATCATTCGTGGTATTGGCAGGATAAAGTGTCAGTTTAAGGCAGCTGTTACCATAAAATAAATAGGCACAGTCTTAGTGTTTAATACAGAAGCATTGGTTTATTCATGACTTAAAATTGTTGATAAATACTTCTAGCCTACCCAAGAGCACCCCTTGAGTTTCCTCCCACTTTCTTGGCCTAGACTGGAATGTTACTGTTGTCAAAAAAAGGTAAATATTTATTGAAGTCTGAATGAGGAAATAGCTGGCTTATCAAGAACTTTGTTAGCTTTAAATGGATTATGGAGACATGATTGCAGCTTCCAATAAACTGATATTTGAAGTTGCTGTCTGCAAACCCCAAGTTAAAAAGATAGAAACAGTGCTCCAAATAAGGTAACTCCAAGTCACATATATAGAGTATGAAATAGCTGGTCCACAGCAGAAAGTGTGCCGTAAACTTACTCTTGAAAGGTACTGAATATTCAGCATCCAGCAGAAAATGTATGTACCTGCTTAGTTTTTTAAGAACAGAAGGAGTTCTGTTACTTACTCATGGCACCAATTTGGGGATGGAGTATCATGCAGGAACCTTAAATCTGTAAAAGCATTGGTACCATAATCTCTAGAACTAGTGAGGTGTATAAAAGTCTTTAATCTAGTTGATTTCTTAAAATTATTTAAATTTTCCTCACTTTATGAGGCAGAGTAGTTGATTATATCTCAGCTATGATATTTGTTCTTAATAGTAGAGTTCAAACACAGTTAAATGAATCCATTTTCAACATATCTGTAAGAGAAGATTTTGTGAAGAAGTGAATTTTAGTATTCTTTATGGACTAATTTTTTTCATATCAAATGGAAGGGTATTGTGAAATGTGTATGAGACAGGGTTTATTACTGATTGTATATCCTGGGGTTTTTTTTTTTAGTGTGTTCCTTAATTCCATTCAAATGATTTCAGGAACCATATAATCTCTAAAAAAGATATGTGGGGTTTTTTTTATTGTTAGCCAGTAGTCAGTGTGAGTGCAAATTACATCAGCAAATGCCATCAGAGGACATTATGCTAAAATAACTTTCTGATTAAAGATTTTGCATGTATCATGAATCACAGAATATATCTGGTTGGAAGAGACCTCCAAGGTCATCCACTCCAACCTTCCACCCAGCACTTAAGAGTCAATGCTAAACCATGCCCCTAAGTGCAAGGCTCACATGTCTCTTGACCCTTTCCAATGATGGTGATGCTACCACTGCCCTGGGAGGACCATTACAATGTTTGATAACCCTTTCAGTGAAGAAATATTTGCTAACATCCAGCCTAAACCTCCTGTGGGACAGCTAGCATCCATTTTCTGTAGTCCTGCCACTTGCCACCAGGGAGAAGAAGCTGACTCCCTACTCTCTCCAGCCTCCCTTCAGGTAGTTGTAGAGAGTGATAAGGTCTCCCCTCAGCCTCCAATTCTCCAGACTGAACAACCCCAACTCCCTCAGACACTCTTTGTAAGACACATGCTCTAAGCCCTGATGATGTAGTACCATTTCATGGGTCTCTTTTAAAATAAGGGAGAAATCTTTTTCTCCCAAGCAGTAGTTTTTTCCTTTTCACCTAAAAGATGCATGACCTAGGTCAGTAACTGAGCCCTGACCACTTCTGTACACAAGGAGTTGCTCTTTACATTGAGCATGTGTCCCTGAAGTAAAGCTCAGTCCCCAGCTCAACTGCAGATTATTTTTTTGTCAGAGAACAAGATGACTGAGTATGTCTATGGATGCCAGATGCAATTTAATTAAAAGCCTGTGTGAAGGAGTAGGTTACAGCCACTAATGGCACAAAAGGATGAAGTGGGACCGGTGATGCTCACAGTCTTCAGGAGCTGAAAGGAGGCACAAAGTTAGAAATCCAGGGTGAGAACATTCTGCCACGCCAACCAAGTAATTTCTCTAGCAAGAGGTAATGAATGCTGAATGTGAATTTTAAGAGAAAAATATGCCTGGTGAAAAACCAAAAGGTTTACATTTTTTATAATTGACCTTTGCCATACCTGCTATGAAATACTGCACTGGCAATCTGTCTGGAGCTTTGTACTGTTCTGTGCCCATCTGCTGACCTGGAAAGTGCTTGCCATCTGTGTGGTGATGGGTGCCAGTGCTGAGCCCTCAGCCACAGGCTAACCCAAGTCCTGCATGGATTGTTCCTTGAGCAGCTGCAAAAGCCAGATGAAGGTTGCACCAAATCTGGCTACTCTTTAAGTGTTTCAGGTCTTCCTTTTAAATCACTGACTAACACATTTACTTTTTGTCTTCCTCGTCTTTTCTAGCAGTGTGAAAATTCTGAGGTGAAGAATTTTTAACGTTGACATTTATTTCATTTTATTATTTCTAAATCCTGACTAGCCAGGTGTCCTGGAAGCTGGGCCTGTGCTACTTGCATTTGGTCTGTAGTGCTGTTAAGTCTTCTGACTTTAAGAAGAGGCAGCTGCACAGTGCAGCAGCTAACAACATTCTTCCACCTGTCTGTGCTGATGCTTTCAGTGATGACCTTTGCATTTTCTGGAAGGGTGTTCCTTTAGCAAGATGGCCAGACACAAGAGTATGATGGCTTCTCTGGACTTGCACTACTAGCAGGGCAAGACAAGTGCTCACCAGTCTTTACAAGATTTAATACTTCTTGTAGTAATGATCTTACCATTAGTTCTAGTGGAAGCCAGATCAGCCACTGGAAGGGGTTGTCCCATTCTTTTGCTCTTCCTCCTCTCTCCCCTCCTTAGCTTCTTGACCACCATCCCTGATATCTGTGGGACCATTTGATGAGCCAGTTCATCTTGCCTGTCTGACATGAAAGTAGCCAGGGGGAAAAAGTATACAATAATTTTGCCTTTCTTAGGAGTCAGTCAAATGCCAAAGCAGACTCAAAGCAGAAGGGAAATGTGCAGAGAAGGGGAAGAGTGACAATAAGTTTTTGTTTGTCTGCTACCCAAACTCATGGCTCATGCTTTCGGTCGTGCCACATGGAAGAAATATACTTTATAATTTGCTGTGTAGTTTGCAGGTGCTAAATGACTGAACAAGGCAAGCATCTTGACTCTATCAAAGAATGGCTAACTGACATTACATGAAATAACAGAGCCACACCACAGCACAGCCTTACTTGGTTAGGATGGAGTGGAGGTTTTCCTGCAACCCTGTTTTTCTGAGCAAATCTGTTGCTATTTTTTAAAATGTTTATTTGGTTTTGTTCTGTTTTTAAAGCCATCTTTCTGAGCATGAGGAATGACACATGCGAAAGAAGAGCAGTTTTTAAACATCATGGGGAATTTTGTCTGAGATCCATCCTTTACAGCATGTCTTTGTAGGCTGTACTGTTTCTGGTAATGGGGTACATCAACCTTTTGAGCCACACAACAATTCACAGGATCAAGGCCTTTATTTATGGTGGCGATGTATCTGCATGCTAGGAATCTTGGGAGCATGTCATACACACACACACACACACACAAAAGGGAGTGTGGTGGCACAGATCTGTTAAGATTTATTGTGTCATTACCTCATATGAAACAGTAAGATTGTCCTGGCATGACTGAGCAAAAACAATGGTGTGAGAGTATCATTATTTATTTTGACTCCCTGCTGATTGCCCCTAGACATTTCCGGGAGCAAATGCATCCTCAACAGCAAGGTCTTTTGTTTCACATGGTTCCAAAGACAGTAACTGCAAGGAGCAAATCTTGATCTACATCATGTTTCTTTCTTCAGCATATTCTGTAGATTAAATGCATTCATGTGTGAGTTAGTGAGACTCTGTAATTGGGAATCACTTCTCCTTCTGGCTTCTGTTTGCTCCTGTAAAACCTGACAGAAAAGCCCCTGGGAGGATGACTTGGAAGTTTACATTGAAGAAATGTGAAGACCAATCTCTTTCCTTACAGACCTGGAGAAAGAATAAGCTCCACACAATATATTTGCTGTCTTATGAGAGTAATGAACCCGCAGTTGCTGCTGTCTGCAGGAACAAGAGACTGCACTTGGGCACTTGGACTCATGCTCAAGATATAACCCATGGCATCATTCAGATGGGTTTAGAGTTGTAGGATTATTGTGGGGAAGTACTGAGTAGTGACACAGCATTAATGTAATCTTACTATGTATCCATTGATAGGAATT
Organism: Psilopogon haemacephalus; assembly: GCA_013396835.1. Lineage (NCBI taxonomy): Eukaryota > Metazoa > Chordata > Aves > Piciformes > Megalaimidae > Psilopogon > Psilopogon haemacephalus. The sequence continues at coordinate 120,559 of VWZI01015901.1, read as the reverse complement.
TGAAAGGAATAAGCTCTCTTTTTTTGTATGAGAAGCTTCATAACCTCTAAGTGAAGCACCAAGCATTGAATTTTGATATTTTAACTTGGATAGATCCTAGTGCTACTGGAATGGTTTAAAAGTGTGTAGTGGGTTTGCAGTTACCTGTCCCCCCCCACCTTTTAAAACCCTGGCTAAAACTCAGAAAAACACACTGGAAGTTAATAAATGAAGCTTTATATTTACAGCAATGCAAATATACAAGCAAATATTTACAAGATATAACAGATATTTACAGAAATATACAGTAAAAAAGGCAATACACACACACCACACCCCTCCCAGAGACCAAAATCCCCAAGAGAGGATAACCAAACCCCCCTACCACCTTTCCCCCCTTCCCCAGCTTTATCTTACCACCTCTTGATGCTGCAGATAAACTGAAGATCAGAGAGATTAATGGTAGGAGAAAAGGTTGGTAGGTTTAGTGATTTTACTCTGAATTCAGCCAGCAAACCCGAGAGACAAAGGAGAGAGCTGCCGTAGCCAGCACAGACCCAAGCCAGACTGGCCCTCTGCTAATCTCTTTTGTTTTGGGAACATCTCTTAAAACAATTTTTTTTTCTTCTCTCAGTGAAACTTGGTGAAGTGACACTGTGTGTTTAACTCTCTCTCAACTAATAGTCTAATTTCTCACTCAAATTCTCCAATTAGCTCAAACCAACACAAAGTGAAGGATATATGCTAATAGCAGGAGATTCTTTTTCAGTGATCAATATGAATCATGCCTTTGTTGCCTATTGTGCTGTTTTTGAGGCTAATTGAAATATTTTAATGAGAAAAATTAGATCATTGGTTGTAAGAGAATAATAATGATAGAGTCTATATCATTCAGTTGGTTTGCTGAAAGGGATAAAAAGTAAAAATGTAGACAATTTGTCCCTCTTTTGCCTTCTTCACTCCTAAGCATTGGATCAATTTGCTTCCCCTTCACTCCACTCTAGTATCTTCCACTAACAGATAACAAGTAAGTTGTGCTGGTTGTTTTAGTTTCTGTCTGGGAAGGAAGACACAGAGCAGAGAGAGAGGCTTTGAGCCCCTTCTGGGCAGTTTCTTTGTCTGGGAGGGAGTTAGGATTTCTGTATTATATCTAATTTGAATATAATTGTAAATACTTCTAAATGTTTTGTGCATATATGCTTGTAAAATTTGCTTTGCTGTAAATACAACTTTGTCTTACTTCAAAGCCAACTGATCAGGTCTGGTAAATTTCAATAGTGGGGGAGGAGAAAGTTCCTAACCCACCACACCTGGACTTTGCTACTGTTCCATACATCATAAAGGTTTTGAATAATTTGCAGCATCCAGAGTTTTCAGTGTGAGCTTCAGTGTGCATAAAACTGTTCCCACTATGCATTTCTTGTTCTCAGTATTTTGTTTTATCTGTAGCACACTGGTGTATTTCTATAGGTATTTCTTAACATTCAGTTATCAATTTGCTCTAGGCAAAAAGTGCCTGAACGGAAGCTTTCAAAAAAAAACCCCTTCTCTTCCTAAGAGATACAGATAAATGTATTCATTACAGTCCAGCTTCAGTTAAAGGCTAAGCATGATTTTGAATTCAGAGTGTGTCTCTCCCCAAGTAAATAATTTAGTTCACTGCTACCCACCACTTCAAGCCTGACCTTGAGGAAGTAAAATAACTTATCATTCTCATAAGCTTGGCAAGGGAGGGTGGAATTGAGGGGTGGAGTGTGGGGGTAGAGGGAGAGGAAGAAAGAAGAGGGTTAGGCTCTGCTAGGCCAAGAAAAGCACTCTTGTCACAAATGCCCAGAACATCTTAATCTGGTCAGATTTTAGGTGAAGAACCTTATCTGACTTCAGTTGTCAGGGAAGAATGTATAGAGGAGAGTTTATCTGGGCTAACCAGCCTCTAAGTCAGTAAAGAATTCATGGATGGAAAACAACTGCTTCCATTGCACCTTGATAAGAGTAAGGAGTCTGTGCCTTTTGCACAACACAGGTATTTGTTTTGTTGCTCTTTTCTGAGAGGATGAGATGAATGTACTGACCCTGGTGTCATGTTTGCTTAGTCTATAAATAGAAACGTGCTCAAACTCTAACCGTCAACTGTGAATATTTCACTACACTTCTTTAAGTCCAAGTGCAGCTCTTGTCTTTCAGTACTCCAGCCTGTCTCAGGTTGAGACACAGACACAGAATAAATATTCTGCAGATCTATTACCTGGCTCATGCCTTGGGTAACTTCAATGGCAAGATATCAAATAGCCTGACTGGGAGGCAGTGGTGCAAATGTTGAGACTGAGTACTGTGGTCTCCAAAGTTAACTATTGGTGTGTACTAACTGCTGAACCCTCAGCCACTGGAAAAGCCTGTGAAAGCTGAGTAGTGACCCTGCCCTGGCCTTGCTTGGAAGCTCGGGGTAACTGAGGACAATTACAAACCTGCATTGAAGGAAGAAACTATTCCTTCATCATGTACTTCATTTATCAAACTGCCTCTCATTACTTTGTTATTGGGAACATGGCAACATAGATGTATTCATTAGATGTGTATCCAAATTATACTGGACTCAGTACATGGCATGAGATTTTGCATGGTAATACTTGTGAAGGGTCTAGGTTGACATCTAACAGAAAACAAAGCAAAACAAAATCCCAGCAACCCAAACCTTCATTATATGGACATGTGATAAAACATAATGTGTGTTAAATCAGTTTGTGGTTTAAGTCTGGTCATGTGGAGTGAGGTGGTAGTGGGCTGATTTATTCAGAACCACTATAATGGCCCTGGGAAGCCTGACCTAGTTGGAGGTGTCCCCGCTCACTGCAGGGAGTTGGACAAGAGGGCCTTCGAGGGTCTCTTCCAACCCAGCTTGGTGTCATCTGCAAACTTAGTGAGGGTGCACTCAGTCCCCTCATCCAGATCAATAGTAAAGATAATGAAGAGCACAGGCCTCAGTACTGAACCTGGGGGGCACCACTAGTAACTGGGCACCAATCAGAAATAACTCCACCACCACTCTTTGGGCCCAGCCATCTAGCCAGTTTTTAATTGAACAGAGTGCCCTTATCCATGCCTTGTGCCTGGAGTTTCTGAAGGAGAATGCTGTGGGAGATAGTGTCAAAGACTTTACTAAAGTTCAGACAGACAATATTGGTGGCCCTTCCCTCATCCCGTAGGTGGGTCACCTAATTGTCGAAGGAGATCAGTTTCATTAGACAGCACATTCCTTTCATAAACCCATGCTGACTTGACTTGGTTGCCTGGTTGTCTTGTATGTGCCATGTGATGGCACTTAGGATGGCCTGTTCTGTAACCTTTCCTGGCACTGAGATCAGACTGACAGACCTGTAGTTCCTTGGATCATCCTTCCAGCCCTTCCTGTAGATGGATGTCACATTTGATAGTCTCCAATCATCTGGGACCTTCTCAATTAGCCAGGACTGTTCACAAATAATGGTGATAGATAGTATGCACAAACACTGCTGAGCTGATGTTCTTGGGTAAGTGTTCAGTCACTTCAAGGTCTTTTGAGCTATTTGTGTTGTCATTCATTATATATGCAAGCTAATAATTTACAATGAGTTTTCATGCTCTAGGTTATGAATAGCTTAAAACACAAGTGAGACCCAATCCCCTTCCCTCATCACCTGCCCAAAACAGGAAGGCAATTTAACTCAGGTCCTCAATGTAAGTGAAGTTCATTCTTGAAAGATAGGAGGTCTTTGCCTCTTTGCCCATGTCTGTCTTCCATGCAGCATTTAAAGGCATGTGTTGCATATTTAACTTCATAACCTGGCATTTTTAAAAAATAAACACCTTGTTTCCCAAGAGAGCTACTGTAATACAACCCAGTACCACCAGAACAGTTACTCTGACGTGTGCAGCCAGTCTAGAGGCCATGACTGTATACAGAGGGTAAGGGTCAGTTTTCCCACATGCATTTTGTGTTATTGCCTTGTCACTCAGTGCCGCAACTTCGGTCTGCAAGTCTTCATAGGTAGAAATTTGATATAACAAATACGAAAAGAGTCTCTGAAATGTGACTTTAAAAAAAACCCGGAAGTGCCATGTGTTAAGTGTTCTTTAAAGGCCCAAGAATACCACATATTAAATAACATGACCTTTTGTGGCAATCTCTTGATTTAATTAGCACCGGTCTTCTTACTTATGTAACCGCTATATGTCAAGTAGCAAGTTCTTTCTCATCACTGTGCTGCTGAGTGAAGCCCTCCTGTCTGCAAGATGGCACAGGTTGTGCTTTGGCTGCTACCTTGATTTGGCTGCTTTTTTCTTGATTCAGAGTCGGATTAGATGGAAAGTGTATTTGTATTGGGTTGAGGCTAGCTGCCCCCACCCTGAGCCCAAAAGCCCAATAAAAACTCAAAGAAACGATTTGGAAGTAAAAAAGGGTAAACTTTAACAACAAGCAAGAGGGAAAGGGATTTTTTACAGCAGGTGGGAGAAAGGGAAACAAGCTTTGGGATATGGGGAATAAGGGAAAAGGGTACAGAGACCAGGGAGAAGGGGGAAAAGGGAAGAAAATACAACCGCGGCAGGCAGCTGAAGTTCGATTGGCTTTGGAAAGCAGGATGCAGGAATCCTATAGCGAAAAGTCTCAGTCCCAGTCTTCAGCAGACACTAACGGTGCTGGAACACAGGGCGGCAGGGAGACACGTGCTGCAGCAGCACAGAGCGCCAGCAAGTGCTCGACCTGCCGGCACAAGGGGAAGAGGAGAAGAAGCAGAAGAGAGAAAAAGAGCCGGGGTGGGGGGGAACTGGGTTCCTCCTCTTATAGTCCCAAAATCCTAGCAGGAAGTGGGAGTGTCTAACCATGCAACCTGGGAAAAGGGTGAAACCATTCCTTGGGAAAAGACAGGGGGTCCCAGGTGGGCTTAAACCTTCATAGTATTTAAAAAAAAATAAATCTGCATCTACTTTGAAATGTAAAAAAGTCTCAGAGATCACAGGATTCTATGTTTCATATATGGAAAGAGTGAGATTATTGGTTGTTTCTTGAAATAGGCGTGTTGTTCTTGGCAAACAGAATCACAGAAATATTCAATTTGGAAAAGACCCTCAGGATCACCAAGTCCAACCATTATCCCTACTCTGCAAAGTTCACCCTTGAACCATGTCCTCAAGCACCACATCCAAATGACTTTTAAACACATCCAGAGTTGGTGACTCTGCCACTTCTCTGGGCAGTCCATTACAATGTCTGACCACTCTTACTGTGAAAAGATGTTTCCTAGTGTCCAGTCTAAAGCTACCCAGTTGCAGCTTGAGGCCATTCCTTCTTGTTCTTTACCTATGAGAAGAGATCAGCATAAACCTCTACATCCTTTCAGGTAGCTGTAGACAGTGATGAGGTCTCTCCTCAGCCTCCTCTTTTTCAAACTGAACAACCCCAGGTCCCTCAGTTGCTCTTTGTAAGATATATTCTCCAGGCCCTTCACCAGCTTTGTTGCCCTCCTCTGCACTCCCTTTCAGCATCTCCACATCCTTATTTTAATGAGGTGCCCAAAGCTGAACACAATATGTGAGGTGTAGCCTCACCAGAGCTGAGGACAAGGGGACAATCACCTCCCTATGCCTGCTGGACACAGCATTTCTAATACAAGCCAGGATGCCATTGGCTTTCTTTGAGTTGTTTGTCTATTACAACCCTCAGGTTGTTTCTGCCAGACAGCCTTCCAGCCACACTTCCCCATGCCTGTAGCATTGCTTGAGGTTGTTGTGGCCCAAGTGCAGGACCTGGCATTTGGTCTGGTTGGAGCTCATGCCATTGACATTGGCACATCGATCCAATCTATCCAAGTCCCTCTCTAGAGCCTCCCTAGCCTCCTGCAGATCAATGCTGCCACCCAGCTTGGTTTCATCTGCAAACTTACTGATGACATGTAATCACGTCATTACTTTGAAATGTAAAAACATCTCAGAGATTATAGGATTCTGTGTTTTATATATGGAAAGTGTTACTGAGATTATTAGTTGTTTCTTGAAACTGGTTTGTTGTTCTTGGCAAATATGTTGTTAGTGAAGCCAGTAATGCTAGCAAAGATAATTTGCTCTACAGCTAAATGCTTTTAGATTGTTTGTCTTTATTTCATTGTTCTTAATTTGAACTTGGGATCTGCAGAGATCTTCGGTGTTCTCTTAATTAAAAAATAATACTACTTTCTCTCACCTGCTTATTGTGTCTGCTGTTCATCAGGGATCATTTGCATGTAATGCACCTTAAATTAAGGCTTGTGACTGACTTTTCACTTTCATTCAGCTGGGTTTTTTTAACTTTCTCACCTTCTGGAGCACAGAAAGGAGGATGCTCAGTGCCTCCATTGTCCTCCTTTTCTTCCACCCACTGGGGTTTTTTTGTTACCATTATTGCCCCAGCTGCTTTGCGTCCATTTAGTTTGATGAACATATTGTCCACATCTGTGGAGCCTCACCCCTGTGGCACTTACAATGGGGAGATTTTCTGGGGAGGAAGACTGGCAGGGCATGCAGTATGGATCTCCTACACCCTTTCAGGAATAGAACTGGAGTTGATGAAGGCAGAGAGTCCCCTCAGGTACAGGTTTTCTGCTTCCCATAGTCTTGAGACGTGGCTGGTGGGTTTCTACAGCAGTAGGAAATTTACTAAACCTTGAACTCAGATTGTGTCTTGTACAAGAATGAGAGAGCTTTTAATATTACTTAAAGTAGCTGAGTACTATGTTCTAAGTAAAAATAGAGCATGAAGCAGTCATGAGTGACAGTGGAATAACAAGTATGACCTGGTTTTCACTGATGGCCATTTATAATGAGTGCTGATCAGATGAAGAGCTTTGCAGAAATGGAAGTGTGTGATCATGTAAATTAAACATCTGGGAAAAGTTTTAGGGACAGTGGCAAAACAAAGTTGTCTATGGATGGCCCTGCTTATCCCAAGTGGGTTTACTGACTGGAGAAGGCACCACTAAATGTGAGTTGATTATACAGGACTCTGACCACTTAGGCTATCAGTGCCCCTTTTTGCATTGCCTGCACAAGCCCACTTGATTTCATCATCACTGGCCCATGGTGATAAGGTAGTACTTCTGCCAGCACATGGCATCCTCCCATCTTGTCGTTTTGGTTGCTTTTGGTTGACCCCGAGTTCCTTCCCCATCACAAACAGAAGTGTTTTTTGAGGAATGAATATACCATAAAACTGGTATATTAATTTCTTGGCTCAAAAAATGAATATGCCATAAGCATTAATCACTTTTTGTGAGAAAGTGCTTATTGTCCTTGTGCTGCTGTGCGAGTCCCTATGGCAGCATGAGGGAGGAGGCAAGTTGGAGACAGGAGAGAGATTGAGATTGCCAGCTCTGGTAACACCAGGGTTTAATGCCAGTTTATATTGACTTTGGAATAGTGGTGTAGTGCAAATGCTGCTCTCAGTTAAAAAGACCAAGGTGACAAGTTAATTCCTTAGCTGTGGTGCTGCCAGTTGTACTTGTGCTGGCTAGGCCACTCGTTATTATGTGAAGATTTTCAGCCTGAAAGACTCTTCTCAAGTAATATGATTTTACAGTCTTCATAAAACCACATGTCTTTGCTTCCTAGAAGACTACATTTGGAAGGGAATAAGATCAAGCAGAAACAGTAAAAAGACTGAAAGACATGAGGAAGAATAGAGAAACCTTATCTTTTATTACAAAAACAGATGTTTTTAATTGTGACTGAACTTAACATTACTTCTGAGCAACCGTCACCTCTGTGCCTGGCAAGATCATAAAGCAAGTCCTCCTGAAGGCTCTGCTAAAGCAAATGGAAAACAAAGCAGAGGTGATTGGGGTAGCCAGCATGGCTTCACGGAGGGCAAATCATGCCTGGCAAATTTGGTGGCTTTTTATGATGAAGTAACAGCAGCAGTGTGTTTTGATTATTATTAATAGGTTATGAATTATCAATAATATTTTTATGATTTTTTTTTTTTTAATGTTTAAAAAATCAGGAAAATTCCCTTAGATTCTTTGGATGTTCAGTCGACAAGAAGTGAATACACAAAGGTTGTTTATAAACACAGGATTAAACAGCTTAAACAGTTTAAACAGTCAGAACTTGGAAAATAGGAACCTGGTAACAGGGGAAATTCTAACTATGCCTATGGAGTCTTAGCATGTACTCACTGACGCGATAGGTACAAAGTTTCCTGGTAGAGGAAGAGGAAAGAGCTGCTTTGCTGCTCGGCTGCTGGTGCAAACTGCACAGCACTCTGCAAACAAGTGGCTGCCATGAAAAGAGTTGGGAATATACCTCCAGTCCTGGTGGAAGGCAGCAGGAAAAAAAAGGAGACAATGGCTCTAAATTGCCCCCTTAAATACACTATTTTTAAAGTCAAACTGACCAATAGGCTCTAGCATCCATTGTTTAGGTCAATTAATTCAAAGTCCTGTGCCTAGGTGTCTGCCCCTGCACATGAGAGGCAGCACAAGACACCTGACTTGGTTATGTGCTAAGTACTTAGCTCTCAGGGCTTTGTTGGGGCCAAACCCTCCATTGTCCTGCTCACACCTATCAGCTCCTGGACCTGCAACAGGAGGAGGAGATCAGTGGTTTGAATTAATTTGGCAGGATTTTATGCCATACCAGGACACAGTGGATAAGGGAAGGGCAACTGATGTTATCTACCTGGATCAGAGTAAGGCCTTTGACTCTGTCCCACATGACATCCTGGTCACCAAACTGGAAAAATATGGACTTGATGGGTGGAACACTGCTGGATAAGGAATTGGTGGATGGTTGCACTCAGGGAGTCCACCTGGAAACCAGTGACAAGTGGCATCCCTCAGGGGTCAGTGCTAGGACCAGTGCTGTTGAACATCTTTGTCAGCGCCGTGGACAGAGGAATCGAGTGCACCCTCAGCAAGTTTGCATTTGACACCAAGCTGTGTGGCACAGTCGACTTGCTAGAGGGCAGGGATGCCATCCAGAGGGACCTGGACAGGCTGGAGAGGTGGCCCCAGGCCAACCTCCTGAAATTCAACAAGGTCATGCACCTGGGTCAGCGCAAGCACAAGAACAGACCCAGACTGGGTGGCGAATGGCTGGAGAGCAGCCCTGAGGAGAAGGACCTGGGGGTCTGGGTTGATGAAAAGCTCAACATGAGCCAGCAGTGTGTGCGCACAGCCCAGACAATCATGTCCTGGGCTGCATGAAGAGAAGTGTGGCCAGCAGGGCAAGGGAGGGGATTCTCTCCCTTTACTCTGCTCTCATCAGACTCAACCTGGAGTACTGTGTGCAGTTCTGGAGCCCCCAGCACAAGAAGGACATGGAACTGTTGGAGCAAGTTCAGAGGAGGGCCATGAAGATGATCAGAGGGCTGGAGCACCTCTGCTATGAGGACAGGCTGAGAGAGTTGGGGCTCTTCAGCCTGGAGAAGAGAAGGCCTTAAGGACACCTTATATTACCCTTCCAGTATCTGAAAGGGGCCTACAGGAAAGCTGGGGAGGGACTATTCATGACGTCTTGTAATGACAGGATGAGGAGTAATGGGTTTCAACTGGCAGAGGGGAGATTTAAATGGGATGGTAGGAGGAAGTTCTTTATGGTGAGGGTGGTAAGACACTGGCACAGGTTGCCCATGGAGGCTGTGGCTGCTCCCTCCCTGGATGTGTTCAAGGGCAGGTTGGATGAGGCCTTGAATGACCTGTCCTAGAATTGTTAGGGCTGGAAGGATCATCTAGTTCCAATCCCCCTTGCCATGGGCAAGGATACCTCACACTAGATCAGGTTGCTGAGACCCCATCCAGCCTGGCCTTAACAACCTCCAGGGATGGGGCTTCCACTACCTCCCTGGGCAACCCATTCCAAGGTCTCACTGCCCTCGTGGTGAAGACCTTCTTCCTAACATCCAATCTGAATCTACCCACGTCTAGTTTTGTTCCACTCACCCCTAGACCTACCACTACCTGGCATCCTAAAAAGTCCCTCACCAGCTTTCCTGTAGGCACCCAGAATAAGGTCTCCTCGGAGCCTTCTCCTCTCCATACAGAACAGCCCCAACTCTTGTCAGTCTGTCTCCACAGGAGAGGTGCTCCAGCCCTCTGATCATCTTCATGGTCCTTCTCTGGACATGTTCCAGCATGTCCAGAACTGGATGCAGTATTCTAGGTGGGGTCTCACTGGATTGGAGTATTATGTCATTTGGTTCCTGCTTAAGAATTTGTCTGTGCTTCTTTGGACAGTAATCTTAATGGTAGTCTTTAGAAGTCTTATTACCAAATACTTGGTGAAAAAAAAAAATATCTCAGGTCAAGTCAGTAAGGAAAACTTCTGATTGGTTTTGTATTTAAAGGTTATTAACAGTATTAAATACTGTTGTAGTAAGGAACCTTTTCAATTATTTTTTATTTAATTTTAGAGGAGTCAAAATGTCATTGTTAATTATGTAAAAAAATCTGATTTTCAAGCTTGGATCCCTCACTTTCCTTGAGGCCAGTGGTTCATACCTTAGTAGAGCCTATTTTCTTTTTCATTTATATGAAATAAGAAAATTGAATACCGTGCACTTGGCTATGTGGGCGTGTTTTGAATGAAGTCTTAAAAACTGAGATCCTGTTTATTCAGTGTAGGTGTTAAAGATCTTGACGTTATGCTATATGCTGTTATCAAGTTGCTTAATACTTTCTACCTTTTGAGATGACTACATTGCAGCAAGTGCTTTTGTACATAGTTGCAAAACATTTTGGGGTCCTTAAAAGCGGGTGGTCCTCCATGTGAGAGAGTGTCTGTTGTACACATTTATTTTGCTCATCACTATAGTGTTTTACACCATTTGTTGTTGCTTAGTGCATGGTCACTAATGCCTTCATCACTCTTAAAAAGTTGTCATCTGTTTAATATTATGAGCTGGCACAACTTAAGTTTAATCCACACTTTTACAATGATACAAAAAAATAAAGTAATTGTGAATTGCTCTCTGGCTCTCTGGCCTTCAGAGAGTGCAGCAGTAGTCTCTTGGTTCCTTATGTAGTCAGGGCTCCATGATTTACCCCAGTTGCTGGTGGAAGTTGAAAACATTCAAGACCTTATAAAATAAAATCCATGCAACATCAGTCAGGTATTCAGTTTGTATGAAAGTCCAGGAATGCACCTTTTTCTGTAGCATCTGGGGCTCCTAGTTCTTAGGAATCCTTCAAAGTCAGATGTAATACCATTTATAATAATCCGATTGGGGTGAATTAGTCCACAATTTGTACTAATACCCAAAGAAAAGCATAATAATAGGTTAATATGAAGGTAATGTGTGGAGCTAAAGACAGCTTGGCCTGGAGATATTTCCATGGCAACAGAAAGGTCCCTACAGATGTCTTCCTTCTAAACTTGATGCTGTTTATTAAAGGCTGTCTGTAGTACAATCTGTAATTATCATTAGGTAAAGAAAGGTTGTGAACGTGGGTGGACTGCATGGCTGATGCTCTCAGGCTGGTCTGTTTAGCACAGCTTTGAATTACAGTTACAAAAGAATATTAACAACCGGAGATCATTTAGCAGTTTCTGTCTTCAGGTAAGATGAGATTTAATTTGAGACTGTTGGCTTGTGAGAGTGAAGTATCTGAACAGCAGTATGGGGGGATAGGGAGAAATGTTGTCAGACTCTTTAAATGCGATGGCTACTAAAGATGGAAGAACCTAAAAACGAGACAAGTTAAAAAATTAAGAACCACAGATAGTAAGGGAGGTGATGGACAATAAAATAAGGGTTCGTAAATAGCAAAAAGCCTCTGTAAATGGAGAGAGACAAAGGAAACTATAGTAGCGTTATCTAAAGAAGCTGAGAAAATGGATGACAGAAGCCAAAATATGGATTGACCTTACATGCTTCTGTCTTTGAAAAGAAGGTTAATTGAGATCAGCTGCTTAGCACAATTGTTAACAGCAAGGTGGTAGGAACACAGGGCAGAGAAAGGAAAGAACGGGTTAAAGAGTGCTTTCATAAGTTAGATGTGTTTAGGTTTGTAAGCTTTGAGAGAAGTTCATTTTGGTCTATCCAAGCAACTAACTGAAGCAGTTTTAAATCCATCAGCAATTACCCTGTAAGAATTGTAAAGGACAGGTGAGATCACATAAAAGCATACATAAAGAATATGTTCTTAAACAGAATAAAGAGGAAGATCCTTCAATTGCAGACCAATCAGCTGAGTTTGGTACCATGAAAGATGTTCAAATATCTAACTCCTCAAAAGCAAACCATAGAATTGTTTTGGCTGGAGAAGATCTCGCAAATCCAACTATCAACGTAACACTACCATGGCCTTTAAACTATGTCCTGAAGTGCCATGTCTACGTGTTTTTTTAACACCTCCAGTTTTGATGACTCCACCGCAGAATTACAGAATTAGAGAATGTTATAGATTGGAAGGGACTTCCAGAGATCATCAAGTCCAACATCCCTGCCCTTAGGATCACCTAGGGTACTCCACACAGGAATGCGTCCAGGTGGGTTTTGAAAGTCTCTGTCACGGGATAGCACTAATTAAATGCAGTATCCCGTGGGACGAGTGGGTCCTAGTGCCCTCTCGCCGGTTCTTTTAGGTTTCGGTCGGCAGAAATAGACGAACGCGTTGCTCAAACGTCAGGTGCAACAATTTAACAGTTAGAACTTGGAAAAACAGAGAGGTTACATGCAAAATAGCTCCCGATGCGCCTACGAAATGCCCGCGAGGCACGAGGCGGGGGGGTAAAACACGCTCCTTCTCGAACCCGGAGGGGAGGAGGAAGAAGGGAAACCGACTTAGCCAAAATTAGAGAAAGGGAAAAGAATAATAGAGGGATACAGAGAGAGAGAGAGATTAGCTCTGCTACTTCTCTGGAGGGTTGCTATGCTTCGCTGCCCGCTGCCTGCTGCTTGCTGCTGTGCACGTGGCTGGGCTCCTCAACAGCCATGGCGGGGGACGACGGTGAGCGAGGAGAGTGAGGAAGAGTGGAGGAAGAGCAACTAACGGTCGCTGTACCCCCCCTTAAATACCCTCGGGAGCGTGTGAGACTGACTGACAGGCACAGCTGGCCAATTGGTTTAAAAGCCCCACGCCTGTGTGCTGCCCAGGGCATCCCTGGCTCCGGGGGGGATCCATGTGGGATGCCCCCGCCTCCTCAACTCCTACCGGACCTTGGACGGTAGGGGGAGGAGAGAGCCCAGAGGTTGGACCAATTCTAGGGTATGTGTCACCCCATACTGGGACAGTCTCCAGAGAAGGAAGCTCCCCAACCTCTCTGGGCAGCCTGTTCCAGTGCTCTGTCACCCTCACTCTAAAGCAGTTTGTACACATGTTGAGGTGAAACCTTCTATGTTCAAGTTTGTGCCCACTGCTCCTTGTCTTATTGCTGTGCACCACGAAAAAGAGATTAGTCCCATCCACTTGACATCCACCTTTCAGATATTTATAGACATTGATGAGATCCCCTCTCAGTCTTCTCTTCTTAAACAGCTCCGTGTCTCTCATCTCATAGGGTAAATGCTCAAGTCTCCTAATCATCCTCATGGCTCTCTTTGGACTCTGTCTAACGGATCCCTGTCTCTTGAACTGGGGAGCCCAAAACTGGACACAGTATTCCAGGTGTGGACTCACCAGGGCAGAGTGGAGAGGGAAAAGAAGCTCCAGCTGAACACACTGTTCCTGTTGCACCCAGGTGCCCTTTTCCCTGAGCAGCCTGTTTCAGTGCATGACCACTCTTTAAGAAAAGAAATTATTTCTACTATAAAATCTAAATCTCTCCTGGTACAACTTGAAGCCATTTCCTCATGTCCTGTCACCTGATACTAGGGAGAAGAGACCAACACCAATCTCACTACAACCTCCTTTCAGGGAGTTGTAGAAAGCAATGAGGTCTCTCGTCAACCTCTGCTTCTCCACTTGCTTCTAAAATTTGTTCTCTAGACCTTTTACCAGCTTCACTGGCCTTCTTTGGACACACTCTTAACAACTCAGTGTCCTTCTTGTAGTGAGGGGTCCAAATCTGAATGCAGTTTTTGAGGTGCAGCCTCACTAGGATCAAGTACAGGGGCCTGATCACTTCCCTTCTGCTGTTGGCCACCCTATTCCAGATACAGGCCAGGATGCTGACAATGCTTCTGGCCACCTGAGCACACTGTTGGCTTATGTTCAGCTAGCTGTCAGCCAACACCTCCAGGTCCTCTGCTGAGCTGTTTTCCAGTCACTGTCCCTCGTGCCTGTAGTGTTGCATGGAGTTGTTGTGACCCAAGTGCAGGATATGGGACTTGGGCTTGTTAAATTTCATACGTCTGACCTTGGCTCATCAATCCAGCCTGTTCAGGTCCTTTCTAACTTCAAGCAGATCAACACTTTCACCAATTTGGTGTCACCTACAAACTTAGAGAGCACTCAATCCCCTCCTTCAGATCATTGATAAAGACATTAAACAAGACTGAACCCAGTACTGATCCCTGGGAAGGACCACTTGTGACTGGCTGCCAACTGGATTTAACTCCATTCACCACTACACTTTGGGCCCAGCTGCCCAAGCCAGTTCTTAACCCAATGAAAAGTCCACCCATCCAAGCCATAAGCAGCCAGTTTCTCCAGAAGGATGTTGTGGGAGACAGTGTCAAACACCTTAGTAAAGTCCAGGTAAACAACATTACTCCCTTTCATCCACTAAGCAGGTCACTTTTTCATAGTAGAATAGGTTCATCAAGTAGGACCTAGCCCATGTAAACCTATGCTGATCACCTGGCTGCCCTGCCCATGCTACATAATGGTACTCAAGATGATCTTCTCAGTGACCTTCCCTGGCACTAAGGTCTGTAGTTCCCCAAGTCCTCCATCTGGACCTTCTTGTAGGTGGGTGTCACATTTATGGTAAATAAGATGAAAAATTTAAGACAGTTTTTAATAGTGATCATACATAGGTTTAATGTCTCCTGGTCACAGTACTGAGATCAAAACTAAATGTAATGATGGAATGTAACAAGCTTGTGAAATCTTTGTAAAATCATTGCTTGAGCTCGGAACACTGAAGCTGATTTGGGATGGTGGAACAGTTCAAGTGTTCCTTCTTGACTTAAGTAAGGCTTTGGTTAAAGTCTTATGTGTCATCTCAGAAACAACATGGACATTTGCAGTGTAAGATGACTACTATGTGGATGACTGCAAGGTATATGGTGATGGTAGGCTGTCTGGCAGAAGCATGTATCAGATAGAGTTATCTGCTTGTAGATGGTAGGAGATTTTCTAGTCCAACCCCCTGGTCAAGCAGGACCACCCAGAGCAGGTTGCTCAAGGCTGTGTCCAGTTGATTTTTGTATATCTCCAAGGATGGAGGCTCCACAGTGTCTCTCTGCAACTTGTTCCAATTTTTCAGAGTAGAGATTTTTTTTCTCTTTTGTTTAAATGGAATTTTCTGTATTTCATTTCATGTCTGCTTCTTTGTTCACTGGGCACCATTGAGAAGGATCTGGCTGCATCTTCTCAACTGCCTCACATCAGGTGTATATTATAAACAGTGATAAGATCCCCTCTGAGCTCTCTCTCCCTGTGGCTTAGCAAAGCTTGTAAACTTCAAGTAGGACTGCACGTACTTTAGAAGATCAAATTAAAATCAGTAAACTGGAGGTGAGATCCAGAATCATTAAGATGAGCACAGAAAAAATGACAAAATGGCTTTAGAATGGAAAATCAAGTTCATAGATGCATAGCATGAAGTAACTGAATAGAAGAAGCATTAATGGACAAACATTTGTGTAGTCTGGAAAGGAGGAAAAAAAGGTAGCATTCATTTTTTTCATAGATTATTTCTAGGCAACACAATAAACATTTGTTCTACGTGTTCTCTGAGACTATGATGAGAAGGTTTAGTTTTCCAAGGAAAAAACATGTAACTGTAATGATAGCTAGGTGTTTTAACAGTCAGCCTACTAAGGCTGTAAAACTCTAATTCTAAAAGTTTTAACAATAAAACTTTTTTCAATCTCCCTGTTTCGATTTTTCAGGACAACATAATTAATTTGTTTCTACCTTAATATGTGCAGCCTTACATTTCTGTACTGCTGTGATCTTCTACAAAGGGGTTTTTCTTTGTTGTAGAGATTGGTGCATCCTTTGAATATGTTTTAGGATGTAGTCTGTCACTATTACTGTAGAATATGTTTCTTTAATGTTTTGCCTGGTTTTCATTAAGAACCAAAGGAAATGTGAAAACCTGAATCAGCTGGCAGAAACACGGTGATCCTGTAACTCTCTGTAGTTTGCACACAACTGATTAGGCACCAACTCTATCACACGGTCACAGGATGTCAGGGGCTGGAAGGAACCCAAAGAGTCCAACTCCCCTGCCAGAGCAGGACAATACAATCTATCTCAGGTCACAGAGGAATGCATCCAGACAGGCCTTGAAAGTCTCCAGAGAAGGAGACTCCACAACCTCTCTGGGGAGCCTGTTCCTTACAGTAAAGAAGTTCCCCCTTGTATTGAGGTGGGACCTCTTGTGCTGCGACTTACACCCATTGCTCCTTGTCCTATCACAAGGATCAAGTGAGCAGAGCCTGTCCTCCACTCCTGAAACCCAGTCCTCAGATATTTATAAACATTTATTAGATCCCCTCTCAGTCTTCTCCAGACTAAAAAGCCCCAGGTCCTTCAGCCATTCCTCATAATGCAGTGCTCCAGTCTCCTAATCATCCTTGTAGCCCTCCACTGGACCCTCTCCAGTAGATCTCTGTCCCGCTTAAACTGGGGAGCCCAAAACTGAATGCAGTATTCAAGATGAGGTCTCACCAGGGCAGAGTAGAAGAGGAAGAGAACCTCCCTTGATCTGCTAGACACATTCCTCTAAATGCACCCCAGGATCCCACTGGCCTTCTTGGCCACAAGGGCACATTGCTGTCCCATAGATAACTTGTTATCCACCAGGACTCCCAGGTCCCTCTCCACAGAGCTGCTCTCCAGCAGATCACCTCCCAACCTGTACTGGTACAGTTTATTGCTCCTTCCCAGGTTCCTCTATGCCCAGCTCTCCAGTTTGTCCAAGTCTTGCTGGATGCTTGCACAGCCTTCAGCTGTATCAGCCAAGTCTCCCAGTTTGCTGTCATCAGCAAACTTACTGAGCAGACACTCTGTGCCCCTCATCAATGTCACTGTTGAAGATATTGAACAACACCAGACCCAGCACTGATCCCTAAGGGACTCCACTGGTTACAGCTCTCCAACTGAACCTGGCACCATCGATCGCCACTCTTTGAACTCTATCTTGTAACCAGTTCCTAATCCACCTCACTGTCTGCTCTTCCACAGCACACTTCCTGAGCTTGTTCACTAGCATGTCATGGGAGACAGTGTCAAAGGCCTTGCTATGGTCAAGGTAGACTACATCCACTGGTCTCCCTGAATCTACCCATTCAGTTATGTCCTCATAGAATGCTATCAGGTTAGTCAATTACTGTCATTACTAGAAGGAAAAAAATAGCAGCAGTCCATTTTACAGTGTTAATAAATTATGTCCTCGTGAGTTTTGCTCTCTTGTTTGCCTGGAACTGACATTTTAAATTGTAGCTCAGTCAGAAGATGTTAGTTGATATTCATGGTAAGGTTCACGTCTGCATTCAAAGTGTAGTGATTTTGGCAGCTAAGTAAATAGGGAGTAAGAGGGGAGGAGAAATGTAGCAAATAGATTTGTGAAATATTTTTTTTATAGTATCTTGCGTGAATAATACGGTGCAGTGCTCCTCTGTTAATATTGGTAGTGAGGCATTTTGTGTATGACTGTGTGGTACACCATCTCAGTTGAAACAGGAACAAGAATACACTGGCCCGGTCATGGAAAATCTTGTTAAAAAATTGAGAGATTTCTCTGCACTTCAAGACGAGCAAATCAACTTTTGATTTATTGCTAGCCTGTGTCTGCAGAACTTTGCCAATCTCTAATCAATGTCTGAATCCCACCAAAAATGTAAAAGCAGTGTTGAATACATTCATAGGATGTTCTGTAAATAATAATAAACCCCCCACGAACCCACAAAAAAACAAGGCAGAACATACATACAGTTGAGCAATTTTTTTTCTTTTTTGGTCAACATTTTAGCATCTTCTGGAGAAGATATTCTTACTGTTTGTCAAGTTAATCCCTAATTATATCAGGAAGATATATTTTGTTTCTTTCTTTTAATTTTATTTTTTTTGTTGTTGTTAGAACCTTGCAATTATTCTGTGCTTACCTCCAGCTTTCCATAACTACAGGAAGATTCTGGAGGGATCTGTTTGATTTTAATTAGACAGTGATGGTAGTTCAGTTCTAGAAGTGAGAAAACACAGATCCTGAGACACTTTTTTGAGGCTAGTCAGACTCCACATTGAATGATAAGACAAGGGACTTGCTTTTTAACTATGTCTTATGCTTGAATACATTTATGCTGTAAGGGCTGAATCATCTGCTAATTCTTCATAGAAATAATAATAATTTTTTTAAAGCTGCTTTTTATATAAAGTTTTGTTTGTTTGTTTTTTTTGTAAACTAGATGGAGAAGGAAGGAGGCACCTGCCTCAGTCTCTATGCCTTATGCAAGCATACAGTAAATGGCTGATGCTGCTATAATCTCTGTCATCTCTAGGTGAGGTGAGTAATGTCACACGACTGTACAGTTCTTCCTCCCTTAAATGGCTCACCATGGGAGTTTAGGTTTGTATTGCATTGTGATGTGGAAGATTGTTGCAGGACATAGTCCATGTTTATTTAAATTCTCCATGCCTCTCTACCATTGGGCGCATAATGGTGCAGGAGAGCCTTTCTGAAGGGTTGCTATGTCTAGAAGCTGTCTATGACCAAAAGCAAGCTATCTGGATGTCATGCTACATGTTGCATTGCTTAATCACTTGTAGTTCATGGGAGTTAGAGAAATAGGCCTGTTTTTCACACCCTGGTGGTATGTCCCGGTAATAAATTTTTGGTCTGCTTGTTAATGTCAATGTGGAGTTTGCATTTTCAGCTCTGTAGGACTTAACATGTAGCTGTGTTACTGTTGGAGTAGTGCTAGAGTAAACTGGGAAGCCTGGGACATGTCTGTAGACACTTAAGTAATTTCTTAAATAGCCTTTGAAAACAGAAATACTGTGGCAAGCATCCTTTCACCAAACTCAGATCTGCTCTTGTGTGTTTTAGATGCTTCAAGCAATGTGGTGACTGCTTTTAACAAAAAAATAAAATAATTTCTTGAAGTCTCCTGCCCTTGTTGTTTTGCCTTCCCTCTATGCTAGCTGTGCGTCCTCAGCTTAAAGAGAGGGAGACTGCTCAGCATTTTCTTCTTTGCTGGACATTTAGAACTAACTGCTTGGCTTCAAGTGTTACAAAGAAAATGAGCTTCATACGTTCACATATAAAAGCTTTGATAGTTTGAAAGTCTAGCCTTATTTTAAGATATTGTCCTTTAGCAGTCATTGTAATAGGTTTCTGAATAAAGTGTCAAGCTGCAAGACAGTGGTTGTCTGAAAGAACTGTGTTTATTTCTGCTGGAAAGTAGTAGTGAAAAGGACTTTGCAGACTGAGCCTGTATTTTCCTTTCAAAGAAACAGAGTTCTGAAAGTGCCTGAACTGTGATTGGTGCTTTGGGAAAAATGCCATTTATTAAAGAGATATAGGAAGATAACACATCTGTGGGCTTTCCTGTACCATGTGAATCTGAATTCACAATCTAGATTTTGCAAGGATGAGGAGCAAGATTCATATATATCCATTTGTAGCTGTACTTTGAGAAAAATTTAGTTTAACAATAGGAAAGAAACACCCAACATGGGCTAATGGAAGGTATTATAAAGCCATGGAACCAATAAGGTTCTCTTACAAAGACCCTGTATAAGCTTGTTATGCAGTCAGGGAGGGGAAAAAAAAAAAGGGGAAAGCCCTAGAAGAAACAATCTGAGGAACACATGTCATAATACTACTTTCTCTTTGGAAGAAGCTCTGCTTCGTTCGGTAGTATATGGAAAAGATATCTGAGGCTTTTTTGTCTGTTTACTTACTTTCTTGTGATTTTTTTCAGACTTTCCTACAGTCTTGAACATACTGTTGCAGGGACACTTTCTGCTCTTTTTCTGTACAGCACCTTTGATGTAGAAAGTTTGTGAGAAACTGTACAACAAGCATAGTCCATGGGAGCTTGCCTTTACAGACAAGCTTTTGGAATCTTGATGAAGATGTCTGAAGACATCAGACCTCATTGGATCAACTCACTGGGACGCCAAGCATGTCTGAAGATGTTTGCTGTAGAATCTTCAGTGTATGCATTGCATACTTCCTGATTTAAATATGGAAATATATGAACTACATCCCCTGACCAAGACTGTGGATAAAGTGTTAGATTATGCACGGAAAAGATCCTCCTTTTTTTTTTTTTTTCCCTAGTTTTCCAGACTAATAGCTCTTTTTCCTAGCTGTGACTGGAGCTGAGATGAGAATAAACCCCTGTTGCCCACAGAGTGTTAGTAGTGATTAAAAACAGCTCCTAATTTTAAAAAACCCTGGCTTCTCCTTGGCAGAGACATTCTGGTATCAAATTTAATCTCCCTCCTGCTGTTGCAGCGGTTGGGCTAGCATGTCTGGGAAGAAAGTCAAAGTAAGTTTTGGAATATGTTGCATAATGGCATAAATCAGTAATTCTGGAAGACAAGGTAGTTTCAGGGGCAGGGGGTTGGGAGCTGCTGAGAAGAAGATGCTTTTGTTATGGTTTGCTTAACTATGGAGTGCATAGTACAGCGTGGAAAGGCTGTGCCCCATGATCTCTGTGGGTGGCAGAAGATAATGTTTAGTGTGTGGGCATGGCCTTTAAGGACATCGTCTTTAGAATGCTGTCTGATTTAAAACTAAAAATAAGACTAGATGCAGCCCTCTAAGATATCTTGTAATACTGTGCCCTCAAGTCTACTGTAAGAGCCACATGGTGAAGTTTGATAGAATAGGCTTTAGCTGTTGCTGGAACTGGTAATACCATGTCTGTTAATTACCTCAGGTTCTCTTTCTTCTTTGACCTTTGAGTCCCCAAATATCCTTCTGTGGTATCTCTTATGAGTACAGCTCTTTTCCCACTGTAACTGCATACCAGAAAGCAATTACTTCAATTCCCACTGCTTCTACCTGGTTCTGGAGGAAAGATAATAATGGTAGTGTTTCCAGAAACCTTGTTACATGTCTTCAAAACAGATATTTTGGTTACTTCGGGAACTTCTTTACTTGGCTTTTAATAACAAATTGAGTAGCATAGAAGAAAAAAAGTAAAACCAGGCTAAGTCAGGAAAAGGGATAGTAAGATCAGATTGAGTTCTGCAGGAACAGTGAAAAATAAAGAACTTGCTTCTTTTAAAAAAGACCTCTAGACAATTCCATTGAAGTGACTGATGGTTCACTAGAGAACTAACAGTGGTCCCAGTGCTCCTCAAGCCTTTGCTGAGGAACATGTCCTGTTGGACAAAAATAAGTACGTGGGCCAACTCATTGGAAGAAATGTAAGAGCCTGCATTAATTACCCACACATTCTCTTTGAAGAATATTGAATACCCAAAGGAGCAAACTGATGTAAAATTCATGCTGGAGTTTTCTTTAAATGGATCTTTTCCTAATAAGACTGTAAATTCAGTGAATTATGAATGTCCTGCATGGGGGAGGCACATGGATATGGCACAGAGGGAATACAGACAAGGTGAGGGCATGCCTGTGTCTCTTACAAACCTCTCTGGCCACTAATGTTAAGAAAGCAGCACAGGAGTAGTTAACACATGTTTGAGATTGCCCTAGGACCACTATCTTTGTCAGTTTAATAATTTTTAGGAGTGGTTTAAAGTTATTGTCTTGAACTTGCACGTTGTAGAAAGAATGATTAATGAAATCTGCAAGTATAAAAAGCTTTTGCAAACCAAGATGCTTTATTTCTGAGAGCTCTTTTTACCTCTTCAGTTGCAGTAATTTCAATATCTATCTGAAGATTAAACTTCTTTACTTTCTCTGGGGGATAAATCAATGACAGGATAAAAACACTGAAAATCAGGATCAGGAACTGTGTGGCCTGTCTTGAAGATTAAGACTGAACAAAGCTTCTTAGATTTCTCCTGTTTGTATATATTTTCCCCTTTATTTTTTGTGTAACTCATAGTTCTGATTTATTTCCCTGTTACCAGATATTCCTGTGCCTTGAGTACTGACTAGCTCTAAAAGTTGGAAACTCAGACGTGTCTTTATAAACTGAGGAATTTTCCCTAGAAATGCAAGCAGTTGGTAATCTTGGAAGAGTTCTGTAAGGTGGACCTCATTTCTACACAGAATCTTTGCAAAAATATGTCATGTTTTCTTTTCAGGTCTTTCAAGGCTTTGAAGAGTCTTGGCAGTGCTGTGCCTCTGAGGTTAGCTGGGTCTGAGATGAGATCATATTTAGGGAAATCTGAAGGAGAAATGTGTTTGGTTTGAGCGACAGACTGTTTCAGCTGGCTGCAGTTTTCCTGAATTATAAACAAGCACTGAATTGGCTCTGGGTCATACCCGTAGGTTCTGGCAAGGGCCATTTTGCCAAATCAGTTCATTTACCCCCAGTGCAAAACACACGCAAAAGGTTTCCTGGGAAGTATGTGCCTCCGACTCTTTTCCCCCTCGGGTAGTATATGCTGCAGTGGTTAGGAGACTGGAGCAGAATAACCTTCCCTGGTTAACTGCTGAAGAAGAAAGAAATGGAAGGAACCATTATTTTCCTGTCAAGATTTCCCTGAAACAAAGAGGTGCAGAATTATGCATGCCGAGGGGTGTCTTTGGTCCTTTGATTAACAGCAGAGGCCCAATTTCGCCATCAAAAGCGTTCTTAATTACAAGCCCTGTTGAAAAGGCTGCCTTGAATGCTGTAGAAATGATGTTACAGGAGCACGTCTGTCTTTGCTTAGGTGATTTGCAGGCATTTGGTGGGATGCTTTTATTAATCTAAGTACAGTGAGAATATAAGGGAAAAATGGAAATGCCTGATGCTTCCTTTTAATTGCAACAGAAGGCGTTGCATCAGTGAAGAACTCAAATAGCTGGTCCTAGCTTGAGTGTGAGAGAGCTTCCTGCTTTGCTACCTTAGCAAAGCCTGATAGTGTTCCTGAGCAGCTGGTGACATAATGTGTATCACAAGGTCTTCCTCAAATGAAAGACATCCGTCTTGGTTATTTTATGAGCCTGCTGATTAAAGAGATTTCATTGTAATTACTATGACTAAAAGACTACAGCAGAAGATGGAAATGTTAATTTACAATCTGCTTGCTGACCGAGTGTCATGTGATAATGGATTGGGACAGACTATGGTTTGCAAATGGACTTGGATTTTTGGAGCTGCTAATTTAAAGTGGCAGATAAAGTACCAGCGTGTACATTACAAAAGGGACCCTCTTGATTAACCAGCTACGGTGCAGCAACATTGTTTGACAGGTTCTTTGAGAAATGAGCAACCTTTGATTTTACATCGGTGGTAGCAGTGGGCATGGTAGAGGAGAAGAGAGAGGTAGCAAAAAGGACAGATGGACAGAACTTGAAGTAAATATCCCCTTTGTAGCGAGCAGACTGTGCTCCACATCTACTACAGTTCTTATGTTCCCAATTTCCAATTAAAAAAAACAAAGGAATTTAGGTACCTAACTAGGTATGATCAGGTCTTTCATTCTATCAGTCTCTTAAAGATGTGTATGTAGTCACAAAGGCAGGTAATTCAGAGGCTTTATAGCTCAGGATGCAAGGTGTAAGGCATCCTTACTCTGATGCAGTGCCAAAGAACTTGAAGGAGTTTCATACATGTGGGCTCAGGTGTTTCAACAGTGTGACTGATGGCAGCCTGATGGCATGTCAAAGGGCTTTTAATGTCTCTATGGAAATTTTGAAATACAATATTTCATAGCAAAAAGGTAATCTTTCCTGAAACCCCTCATCTTGCTCTACATGTCCTATTAAAAAAAAAAAATCACAATATGTAAACTTTAAAACACAGTTTCTACACATTTAGGTTCTTTATGCTACTGGAAACTCCAATTTAGGTGCATTTAATATAGCACTGCTGAGTCGTGTTGCAAGTTGTTAATGGATGACTATACTGAAACCTTTAATTTTCACTGTCTTGAACTAACAATAAACTAAGAGAATATTGATTAAGTTCTTACTTTGAGAAGTGTTTTTATATTACTGAAAGAGTAGTTTGCAGCACCTAACATGTGATTGCATTTGTATTGTGGCTTCAAATGAAAGATTTTTGTGTTAGTCATTCTAAAAACATTGGCGTGTCCCATAGCATCATGCAGAAATTTGGGGGTTGAAAAATTTGCTTAAATGCATGCTCACTGCAACCAACAAATAGGTTTTTAGGTAAACATCATTGCTTTACACAGTAGTGTATGACATGTGGCTGTGATATTCTTTAAATTATGCATGCATTGCAAACGATCGATTTACAGTTGTGCTCCTGAGGTGACAGTGGAAATGAGCAGAAATTGCCTCTTGGCTTTAGGTTTGTTTTACATGCCAAAGGATTGCAGTCCAGTTACAACAAGTGCTTGCTTGTCCAGTGTATACTAGGGACTTGTTTCTGGGTAATAATCACTTCAAACTATTGTTATGTACACTTAAAGAAAAAATAAAATGTTGTTGAATGTCATGAGTGGCTACTGAATTTCTGAAGAAATTCAGAAATGAGGAGTAGAAATTGCCTTGTGATTTTAGGTTTGTTTTACACACCAAAGGATTGCAGTCCGGTTACAAGAAGTGCTTGCTTGTGCAGTGTATACAAGGGACTTGTGTCTGTGTAATAATAACTTCAAAATGTTGTTATGTACACTACAAAAAAAAAGATATTGCTGAATATCATGAGTGGCTACTGAATTTCTGAAGAAAATACAAAAAATAAGAAGCCAGAGCTCAAAGAGGCACTTTAGTGATTGCCCCCCAGGGAGCAGATTGATAAGCACAGCTTGAAATCTAATGGAATTAGAGCTGATTTTATTATAATACTGTCTCTATTCCTTTGATCTTTGATGGGACGATATTAGGATTGTGCTGATGTAAAACCTGCTGTCATAAGCAGAAGGGAACTGGAAATTCTCAAACAAAAGAAGTTCATTAGGACATTGAAGGCAATAATAATAAAAACTGACTGAAAAGGAAGAACTGCTGTTTGGTTTATTTCTAAAAAGTTTGCAAAGGGGAAAAAATAAAAAGTAAAAGTCAAAGGAAAGAGGAAAAGACAGGTGAAGTCAATATCTTATGCTGACTTTTCAGCTGTTCTGAAGGTCAATGAGTAGAAGCTCAGTGGTGCAAAGAACATCCCTGGTCTCAAAAATATTGTTTGCATAGTGTATGTCTTTATAGTTACATGTCTCTCTATTATATACATACACACAGATAAATTATTGTAGTGTATGAATATATACACAAGCATACACTATATAACTATATACATAATTATATATTCAAATATTCTAATTATATTTTATACTTTCTTTGTGTGTATCTCTATATAAGCTATTATTATCCCACTCTTCTTGATGGATCCCAAAATGGATAGATTTGGGGTGGATATTAATACAGACAGATGCATTCTCAGGCTTGAGCTTATATAAAAGCCTTGGCACTTGTAGATGTCAGTTTAAAGGCATAATAAAAAGGACAGAATAATTTGGTACTGCAGGCAATGCTAAAGCATTGTTTGCGTTATGAGATTCCTGTTTTGGTGCGGCAAAAGTAAATCTGCTTAGTTTGGTAGAATACAGAATCCCCAGCAAAGTTGATACTAAAGCGAAAACACTGATCCGGCCCATTCACTACCCTGAAGCATGTGTGATGCATTCATTGACTTTGTCACATCTCTAAATGTTGAGACAAAATGTCAGTGGATCTGTTATCATTTTATTGGAATGTCATTTGTGATAGAGCTGATATGCTGTAGAATGTAGTTGCTGACCTATATGTAATTGTATTGTGAACATGGGTTCTGCTGTGGTGGAAGAAGTACCAAAAGCCAGGTCATACCTTCAGCTTGTCCTCAATTTCAAATGAGAGGCAAGAGGAGGAGGGCAAATCATGACAACCTGCAGTACCACTAAAAAGTGCTATGAGTAGTGCCAAGTAAAGCTGTTGGTGGGCTTTGAAGGTAGCTGGAGTGGAATTTCTAGGCTGTGACAACATCGAGTAGGTCTCCTGGCCCTAGTCCCAGGCAGCCCGAGGTGAGGCTGCCAAGGGCTTTGTGGAGAGTGGGCTTTCAGAGATGTTCTTCAGCTGAGGGTGTCAAAATTAGTTTAGTCAGTTTTTTACAGTTTTACCATTTTTTGGAGTTCATTCAAGATTTTGACAGCTTGAATTATTATTGTTGTAGTGTGACATCACTTTAATACAAGTGGGCTACAAGGGAATGGAGCCAGCTTTTGCCCTGGGTGCTGTCCTTGACACCTTGCATGACTTCATTGCATCAACCCGTGAATAAAAAGATGATCCTTATTGATTATAAATGCTTTTGGATATCTCCAGACAAGCGGTCCTGTTTCCAGAGCTCAGTGTGTGGCTGGTCAATGACAGTGAGCAGTATTGCACACAGCCGCCTTTGACCCTCAGCTCTGGTTTGTCCAAAGCAGTCTCTTGATGTGGCTCTACAGAGAGCGGTGTTCATTGCCCTGCCACCAGTCCCATCCATAAAAGAGTCTTTCTGTGCACTGAATGTACCATCACTGTGCGGCTGGGATGAAAGTGGTGATTCATCACCTAAAAATAAGTGTTGTGCTTATTGTAGCTGCCAAATACTCAGTCATCAATTTCCTCTCTGTTAAGCATTTACCACCTCTCTGACTGTGGTGTAAGCAGATGGCAGGCAGAGAGAGTTAACCATTGATGAAGTTAGTCATCACTGGAGCGCAATGGTAGTCTTGTAGCTGCCTAAGGCTTTAGGAACATGTGAGGCCAGGTCTGCACTCCTTACATTAATAATTGTTCTTTAGTTGGTGGTAGTAATCTTGGTAGTTTAAGCAAACAAAAACCTGTACCTTATAGTTCTTTGGGATCAGTTTCATTTAGTCACTATTAATGGAAAAATAAAATTTGGCTTTCATGTTTGCAGTCTACATTCTAAGAAATTGTTATTCCATACGGTGAACAGATTCACTTCATCAAACTTGGTTGCAAACTGAACTTGGTCACAGTCACCTGTGCCATTTAATAATCACACAAGTGCGTTTATTATCTTTCCACTTGATTTATATGTACAGTAATAGTATGTAAATCGCAAATTGTATCAGGTTACACTGTGACTTCAGTAATACAAGTTCAGATTGAATTTCTTAATTTTCAGTACTTTTATGATGCACTATAAAACAGAAAGGACAGCAATTCACATGTGCCTTGCTCATTCTTTCTAATCTCCTATGTATTGTTAATTTTCCTATTAAAAAATGTCTCTATCGTAAATGCAAAGAATGAATGTTACTCAATTTTATCAAAGCCATTCATTAGTATACAGATATTTTCATTTTGCTGGTCACTTCAGAGTTTTCTGTTGGGAATAAATTGAACCACTTTACTGGCTTTTGGTAATAAATATTCTTAATACCTGCGATTCTCTTGGTTGCTCTATAGGTATGAATAACATTCCAAGGAAAACCAGGCTGACATTAAAAATTCAGTGTTTGGGACATCTTTTGAGTGTAGTGCCTTGTAAGAGACTAAAAATGGTGCTTTGTTTCAATGAAGAAGTCTGCATCCTGTAGCTCCATCTGTCTGGATGAATAGTATCATGGAATTTCTGCTTCCTACTCTCCTCTTTAGATTTTTTTTTTTCCTTCAGCTTTGTTCTGACCAGGGATTGGCCAAAGGTTAGTTCAGACAAAACAAAAGGGGGATATTGGCAGATGGAAGAAATCAGGACAGGTCTTTGAACAAGGCCATCCCTTTTACTGGAGCACGTTGCTTCACTCTTTTGTTACTTAACTCATTTGGCAGCTTAAGTTCTACAGTTACAAATTAGAAAGGACTGAGCATACAGCTCCCAATCTGAAATCTTGCTTATCCTTTTGTATGTTGTAATTAGAGCAATTCTTCCATTTTACAGGTGTAATATGAGAAAAATTAGCTAGCCAATTTCAGTGTGTCTGTATAGACTGATGTTTGGATCTACTTAACAAGAAGCTTTTTTGCTGAATGCCCAGAGGGCTGATCTCCTTGGCCCGGCAGCTGTGCTCAGCCCCGGAGCTCTCTGGCCTCTCTTGGATCTACTGACTATAGGCAAAGATAAAATTCCTAGAGCTCGTGTACATGTAGTCATTTAAATGCAGGAGCAGGGAATGTTATCCCTGCCTGAAACCTGTTTCTAGTTCAGCATTATGATGGCATGTCTCTTATTTTTTAATCCTCCCGCCCTCCCCCCCACCCCCTTTTTTTCCTTTTTGCAATATTCAAACTACATTTTCTTGAAATATTCATAAAGCCTACTTATGTCTAACACACAGTTTTCTGTTTTATTGTCATAATAAAACCAGTTTGACGTGTTCCATTCTTCATCAGTAAATTTTCTGGATTTTATTCCGTATAATGTGTGTTGATTCATTGGCTTAAGCTGTAGTGTTTTATTGAGCTTATTTGGTTGTTAACTTAAAGTGAAGTGAAAACTTATGGCAAGATTTCAAGAGGCATGTTGACCCATGAGTACCATAAGCAGAATAATATTTGGTAACTAAGTGCCTCTCAATTTTCATAAACTACTTCTCCATTGAGGAAGTGGCTTTGTCTAGATTAATTCAGCAGTAGCAGTAACATATCAGAAATGGAACCAAATGTATTAATTCGTTCAAATTTCTCTGCTTCATGTAATTTACTGCCTTTTTTTCCTCTTTCCTAAATTTTTAGAGTGTTCTGTGCCATTACCAAAAACTGCACAGAGGGAGAATTAGCAGCATACTTTTTACTATTCATATTCTGAGAGTTTGGCCTTTCCACAAGATGTGAAAGACTGAGGGCAAGACCCAAAGGTGGCTGTTCCCCAGGATGATTTGACTGCTTGTTTGAGACTGGTCATGCCAGTTCTTTTACTCGATGAAGCCAAACTTCTTTTTCCTAGAGTAGTATTTTACAAAATACAGTAAAAAGTTTTGTTAGAATCATAGAATGGTTTAGGTTGTAAGGGACCTTAAAGACCATCCAGTTCCAACCTCCCACTAGAACAGATTGTCCCTCCCTGGAGGTGTTCAAGGCCAGGTTGGGTGAAGCCTTGAGTGACCTGTTTAGTGGAAGGTGTCCCTGCCTATGGTAGGGTGTTGGAACTGGATGGTCTTTGAGGTCCCTTCCAACCTAAACCATTCTGTGATTCTAATGCCTCATCCAACTTGGCCTTGAACACATCCAGAGAGGGAGCAGACACAATCTCCCTGGACAATCTGTTCCAGTATCTCACCACCCTCACCATAAAGAACTTCCTCCTAACATCGTGTTTACATCTCCTCTCTGTCAATTTAAACCCATTACTTCTCATCATGTCATTACAAGACCTTGTCAGTAGTCCCTCCTCAGCCTTCCTGAAGGCCCCTTTCAGATACTGGAAGGCTATTATAAGGTGTCCTCAAAGCCTTCTCTTCAGGCTGAAGAGCCCCAACTCTCTCAGCCTGTCCTCATAGCAGAGGTGCTTCAGCCCTCTGATCATCTTTGTAGCCCTCCTCTGGACTGTCCAACAGTTCCATGTCCTTCTTGTGTTGGGGGCTCCAGAACTGCACACAGTACTCCAGGTGGGGTCTGACGAGAGCAGAGTAAAGGGGGAGAATCACCTCCCTTGCCCTGCTGGCCACACTTCTCTTGATGCAGCCCAGGACACAGTTGTCTGTCTGGGCCTCATGTGCGCACTGCTGGCTCATGTTGAGCTTTTCATCAACCCAGACCTCCAGGTCCTTTTCCTCAGGGCTGCTCTCCAGCCATTTGTGCTCTCCAGCCTGGAGTTGTGCTTGGAATCGCACTGACCCAGGCATTGTTTTATTTTATTTTTTGTGAACCTTTTGTTTTAAGGTGCCTTAATCTTTCACATTTAGGTTCATCAAGGCCAGAATTTTGAAACAGCATCAGTGCCTAAAGCAAGGCACAGTTTGCAAATTCTGGCCTAAAGAAATGCTCCGTTTCATTGACATGCTGAGTGTGTATAAATAACCAGAGATTTCCTTCAATAGATTGTTACATTCAGTTGTTTTTTGGTATCCAGCCAGCCTTAATATTTTATCTATCAGCCCTGCTGGGACATATTTTTAATAGTGGCTCAGTTGATAAGTTGGCTTTCTTGGCTGTTTGGAAATCTATTCCCTCAGAATAGGAGTTGTTAGTTGGTTCAGCAACAGCCCTGGTCACTCTAAGCAACACTTGCATCCCGTGGGTCTCATGTTTGTGCTGATCCACTCCCTGATGATATGCTGAACTCATAATAAATCTTCAAATGGAATGAGCAATTTTAGAGGATTAGAATTTCACATAAAAATCAAAAAATAGAATTTGTCAAGCAAAATTTGCTTCCTTTGGTCTATAAGTGTATGAGCTTTTCTGTATTCCTCCACATAGCACAGCCTTTGTGCTAATACTGCTGGCTTTGTAAAGTCCAAGTGAGATGACCTTTCACTGTGATTGTTAACTTACTTTAAATTCTATAAAATTGTAATATCTGTGACGGACAGTAAAAGGTAACTCTAGTTTTCCTTCTGTATAAGATCTTACTTTTTAAATTGTAAGGAAGGGCAAAGATGGTGATGAAACTTGTTATTACATTCCAGGATAATAAAGCTATCGTTAGAACCTGTGCAGGTTCTAGACATACATAAACCTCTAGATTAGTTAGTAGTTGATTATAAATTGCTGTCTAAATGGTAGACTTAAACAGAGTCCTCAGAAATAGCTTAGTGCACTTGAGGAATAGACCCTTGTATATCAAAGTTTTTGTTACCATGTAATATGATGAAGTACCTCATCTGTGTGTGAAGACCACCTGGTTTTATATTAACTGTGAGTCATTCTATTAAATGACTTCTAACCTTGTAATGAGGTTATAAATAGTCTTTTCATAGCACTGTTGTTGCATTAAATGATGTCTATGTCAGCTAGTCTCTTGGTCACCTAGTCACACACAAGTATGAATCTGACTTTCTTTTTCTTCTAATTCACTATATAGCAAAATAAATGCGTGTTTGAATGCCTGATCTGCTCTCAAAGTAGAACATCAGTAGGGATTTTGGGCCTGAATTCAAAACTGAAATCCTCAAATCTTCTGTTTGACCAGAAAAGTTTGGAGGAATGTAATGCATAGATATATTTCAGAATATATTTCATTACTTAGGTCCTAATGTCTTGATAAGGGTGCATGTGGTTCTCTTAAAAGGAAGAGAAGCTCAGTGATGTATGCATCTAATGAGGACTAGGAAGAGAAGTGATCTTATTTCTCCTGTTGAAGGTTGCCATGGTTGAGATGTTAAAACTCTCACTGGCCTGACTCAAAACTCTGGTTTAGATGCCCTGAAACCTTGTATTTAAAATACAGAAATAGCAGGTACTGTCTCTGGCCTCTCTTTTGCCTAGAAGCATCAATCACTTAACTACTAATGATGTGGAAGACCCAGGTTCAGTTTGCATTGGTGGCTGAAGAGATTGAATTCTGCACTTGCAGGAGGCATTTTACAGGTGTCCTGAGATAGGATCTGTAGCATGCATTTTTTTTTTTCCAAACTGGTCTGCTTTGCAGGTTGTAAGATGTACAGAACAGGAGAGAAAGCATATTTTAATCATAGTTTACT
Organism: Psilopogon haemacephalus; assembly: GCA_013396835.1. Classification (NCBI taxonomy): domain Eukaryota; kingdom Metazoa; phylum Chordata; class Aves; order Piciformes; family Megalaimidae; genus Psilopogon; species Psilopogon haemacephalus. The sequence goes on along the minus strand of VWZI01015901.1, from coordinate 88,784 downwards.
AGCTAGGCAAATTTTCAAGTGTTGTTCTCAACAGGGTTGTTTTTTTTTTTTTTAACTAGGCATGTGTTGCCAGACAGGTAATTCATGACATCTTGATTCTGTGAGAGACAGATGATTTTAGCATCAAATTCCTGCTGTGTGCTATTTGCATTCTGCCCACATCCCACATTTGGAATGCAGGCCAGAGGTTTCTGACAGCTGTGTTAGAGGGAGGCAAGCATGTTCTGTCTTACATGTTGCTTACAAAATATCCTTCATTGATTTCATCCAGTGATTATCTAAAATAACATGAGAACTCAAGAACCACTCCTCAGTGTGTCCTCTTTGAGAAATAGTCCTTTTTTTCTCATAAAACATGAAATAAAGGACAGTGTGGGAGTCTGGTCTCCTGACTGCACGTTGCTTATTTTTGTGGGTAATTTCAGAGCTATGGGAGAGGACTCTAGCACTGTAGTCTGGTAGCAGCAGGTAGTGAAGATGGTAGGTGGCTTAGCTCAGCACTGGCAGAAGAGGCAGTAGGATCTAATGCTGCTGTGGGAGACCACTTCCATGGTAATTGAAGTTAGATGGGTTTCTTTTCAGTGTAAACAGTTTTGTGTGTTAGGGATTTAAATTTTTTTATTTATTCCTTACAAAACTAATCTAACATGCTTAACTCTTTAGTCTGTCTAGAGACTGTCCTTGTCATCAGAATTTTCCATACCTGGTCATTTGCATAGTTGTTTCTACCTTTCTTTGGAATACTGCCCTGTTGGAAATGGAAGTTGTGCACCTTGTTGTTCTTTGCTGCTGCTGTGGTGACCGTGAAATTTGTTGCTTGCGAAGTTATGGACGAGATGAGCTCTTTGTCATGGCCTGTGAATCTGTAAAAGGTGAACAGTATGTGGCAAACTTGTTCCTGTGTAATGGACTGCAAGTCATGGACTAGACAAGCTGTTGAAGCAGCAAGGAGAGTACTGCAGAAGGGTGTTATATGTGCCATCAGAGCATGATTTTCATTTATACTATTGCTGTGTCTCTGTAGTTTTGGTTGTTTTGGGTTTTTTTGGTAGGTGAGGGAGTGGCTTGGTCTGTATCACCCAAGAAAGATAATCTCTTTTGTAAGAGTAATAATACCGTAGGAAGGATATAGCAGGTACAGAAGAGGGCCACAAAAATGATGAGAGGAGTGAAACAACTCTTATATCATCATAGAATCAGAGAATTGTCAGGGCTGGAAGGGACCAGAAGGATCATCTAGTTCCAACGCCCTCTACCATAGGTAGGGACACCTCACACTCGATCTGTTGTGAAGAAAGACTGAAGAGTTAGAATTTCTCACCCTGGAGAATGCTCCACCTTATTGAAGTCTTCCAATATTTAATAGGGACAAAAGGCTTTCTACCAGGGCCTTTACTGACAGGACAAGAGGAGATAGAATTAAACTGAAAGAGCCTAAGTTTATATTAGACATGCAGAAGGAATTTTTTTTGTTGTAAGAGTGGTGATACTCTGGAACAGGTTACCCAGAGAAGCTGTTCATACCTCATGACTGGAGGTGCTCAAGGTTGTCCTTGTCCATGGCAGGGAGTGGAGTAGATGACCTTGGAAGGGTCCTTCCAAACCAAACTGTTCTACAATTCTATGATAATATTTTTGTGTAGCTGAGAAGGATAGCAGAGGTGAAGTGGAGCAAAATTGGTGAATGTACTGACATTCAGAAGAGGGTACCTGAGTTAGTCAGTACAATCACACTGTGGCTCTGCCCCAGGTAGCACCACAGAGGAATGATGGCCCTATCTGCTCAGGTGTTGCTTTGTGTCAAAAGCTGTCTTTTATATTACCTGAATGCAGAAGCCTTGAGAATTACTGGAGCAAACTTGTGAGAACACAAGCCATTTATGAAACAGCTGCACTTTTACAGCTTTTAGTATTTTCATGTTAGATTTTCATGTCTGTAACATGCAATTATGTATATATTTAAGAAAGAGATACTCTTTTTTTTTTTTTTCATTCAGTGGGGAAAAAAACTACCCTGTGAATTCTCCCATTTAATTTGTAATATATTCAAAATTGTCAGTACTAATTAGTGCTGTAAAATAGCTTAAACTTAAGGCTCATGTGTCAACAAGAGTAATAGTACCTGTGTCTCAAGAGATGCAGAAACTTGAGTATGTCTGCTCAGGATGGATTTGGTGTGTTCATCATTATTTGATTGTGGACAGTAACAATGGCTACTGGAAAAACATAATGTTTCAATTTATACTTCTTTAAAAGTTACCTCCTGCACCCTCACTGAAATAAACAAGCACAGAGTTTTGCATGTAACTTGCATCTTCTGAGTCAGAGCAGCAAAGTAGCACATGTGCAGGGAAATAAAAAATCTTGCACCTTAAACCGTGCTGCTTCTTGAGCAGCGAGAAAGAGTATTTTGAAATGCTCTGTAGCTTTGACTGCTGAGTAGGCCACATCCATGTACCTGTTTATACATCTAAACATGCAGCAATACATTCTCAGTCAATGGACACACACAGGTGTCCCTATCATTTCTGTGACCCTAGAAATTTGATTTGAAGATGGGGACTAATTTCAGTGATGTTGCAGAACTTCTTTGGTGTTGTGTCCTTTGCATCCAATGTGCATTTATGTGACAGTCCTTACCCCATCTGTTGCAATGTTACACATCACACAGGAGGCAGTCTGTTTATTTCTTTATTAAAAATTAAACCAAGCATTACAGAACCTTCTTACTAGGGCAAACCATGAGTTGTTGGATTTTTTTCCCTTGCCCTTCTCCATGCATTTTGGTTGGGTTTATGCAGGTAGCAAATTGCACAGCTCCCAGTATTGTGACATTGTGCCCTTGGTTGCATGCCATGGGGGTGCCAGACCTTTCCCCCCTAGCTCCATGCTGTCTTCTATACTCCAGGAGGTCTCAGATGCCTATGCTTGAGCATCCAAATTGAGCTCAAATCATCTGTCTTAATGAATGAGCCAAGGATAAACTCAGTACAAAATGTTGTTTTGTTAACAAAGGAAAGGGGTGGGGAGAAGGCAGTGAAAGGGGATTTAGGTCAACTGAAAACTTTTGGGAATTGATTTCAAATTCACTGGCTTGTTACAGCCAGTAAAGGAATAACAAAAAGATCAGAAGACAGCTGATCTGTGTTCTTTGACTGCCAAAATACTAAANTTTAAACAGGAAACCCAAACCCCCACAAACAAAAAACCAAAACAAATACCCACCCCAACCCCTCCAAAGAAAATAATAATTATAGAGCATGAAAATAAAGCAAAACTTTTTACTCTGTTGAAGAAGAATTTGTGGACCAAAATAAAAGGGTTCTTTTTTTTCCTTTTTCTTTTCTTCCACTTGTTTGTGCCTTTTTGTCCATGTCACCACCACAGGGAGCATCTAAGTTTCCATTAAATGAAAATATGTAGCTCTAAAAGGGACTCAAGAGAATTGTTTTACTTAGAGTTTAGCTTCAGGTGTCTAATCTGGTATTTTATATGTATTACTTGTTGTCAAAACCCAACAATTTTGTCTCTAACAGAATTTAATTTTAGGGACTGTCATGTTTCAGAGTTGATGTAAGCTTAGGAAATGAAAAGTTATTAAGCAGCAGTAATGAACACTTTCTTTGATAATTGATTTTTTTTCTGTTTAAAAACAATTACACCTCTGGAACAAACTTAGAATGATGTCATCCATAACTAGTAACACAGTGATTATATCAGTCTTATATTACTCTGTTCTGGGGAAAACAAGTAAATGCCCCATTTCTTCTGCTGTGTAATAAAAATCACTGTGGTTGTTACCTATTAAAAAAATGATCAGTTTGAGTTCATTTTAGTTCAGTTGTTGAGATAGATATTTGGTTTAAGATTAAAGGTATAAAGGCAGTTGTTTCAGATTTCAAATGGAGGAGTTACAGGTACTGCAGACTTTACTTTGGAATAAAATGATTGTGAATGACGATTCAGTGCCCTTCAAAATCAGAAAGAATAAAATAATATATATAGGGGTCATGGTTTATTTATTTGTTTATTTTTAGTATTATAACATTTTAACTCTAACTTTATAACTCTAAACTTTGGTATTGTAGCACTGGGAAAACTACATTTTCACCTTTGTTAAGTGGAAGTGGTCTCCATTATTCCCATCTATAGGAGATTTCTGGAGACTAATCAGTTTGTGATAATCAGTAAGTGGTTATTATTGCCATAGGATAAGAACTGAGACAAGGAAGCACCAGAGAATTGTTTTAAACGTTCAGCATGTGAGTGTGTGTCTGCTGGTCCGTGTAAGGTGTCAGTGGGTTGTCCATCTCGTAATCCACGTTCTATCTTATTTAGCCTTTAATATAATTTTCATTACATACATACAGATTTAGAGAAGATGTACAGAGAGTGTTAGGTTTTTATTCTTGGTCTTTTCTTCTGTGAGTACTGTGACATATGAGGTCAGTGAGTTGAATCCAGATCCATTCCAAAGGCATTAAAAACTAATTTTCCAAATACTCATATTCACGGTTCATGTAAGAGCACATTCTATGTTTGGGGAGAAAAGTGAGAAATAGCCATCTCAGCCCTCTTTTCCCAAAAGCCACATTGAAAGAACATCAGTAAGCCGGAAGGGTGGAGCAGCCTGCCTTTGGGCAGTGTTAGGAGGAGAGCTGTCTGTGCTAGCTTTGGTCAGAACCTGCAGTGGGCAGCTGCTGCAACATGCACATCTTGTCTTCAGATTTTGTGCACGGGTGTTATGGAGAGATGGGTACTGTAGAGGGACAGGATGTTTCACTGGTGGGTTTCAGGAATATTTGCTGACAGCAGAGGAATGGTGAAACTCAGTGGCTTCAGGTCCTGTGCCAGGTGCTGGCTGGGCATTTTGCTTTTTTTGGCACAAACCCATCATCTGGTCACTTCAAGCTTGATCCATCTCTTCTCCTCTGGGCTTGGGGCACTGTTCTTTATATCCAGCCAAGCTCCATGGCCTTCTCAGTCAAACCCTACAGGGAAATGGTCACCATGTTCATCTTCATCTTGTAGTTTTCCCAGTTGCAGCTGAGGTGGTGTTATGTGACCTGCTGGCTTGCTTATGATTTTAAATGCCTGATTTCTTTAATTCACAGAATCATCTCATGTGATGCCGTGGAGACCAGGTCTTTTAGCTGTTTGTATCCCAGCTTTCCCAGCTAGCAGAGTTTCTTCCATCAGACAGCACCAGACCCAGTCTCTGCATTTTGTCCACCTCTGTAGTTTTTTCTCCAGACAATGTCAGTATTCTCCCAAATCTGGCTCCCTTCTTTGAAGTCAGCTGATGCCCTCCTCTGTGATGTCTGCAGAGGGACAGAAGTGGGAAGCACAAGAGGTTAGAAATGATCTTATTACAACCAGTTTAATGAGCCTGGGGTAGAGCCACCCATGGTCAGAGGATGAGAGGTTTTGGCTATATGAAATCATGCTACTGACTCTCAGTGCCAGCAAACAGTGCTGGGCATGGTTTTTTTACTAGGACCAACAGCCAGTTGGGAGGTAGGTGGTCCTGGAAGTCTGTTTGAGGAACAGACACTGGAAAATGCTAGTTTTAGTGAAAACTTTTCTTTATGAAGTGGACTTCTTCTCTCCCAAATCTACTGAAAGGCTTCATTTCAGTCAGACCTAACTATAGTTAGTTCTACTCAGTGTGTTTATTTTAGTAAAGAAGACTGAAGGACAACAAACAGAAGGAAGTTTGTTTGGGAAAAGGAATCCTTCTGATGAAGATCAAGATGAGACAGAGAGAGAAAAACCCAGTTGCAGTGTATGGCTAATATATTAGATGTGAATTTCAGGCATGGCACCTGAATGACCACCACTGCTCCTGATGTGTTTATCAGATAGCTGTAGAATTGTTGAAGTAGTTCATAGACACCTTCATGCCTCAGAGAACATGTGAGTAAGGCTGAGTAATGAGGAATAATGGAAAATAATTAACTGCCTGGTCTTTGATGCCTTTTCCATGTCAGGTGTATATACCAGGTGCACAGAGTCTTTTTGTGGTGTTTGGCACTGCTTGCCCAAGGAAGAATGACTTGGAAGTCAAGTCAGTTTGTGAATGATGAGGTCCAGGGCTGGTGGAAAAATGGCTGAGTTTTCTATGGGGCTGAACAGAGCTTTTGCAGGTAGTTAAAGGGTATAAATAATAATTTAGTGTATTATTTCTCATAGTTTTTTTTGGTAATACATTTATTAATATTTTGTGATGATGTGTAAAATAGGAAAATATTTCACCAATTTTTGCATCAGCAAGTTTTTGGCTGCAAATTATTCTTCGGGCTTCTATTGATTTTCACTTCAAGTTGGATTGTTTGGAAGCATTGAATGCTTGTTAGAGAAAATTAAATCTTAGAGTATAAGCTGAATATTTTAATCTAGAAATGTAAATGTTGCTGAATGCTTTTTCCAAAAATTAATTTCACTGAGCATGCTGGACCTCTCTATCAGCAAACCTGCTTGCAGAAAATTCCACATCAGGTTAATTAACTAGTCTAGATAGACAAAAGAAGATCTGTTTTAAAATCCCCATGTGTGTCCAGTGTAATTTTTCTTATTATTTACTAATGTAAACATCAAGAGCTTAAATTTAACTCTCATTTTTAAATAAATGAAATGAAAATATTTTTATTTAAAATTGGACTATAGAAAACAAAGAACTAAGTGAAATAAAAAAGGGAAAGGATTACCCCAAAAACATGGGAGCAGGGGAAGAGGGGCTGGAGAACTTACAAAGAGAACTGCTAAGCTGATGTATGAAATTCATGTCTGAGATTTTGTAATATATTTTAAAATGTACCAAATAATTGTGAGTTGAGGACAATAAGATTTTTGTTATGGTATTTTGTTTCTCCTTTAACAGTAATTTAGGTATCTGCCATTTGTTCAGAAATTATTCTCAAGTCTAAAATGGATTAGTACAAGGAATACAAATGCACCATCAATATTCTTTATATGCTTAAACTTCTAATGCTGCAAGCAATGTCTTGCCCTGCTATTCTTCCACACCACTGCTTTCTCTTGTAGAACTGTGTGGTCGTGATGGGCATAACTTGATTTCTTTCAACAGATTCTTCCTTTGATAGAGCATTTGTGGTGGGTTAGGAACTTTCCCTCACACACACTGTTGAAATTTACCAGACTAGCTCAGACGGCTTAGAAATGAGATGAAGCTATATTTACAGCAAAGCAAAATTTACAAATATACATGGACAAAATATTTACAAGTATTTACAGTTATATACAAATTAGAAATAATGCAGAAATCCAAACTCCCTCCTGGATAGAGAAGGCTGCCCAGAAGGGGCTCAAAGCTACCCTCTACTTTTTCAGACAGGCAAACAAAAACACTCAGCAAAGCTGATGTTATCATTTGTTACTGGAGACATTAGAGCAGAGTGAAGAGGAATTGAATAGAAGCAGCATCGCAGAACAGAGTGGGACAAATTATTTACATTTTGACTTTTTATCCGTCTTGGCAAACCAATAAATGATGTAGACTTCATCATTATTTTCTTTTCACAACCAGTGATCTAATTTCTCTCATTAAAATATTCCAATTAGCATTCTAGTAACACTGCTCCAATATAAATAACATCTAACCTGAACATCTGGTTTTCTGAATCTGTAAATGATTTAGACATCAAGGGAATAGGTTTCCTTTCTTTTCAGAAAAAAAAAAACAAACCAAAACAAAACATGGCAGGCCCATGTGGAGCCTCATGTTAAAGAAATGTGTCATTTTTAGATATCAAATAGCACACGGACTAATTAGTTTATTGGGCTATAGAAGTCTGCAATCATTTGTTCTCCTTCTGTACCATTGAAGGAACTCTTTGGTAAACCTATCAGCTTTGGGACTGGATAGTTAAATGATTACTCTGCCTTTGCACATTTATTATTTAAAAACAAGTAATTTCACATTAGATGTATTTGCAGTCATTGTTAAACCTGTTTAAAGATGAATGCTGTTTGCAGAGGGATCTCCTTCAATTTGGAGCTTATTTCCCCAGTCCTAACTTGAGCTGTTACTAAAGGTTGCAGTACTTTCTCATTGTTGAAGCAGCTGTGGAATAGCACCATAGTGTGACTGTTCAGGAGAAGTTAAAAGATAATTTGGATCTTGGATTTGGGCCTTGGATCTTGGGTTTTGCTTGTCTATGGATGATTGGTTTGAATTTGATCTCCCCAGTTCTTCGTTAATTCTCTTTAATTTTGGAGCATCTTCTGTAGATTCCTCACATCTAGCAACAATGGTAGCAAAGGCCACCTGTGCCTCATAGCATGTGTGGAATTCCTTTTGTCTCTTCAGTCTCACAAAGAGAGTAGAAATTTTATTTTTAAGCTTGAGAATTGGAAAGATTCATTTGGAAATCAAACATCCACGTGTTATGCAGAGATAATGACACATTCAGTGAATCCCAAGTACATTAAAATGGATATCTCTTAGACTCTCCTATTGAATTGATTCCAATTTGTTTGAATGCATTTTAATTGAATCTGTTCTATTTTAATAATTCCTGTAGTCTACCCTCTGTTCTTCTTGGTGCCAACTGTTGTTTTTTAGAAAAGCTTCAAAAGGAGTTGTTGCAACAGTGCCTGACTTCACCTTACTTGAGAGTGCTGTTTTTTGGGAATCTCTTCCTTGGAACACAAATTTAAGCTTGATGCTGAGCAACTATCTCTTGAAAAACAGATATTAAGCCACTTTTCAATTTATACTCCCCCCCCCAAAAAAAAAGACAGTGATGATCCATCTGTCTTGCTTTTTTTTCCTCTCATAGTGTGACTTCCTGCATTTGTCCAATGCATCCAAGCTGAGCAGTTCTCTCAGCCTGGGAAGGCTTGCTGCAGCAGCCTCAAACAAAAAGACACAAACGCCTGTTCACTTGTGTTCACTTGGTGCTTTTGCATTTGGATGCAAACTTTTAAGTGTTTTGCTCAGTCTTGATGTGGTGGTTCAGCCCTGGCTGAGGGCTAGATGCCCTCTCTATCACACGCCTTCTTAGATGGGCAAAAGAGAGGGAACAAGAGGCCTGTGGGTCAAGAAAGAAGCAGTTGAGTAAGGCAAAAGGCCACATACAAAAATGAGAGCACACAAAGATATTATTTGCTGCTTCCTATCAGCAAGCAATATTTGGTCACTCCTGGGAAACAGGGCTCTGAAACACATAGTAGTTGCTTTGGAAGACAGACACCATCAATAAATGTCCACCCACTTCCTTCTTTTCCTTAGCTTTTATGTTTCAGCTGGTGCCATACAATATGTAGTACCCCTCTGGTCAGTTTGAATCAGCTGGCCTGGCTGTGTCCCCTCCCAAGATTTGGAACAGGGGGAGTTGGAAAAGCACAACCTTGGTGCTCAGCAGTAGCCTGAACACAAGTGTGTTATGTACACCCATTCCAGCTACAACTACAAAGCACAGCACTATAAAAGATGCTCTGGGGAAAGCTAACTCCATTTCAGGCAAACCCAGTTGTTTGTTTCCAGTTGTCTACGTGATTGCCTTTCTGATTGCATACAGCTGCCTATCATGACTGTAGTGGTGCGCTCATGATGTACAGATTTATAATGATAGCCACATTCCAAAGGGAGTGTAGTGAGTCTTGTTTGTGTCTTTTCAGAGGGATAGCAGAGTGTTCCAAGTAGAGGTTGTGTAGTTCATCTTTTTCACAGGATGTTTTACTTCTTCCTTTTTTACAGTGTTCTCTTCCTTTGCTTGAAGTGGAGATTTTCAGGTGGAAGCACGTGAGTGCTGTGAATGTACTCACTCGTGATGGGAAGGCATTTTCAAAAACATTTCTTTCCGTAATTTTAAAAGAGAGTTCACTCCTAGATTAGGAAGGCAAACCAAGAGAGTCTCTGAGTGGAGTGCTGGGTACTTGAGTCATAACTTAAAGAGCTCTCTGAATTGTTCAAGATGCTACTTGCCCAAGCTCTTACGTATCCAAGCTAGCTGTGTGACAAACTTGCGTACTGTGCAAATGCCTAGTTGAGGTGTGACAAGACAAAAGACAATACAAGCAGATACTACTCACAGCAAGCATCTACAGAACTGCAGTTTTGAGGGGATCAGCTTTCTACCCTCATCTACAGGAAAGATTACCAAATACTCTGTTTTCATTTGAAGGGACAAAGCGAACATACTGTATCCTAAGCCAAATCCATCTGCAGATCTGATGGCCTTAGAGTTGTAAGCACATCTGTGTACCGTATAAAAGCGGAATTGCTTCTGCTAGTTGTCTTTTCAAACACAGCATGTGTTTCTTTTAATATGAAGTGTTAGAAAATTTGTAACTTGCAGAATAGTTCTGGTTATTTAGATTTCACTTGCCAAGCATGATAGAGCCGAAAGCTACTCTAGGTGGTTGTAGTTCTGCCTTGTCTACCCAGAAGACTACATGCCTACACCACTTGAGGCTTGATGTTTTGGTATGACAGTGGCAACAATGTGGTTTAAATAGGGGGTAGCATTTCAGAAGGATTTTTTAATCTTGCTCTCCTTTAATTCTGACAAAACCAAGTCATCCTACTAGAGCAGAATGAGGTGGGGCAGCATGATAACAACCAAGAAGGGGTTTTGTGTGATTTGACTGAAGAGTTAAACATTTAGCGATTTATTTTTTAACTTCCTGTCCTCAAAGTCAGCTTATTTTATAAATTCTAAATTTAGTTTGTTCGATTTCCGTCATCAAGGACAGCTTTTTTGGTGTGCTTTCTTATAAATTGTGTGACCTTGGGAGATGGCTGCCAGAAAGGAAGAACACTTCAAAAGCTGACAACTGGTTGTTGCAGGTTTGTAAACCCTGTTGTGAAGAAGCAATAAAACTGCACAAGCACATAAAGACTCACCAAAGCTTAGTACCCTGTGAAGCTGATGAACCGCAAGGCATCAGGATAAGTGACTGAAAATAAAACGATCTTTGCTTTTTCATTGATTTTTAACCTTGTCTGTGTGGAAACCATGAGCTCTTCGTAGCTTATGGGACAATACATAGAAAATTTCTGAGTGGAAAGGGGCTGTTGCAAAATTTCCTTCCAAGTATGCTAAGAGAAAATAGAGTTCAGGGGGCTGGAAAGAAGATGAAGTAAAACTGTGCAGGAAAGGATAGCTATCTATCAGCTCTAACTTCATTGTGTTTTGCTGAGGGTCTTGTGCCTGGTTGCTTGGCTGGCTGCTTACTTTACTATTACGGTCAGGGAAAAGGGCAGTAAGGAATTTATTTATTTTTTTTTTACAGAGCCAGAAAAAGCTTTGTGAATAGGGAAATCACATGTTATGTGCCTGGTGGCATTTACTAATGTCAAGCTAATGAAACAGAGCACTGCAGAGAATACTGGTGTACAGCCTTAAAATGCAGGCACAAAAAGTGTGAACCAAGTGCACTAATTAATAGAGGCTGCAGCTTTATTTAAAAAAAAAAAAAACAAAAAACAACAAACCACCACATTTTCTAGCAGGGAGGCATCCTAATCTGCCTTTCAGTCTGTTTCATCCTGGATTTGAGTGTTGAACAGCATAAGGATGTGACAGTGGTGCTGCAGAGAAAGGCATTGCTGAGATTTGCCTCTGAGTCCCAGCTAATGGCACTGCTGAAGCAGTTCCTCTACTTTGTACCAGTGAGCAGAGAGATGAGGTAAACTGCAAAGAGCTGTACTCCTTCGTGTTGTACTTCCATGGGTTGGGCTGGCATCCAAGGTAGCTGACTTGGTTACAAGGACCTCAGGCTGAACCCTTTCTAACTCACCATTTGCTCTTGAAGCTGCCAAATTCTCACCAACAGGGGTTAGACCCCTAAAACCAGAATGAAGTTTGCAAAACTAACAGTTGCATTTAGGGGCCAGATGGGGAAAACCTATTTCAGACACCCAAACTAGCAATCAGCTGAGCCCACACCACCACAAGAAGTCCAGTTCACTGGGGGAGAGTGGAAAGACAAGAATAGATACAGAAAAAAACCAAGACGAAACACTCAACCATTTATTTTTCATCCAACTTGACTTCATGAACTGTCAAGAATGGCTGGAAGTACACTCCTGAATGTCCCAGCCATAGTGTTATGTTCTTTGCAGTTAGAAAAGGTGTGATTCTACTAGGTAAAACTAACTGCAGCATTCACCATCTAGGGAAGTGAGCAGTTCATTCTCAGTTACGATGTTCTGCAGAGATGCTAAGATACAGCATGCTCAGAATTCAGCCATTCCTTCTGGCTTTATTGCTGCTTTTTGTCCTGTAGTTCCTAATCCTGAAATAGTCATTGTCACTGGGAAATGTTTACCTACAATTTAATGTTTAAAGTTTTCTTTCAGGCACAGTTTTAAAAGATCTTTAGCAACTTAGATAAAATCTGGGATGGTGGAGAAACATCTATACCACTTGCAGATCACTCTAAGGGAGCATGAACTGTTGGGGTAGATCTCTTTGTTCATCGCCACCAGAGCAAAATATAACACTTGTTACAAAGTTTCTCTTAATTACAGGATGTGCAAACTTATTTTGGTAAGAGCTTTTATAATGTCAGGTGACATCAGTCACAGCCTGAAAGAGCATTCTTAGTCTTAGAGTTTTGGCAGATAAAGGAGGTAATTGAAGGTCATACCGATTTTCGTCCCATCCAGAGAAATTAATGAAGGGATTGTAAATATTTTGAGTTTAATTTCACCACTGAAGACTGAAATAGTAATATCAACTGTATTATAGCACCTGGAGACTATATGGCCCCTCCAGCAGCTCTGGACAAGGAGAGGGTACCCACAGAAAGGTAGATACAATGTGAGGAATGTAACACTACAAAATCAAATTCAGAAGAGCCATTAAAAGAGACAATGATTTGTATGACAGACTGCAGTTGCATACTTTCCCCAACCTTTTTTGTTTTAGTCCCAGAAGACTGGCTGTAATTACTGTAGTAAAACAAAGGCCTGTTCTTATCACAATCTAGAAGAATCTGTAAGTCATGACCTGTGATTTGTCTCAAAGACAATTTACTCTATCCATGGAACAAGAATGTTATGTGACATCAGCCACATAAGAGTTTGGGGTTTTTCCTTACTCTGCCTGTAAGAGATTTAGCGCAAATGTAGGTGGGACTTTGAGGCATACTGCATTCTCTTTGGTGAGGGACTGCTTTCAAGGTCCATGTGGAACCCATGTGTTCAGTCCTAGAAGAATCCCAGATATCAGAAGTCTTCTGGGAACTATGTGACATGCATATACTGGGTACATCAAGTTCCTGGTACCCTCAGAGCACGGCAGGCCACTCTGAAGAGTGACGGAAGACAGCAACAGCAGGGTAATCCATGCTTCAGTTCGCTAAGTAACAAATTGTGCTGCTGGGGCAGGCAGCATTGAGTCAACCTGAAATCTACCTCTGGCACTCGGGGAAAGCCTGGAAGTACATCAACATGTAATTTTCCTCCATGGCACATCTATCTGCCTTGTGAATGGAGCTGGTGATTTGTGCTGCCTCTAGGTCACCCGTGCTCAGCCATGTGTGCAGTGGATCCCTCATCTCCCTTGTGTGTGAATTCATCTCATTTATCCCCCTAATTTCAAGACGTTGCCTTTGACCTCATGAAAATTTGGTAAAGCCTGTGGAGGCTGTACCTCTTTGCCTTGCCTTCACTCTGTCACCAGTCTGTCCAGTTCAGCAGAATCAGTCTGTCCATACGTAAATCTTGTGAAGATTTAATAAATTAATTGCTTGTGCCATAGATGTATATGGGTTTATTATGGCACATGTGGTATGCCTAATGAAGAATGTCATTGCTGAGAATAATCAGGTCATGGTTTCAGAAGAAGTTAGCATTGGGCAATTGCAATTAATTTTGCCATCTTGAGGAAGAAGTTTTCATAATCTTGTACCTTGTAGCTGGTTGTGGGCTGTGGTGAGTAACCTGTTCTTCACTCTCTGTTTTTTTTTGGGCAGCTTCCCGTTGTCACCTGTTCTCCACTCTCTGTTCTTTTCTGGGCAGCTTCCCGTTGTCTTTATAAAGGGATTTTTTGGCTTTTGTTATTTGTATTACAGCAGTGTGGAGGGAGGGCAAGGATGAGTTGAAGTACCTTTGTTTTAAGCTGATTTGTGTATGAATAGAAGAAGAGACTTGCTGTTCCAGAGATGTTCTTGCTTTCAAATGGTGGGAAATGTCAGATCTAAGGACCAGTCTAAATCGGTTGATCTACTAGAACATCTGATCTTTCAGCATGCCTGGGACGACATGCATTTAGGCCGTTATTATTACAAATTTTAACATTAGTGTGTCTGTTTTCTTTTTACAGTAGAACTCAATTCTGTGATGAAATTTGGCTCTAACTCAAAACCAGGAGGATTCTCCATGAAAATATTTAGCATAACTGATTATAGAAATCTCAAAATTAATTCACAGAAGACAAACTAAAGTATTTATGGCTTAAATATTTCTGACTTAATTTTTTAGATAATCAGTAAATAGTATAACCTAGAGATTGAGATAATCCATTTAGAGCTGCTTAGGTACCATAAAAAGATTGCTTGTTAGATCTGCATATAGAATAATTGCTTTAGGTGTAGTGGGTTTGCAGTTACCTGCCCCTCCACCTTTTGATATAAACCCCAGCTAGGATTCAGAACACTGGAAGTTGATAAATGAACCTTTATATTTACAGCAATGCACAATGTACAATGTACAAGCAGATATTTACAAGGTATAACAGATATTTACAGATATATACAATGAAAAGGTAATACAGAAACACCACACACCTCCCAGAGACCAAAATCCCCAAGAGGGGTAACCAACCACCCCCTACACCTTTCCCCGCTTCCCCAGTCTTACCTCACCACCTGTTGATGCTGCAGATAAGCTGAGGTACATTGGCCAGGGGAGGTTAGCAGTAGAAAGAAGTTAGTAGTATTACTGAGAATTAGCTACCAAGGCAGAGACAAAGGAGACCATGCAAAGAGCAGCCACAACCAGAGTGGTCAGAAACTGTCTGTCTATCTGTGTTTGGGTTACACTTTTAAAAACAACTTTTTTTTCTTTCTCAGTAAAGCTCTGGGTGAAGTGACATACTATATCTTCCTCTCTCAGCCAATAGTCTAATTTCTCACTCAGATTCTCCAATTAGTTCAAACCAGCACATTAGGTCAAGTGAGATTTGAAATAGCTTGTGTTTTATTGAGGTTGGTTTTCTGTACTGTAGCATGTTAACAGTGTGGTTGTGCCTGTAGGGAATCTCTGCTGCAGAGCAGTGCCATGGAGGTCCTTAGCTGAGGAGCTGAGAGCTGTGCTTTGTCTTGCTACCAGGTTATCGATGGGCATTTCCTTCCTTCCTCTGCCTATTGAAAATTACTTGAAAAAACATTTTTAAAGACTAGTTATTAATGATGTACTGTCAAAAAGAAAAGTTACATCAAATGAGCTTCTCCAGAGATCTATCTTTGGCCTAGCATTATTCAAAAATTCTATTAATCTCTTTGATGGTGGAAATAAGGAATAAAACTATAAAAATACCAGATGGCACAAGCGTAGAATAAATTTAGACCAACCGGCTTTGAAAGAGTTGGTCTAAAATGTTAAAACTGTTTTGCAAAGTCAGGAAAATTATTCTTGATTAGTGTGGGGAAATAATTAAAATTAATAAATTGGAGGAGGCTATCCAATCTGCTTGATCAAAATAATATAACTGTAGCCCTTATTGCGAGTTACAGGGCAGCTATGCAAATGTGGGGCTCTGTACTGACCTGTGAGCTCATTGTCAGTAACAATGCAGCGTGCAGAAAGCCAAACTCTGAACTGAAAGACTGCACGTAGCTTAAGGCAGCACCTTCTGGAAAGTGATATGGACAAAACTGCAAAGACTTCTGCAAAGAGCAAGCCAGAGTGCTAAGGTGGTAACCAGCTTTTGTTCATGTCCTTTGAAGCTGGATATTGGGAGGAAATGGTCTGGCAATATAAATAGTGGTTGCCTGTGGAGATACTAAAACTTTTGTCACTGGTGGCTTTGCATAGTGCAAATCAAGAAACAGGAAGAACAGAGCAAGGACTGTCCCCCTATATTGGACACTGGTGAGACCACACCTTGAATCCTGGGTTCAGTTTAGGACCTCTCACTCCAAGACAGCCATGAAAGTGGTGTAGTATGTCCAGAGAAGGGCAGCAAAGCTGATGAAGAGTCTAGAGCTCAAGTTTGTGGTAAGTGTGTGAGTGACTTAAGAAGGCAGAGGTGGGGAGATGTGGCTCTCTTAACTCCAGGAAAGGAGGTTGGAGCCAGCTGGGGGAGGTTGGTCTCTTCAATCCTGTTCAATATCTTTATCTGGATGAGAGGATTAAGTCCAGCATCAGTAAGTTTGCAGATGACACCAAGTTAGGAACAGATGTCAATCTGTTGGAGGGTAGGAGGGCCCTGCAGAGGGACCTGGACAGGCTGGATGGGTGGGCAGAGGCCAATGGGATGAGATTTAACAAGGCTAAGTGTAGGGTTCTACACTTTGGCCACAACAACTCAGCCAACACTACAGGCTGGGAACAGAGAGGGACCTGGGGGTGCTGGTAAATAGTAGACTGAACATGAGCCAGCAGTGTTCCCAGGAGAGCCAATGGCATCCTGGCCTGTATCAGGAATAGCGTGGCCAGCAGGACAAGGGAGGTTATTCTTCCCCTGTACTCTGCACTGGTCAGGCCACACCTTGAGTACTGTGTCCAGTACTGGGCCCTTCAATTCAAGAGAGATACTGAGGTACTGGAACGTGTCCAGAGAAGGGCAATGAAGCTGGTGAGGGGCCTGGAGCACAAGCCCTATGAGGAGAGGCTGAGGGAGCTGGGGTTGTTTAGCCTGGAGAAGAGGAGGTTCAAGGGTGACCTCATTGCTGTCTGTAACTACCTGAAGGAGGTTGTAGCCAGGTGGGGCTTGGTCTCTTCTCCCAGGCAACCAGCAACAGAATGAGGGAACACAGTCTGAAGTTGTGCCAGGGGAAGTGTAGGCTGGATATTAGGAGGATGTTCTTCCCAGAGAGAATGATTTGGCATTGGAATGGGCTGCCCGGGGAGGTGGTGGAGTTGCCGTCCCTGGGGGTGTTCAAGAAAAGACTGGATGGGGCACTTAGTGCCATGGTCTAGTTGGTTGGATAGGACTGGGTGATAGGTCGGGCTAGATGGTCTTGGAGGTCTCTACCAACTTGACTGATTCTATGATTCTATGATTCTCCCAAGGAACAAGCAATAGGACAAGAGGAAATGGCGTCAGTTTGTCCCAGGGGAGGTTTAGGTTGAACATTAGGAAAAACTTATTCACTGAAAGAGTAGTTAGGCCTTGGGCAGTGGTGGAGGCCCCACTCCTGTAGGGGTTTCAAAGCCATGTAGGTGTGGTGCTGAGGGACATGGCTTAGTGATGACCTGGCAGTGTGGAGTTAACGGATGGACTGGATGATCATAAAGAACTCTTCCAACCAAAATGATTCTGTTATTCTGTGGTTATGTACAGCTAATCCTGCCACTTTTAAAAATGGGAGTAGAATGTTATATTACATATTCTTTTCAACCTGAACAAATCTTTTCTTTCTAGCATGATTGTGAAAATTGAAATTGTGAGCCGACCCAAGAAAAGCCAAATCCTGTGGCTTTTATGACCATGGTGTGGGCAATTGCATATGCAAGTCATCTTTAGCCGAATATGTAACCATGTCCCTTTGTCCTTCCTCAACAGTCTCCAAACGTCCACAACTACCCAGATATGGAAGCTGTACCCTTGTTGCTAAACAACATGAAGGCAGACCCCGTGGAGGATTCATTATCTACAGACCATTTCCAAACACAGACTGAACCAGTGGACTTGTCAATAAACAAAGCCAGGTCATCACCTACAGCAGCTTCATCTTCACCAGTTTCCATGACAGCATCAGCCTCCTCTCCTTCTTCTACTTCTACTTCTTCTAGTCGGCCAGCTTCATCACCCACAGTAATAACATCGGTATCCTCAGCAGCATCTGTACCATCAGTATTAACTCCAGGTCCTCTTGTGGCCTCTGCATCTGGTGTTGGAGGCCAGCAGTTTTTGCACATTATCCATCCAGTACCACCTTCAAGCCCCATGAACTTGCAGTCCAACAAAATGAGTCACGTGCACCGTATCCCTGTGGTGGTACAGTCGGTACCCGTTGTCTATACAGCTGTGAGATCACCAGGGAATATGAACAACACCATAGTCGTACCACTGTTGGAGGATGGGAGAAGCCACGTCAAAGGTAAGATGAAACCTGTTTTGTGCAACTGTGGCATCTAAAACCACTCATGTATGAGGAAAATGTAGCCATGTTATAAAAGCTGTTAGTTTCCAAACTTGCGCTGTTGTTTTCTAAAAAGACACAGAACTTACACTGTTGGGAAGAACCTTTGACAGTCTTAGCCCAGATGTTTTTTAAGATAAGTAAGTATTTTTATAATGATTGAGGTCGGCAGTGGTGCTAAAAGCTCAGACAACTGAGAGCACATTTTATCCTGAGTGGAGTAAATTCTCCCCAGAAGCTGAAGAAGTAGGACTTTGGAATAGTGGAAGTATATAAAACATCACAGGTGAACATGGAAAATTCACCAGGTGATACAGATTTATCAAGGAAAAGAACGTCAGAGGGATTGTTTTCATGCAAAGAGAAAGCACTCAATGGGCTGTAAGAGCATTCAAAAAAAGGCTTTTAGACCAAGGAGTGGTAGCAGATGTAGAGGTGGGTTTTATTAAGCTTAGAGTGAGAACGGAGTATTTTGAATTAGGTTTCTTCTTCCAGAGTAAACAGCAGAAGGAAAGGAAGCTACACAAAGTGCATATGTTGAAAATGAGTTTTGCAGACACGGGACCTGAAAAGGCACATGGAGGTGTGAAGGGAAGAAGAAAGCACATGCTAGATACACTGTTTGAGAGGTGTCCAAAGAACACAGAAAGTGGAGCTGGAGAGCAAGAAAAAATGACAACATAACAGTTACTGAAGAAAAAAAAGGTTGTTAGAGGTGGTGAGTGGAGGAAGAAAGGGAAAACAGATGGGCCTGCATGCTTTGAAATCATAGCTTTACAAAGACAGCATTAGTGGCAGAGATGGGAAAATGAGCAAAGGAATGGGAGAGACTCATTTTGAGGTTCTTCGCATGTGAGTGAATAAAATGTGGATAATTCTCTCCTCAAATGAGATACTGCTCGAGGCAGAAAGCAAGGATACTGACAGCCTTGCTTTAGGGCTGATGGGTCTACAGGACATTTACTAATAAATCTTACAACATCTCTTCTGTACCTAATTGCATGAGGAAGGGTCTCTACAACTAAAAGACCTTTTTTCTTCAACTCTCATGTCTGTCTTTTTGTATACTTGTAGCCATGTATTATTGTACAGGACTACAGTGATGAGTCATTCTAATGTTTAGTAGCATGCTGTTGTCCATAAATCTTTGATTCTCGTCTTGTTCTGTTGGTACCTTAGTGCAGACTGTGCAATCTCAACAGACTTGGATGTAGAAAACATGGTCACAGCTGATCTGGGTTTTGTTTTAAGCTTCAAAATGATGGTTTAAGAAGTCTCTTTGCACTTTGTGCAGTGATGTAATTTTAGGACTTTGTGCTGTTATGTCAAGCAATGATGAATGAAAGAACTTTACACCATGTTGTCTGAGGAAAAACAATATGGCTGTGGTAGGAGTTTCCTCTGTAGGAAGCACTTCCTGATCTTGTAAAACTCGAACTTCACTACCCCTGTTACATCAACAAAATTCCAGAATTTAATGTGCCGCAGGGATTTCAGCCCCTGAGCTCCAGGGATCTTGAGCTGCCCTGACAATATCACCATTGTGCTGTTATTGTCAGAGATCATTAACCAGGCTTGCAGCACATATTAAGGTACAGCTAAACAAAAAGAAGGGATTAAGCACTCTTTAATTTGTTGGGGTTTTTTTGTTGGTTTGTTTTTTTTTCCTCATCTGTTGCATTGATTTTGGTACCACAAATTCTTCTGATAAAAATGTTCAAGTTAATTTGAATAAACACAGCAGAAGGATTATGAGCACCAATCCACCATAGGTAGTTATCTTTTGTCAGCACAAAATAACTGATTAAATAATTTTATTATGTGTGCAGACTCTCTTCCCTTCAGTGGTCAGCTGTCATGCTGAAAACAAGAAATAAATGTACCCATATGCTAGCAGAACATTGCTGTCAAACTGAATTGTTTGCTTATCCCCTATCAGTTGAAGAAGAGCAGGTTCAGTCATCTAGTCACATCTTTCAGCTTCTACAGGAATGTTGATCATTTTCAGAAACAAAGAAAGTACACATGCTGAAACAAAGCTGATCCACAGATGACATAGGCAGAATTCATCAAATAATCTCTGCCTTTCTCATGCTTTGGTGCTAAATCAGAGATCATTTTTATCACAGAATCACATAATATTAGGTGTTGGAAGTGACCTCAAAGGATCATCTAGTCCAACCTGCCTGTCAGAGCAGGACCACCTAGAGCAGGTCACACAGAAGCACATCTGGGCGAGTTTTGAATGTCTCCAGTGAAGGAGACTCCAAAGCCTCTCTGGGCAGCCTGTTCCAGTGCTCTGTCACCCTCATAATGAAAAGGTTTTTTCTTATGTTCACGTGGAACCTCCTGTGTTCCAGCTTGCACCTGTTGCCCCTTGTCCTGTCATTGGACATCACTGAGAAGAGCCTGGCTCCATCCTCCCAACACTCACCCTTCATGCATTTATAACCATTAATGAGGTCACCTCCTGTCTCCTCCAAGCTAAAGTGACCCAGCTCCCTCAGCCTCTCCTCATAAGGGAGATGTTCCACTCCTTTATTCACTTTGTGGCTTTGCTCTGGACTCTCTCAAGCAGTTCCCTGTCCTTCTTAAACAGAGTGGGCCAGACTGGACACAGTTTTCCAGATGTGGCCTCACCAGGGTGTAGTTGGAAAGCACTTATAGTTATATTTTACATTAGCCTGTATCTGAGGCCTTTCACTGAAATGAGACATAGGCATTTTCCTCAACAGAGGTACTTTCAGTGCTAAAATTAATGAAAATATCATCAGAGGTAAGTTCAAACCTCTCCTGTTTTTCTGTATTACAGGTACTTAGGGAGAAAAATGCAAGAAAAGAAAGAAATTTTGTTTGTTATTCACACTTTTATTTTCCTCATTCTGAATTTACCTTTTCCTTCCAGGTTTAAGCAGAATAATTGCATTTTTAATTTTATTACAATACCTTCTCAGGCCATGACCATCCTGCTTCCAGGCATTTTACTCAGGTGACTTTCCAGTTGCTTGCCAGTCCACCTTCCTCTCTCTAGGATAAAACCATTCTCCTGGTGACTTCAGGCAGTTCAGGCAAATAATTCTTTCTTCATGTTCTGTTTGATTTTTCTCTTCCCTGCAGAGCTTCTTCCTCTTCTTTCCCCCCACCTCCTTTTAATTTTCTTTTTTATTTTTTTCCTAGTCCTTTCCATCTTACTGACTGTTCTAGGAGTGCCAGTTTCAACAGCTCTCCATCATCTCTACCTCCTTATCTGTTAATATTTCTAACCCAGACTGTCATCTTCTCTGCTGCTGTGCAAACCTGGATCTCCATGGCATCATTCTTCCTGGCATTCTTCATCACACAGGAGACTCTGAGATTTCCTTCTCTGCCACCGAGTATGCTGTTTCTTTTTGCTCTTTGTTTTGCCCTCTTTATCCTATTTTTTATTTGCAGGGTTTCCCATTGAATCAAACCCTTTCTACAGCATTGAAAACCAGATGAGTTTGCAGAGAATTAGCTCTTCTGTATATGAGCTGCTGGCAGCATCTCAGCTGGTCCTATGCCATGGACTGAACCCCAGGGAGGGCCACAGAAGTCAGGACTATCATACTAGAAAAGCACCTTTCTGTCAGGTTGTTGCATTTTGCAAGATAAGAACCTCTCAGTTTATTTAGTGCAAGCCAACATCAGGATTGAAGCATTTTTAGGAATTTGTTAACACATAATTAAAATGTGGTATCAGTACTACAACACAAAATCTTAACTAAATTCCTACAAATTTCTAACAGTCTAAAATGTTCTATAATCCCTTAACACTCCTGTATGTGGACATGACAGAGAGTCATATGCAGACTTACCTGCCAACCTTGGACATTTTTTCCTGCATGGAGTACATGGTGATCACTCAACTTTATTGTACATTGAAGTATTCCAGAGCATTAATAACTCATTATAAACTCTTTCCTTGCCTTTTTTCTTCCGTGTTGAATCACAGAATGACAGAAACATTCAGGTTGAAAAAGACCTTCGAGATCACCAAGTCCAACCAGTAACCCTACTCTACAACATTCACCCTAAACCATATCCCTAAGCACCACATCCAAATGACTTTTAAACACATGCAGGGTTGGTGACTCAGCCACCTCCCTGGGCAGGCAATGGTGAGCAATGGTGAGGATTGTTAAAAGGTGTGATTAGAGGCATGGCAGGTAAAAGCACCTATAGATAATGTTACCTGGTTGTTTCCCTTAAAACAGTCTTCAGTTGCTCAAAGTCTATCTATGCGTTGACCATTTAGGCTAACATTTTCCATGCTGCTTCCCTGCCTCAAGCTATTTCTTTTTTCTTTTTGAGTAAAGTTTCAAGAAAAAAAAACCAATTCCACTCTTTGTGAGACTGAGCCTAGAGAAAAAAATATAGCATTTTCCATATTGAAAAACTAGTTTCAGGGTTTTCTGGTAAAAAATTCTAGAACCCCTGCGGTCTTGTGCCAGGTTTAGTTTGGATCTGTGTCCTCTTTTTGTGTCTTCCTAAGCACTTGGAGAAGCCAAGCCAAGCTGGGAAATCTGAAAAAAAAAGCAAACCAAACTGAACCAAACAAAAACAACACCAAAAACCAACCAACCAACCAAAAAAACCACCCCAAAACCCAGACAGGTACAGGAGTGAAAATAGGATGGGACTGGAGACAGTGGAAGGCAGAAGAAATAAAAGGAGGATGGAAAAGAGATCTGGTCAGGGTGAAGGGGAAGAGGGAGAGGTTTAGATGAACAGGAATGAAAGGGCCTGCCGTGGCAGCAATACACTCCCCTACAAAATCTGCTTCTGTTACCCCGAGTCTTTTCACTGCTTTGCTTTCAGAAGATATCCATGACTACTGATGGCAAATCATGTCCCTCTACAAGGCTTTGCCAAAGACAATATATGCTTTAAAATGGTTCTGTTAGTTCAGAAAAGTTACTTCATTCATTGAGTAGCCTTTTAGGAGCTGCCTCCTGATGGTGGTGCACCAAAGGTCTATGTAACTTTGGTACTTCTGGGGTTAGGGGTTCAGGTTTTTGGGTTCTCACTCTTACGGGTTTTAAAGTTTTCAGAAGATACAACCACTTGCAAAATCCAGTGGTCAGAACATTACAAGTTTACATTTGCTGACTGAACTGCTTCTCCTGAGAGTAAACATGCATAATAACATCAGTGTGTGCTATTTTTATCTTACTATGTATGTGTGTAGACCTAGCAGAAATACACAGATTGTGTCTTTTCAGTTTCACATGTGCTATAGTCCTCATTGTGGGTGCGTTAGTAAATGCAGTACCTTTTACTGAGATTTTTCTGTGAATTAAAACAGACAGTACCACTAGATATATTATCCACTGCCCTTGGTTCTGTTTTAAAAGTCCAGCCTGTTATTTCTGTCTACTGTGAAGTTTATGCCACAAAAATAAACATAATTTGTAGTACAAAGTTAGACATTTAGAGAACCGTTCTATATGTTTAAAGGTCAGGTTATGTGGTCTTTTTAAAAATTGTGCTGTGGAAAAGACTTAATTAAAACCAGCAGTGTTGGTTGGTTTTTTTTTTTTTATTTCATGTGAAGTGGTTATCCTTTCTACGTTTTAGTAGATGGTATTTCTGGGTTTGAGTTGCATTGAGGCAGAGAGTTTCTTCTTCACCGGTAATTTTTTTTGTCGTCACACACAGAAGTCTTTTGCTGCTGTACATATTCCAGCCTGTTCACCTCCATCCTTCTGCCCTTCAAAATGCTGAATCTTTCTGCCCTGTTTTCTTGGTTCACCTGTGAGGATTGTTAGTAGTGGTTCTTGGAATGGAGCAGCATGCTGTCAATGGCTCTTTCTACAGGCAGAGTCAGGTATTCAGGGTGGGGGCTGTGTTACTGGAGATGGTGCATATATTTAAGAACCAGAGTAAATAGGAGTTCTTGCCAAGACCTAGAGTCAAAACACAGGTTACAAGATGTGCTGTGGTGTTTGAAATTGAGAAGGAGGCTGCTTGAAGACAGAGTAACTTGGGTTAACTATGGGGAGTTCCATGAATTGTCTTCTGCTTAAATCTTGAGAAAATTCTTGTTTCCAGTGACTCATTAATGACATATTTAGATTTTCCCATAATATGCTCTTCTAAGATTTATCAACAGTGGATTTAACATCGTGTATATTCTACACTAGGAGCAGGTTTGAGGGTGAAAATGAGGTAGATGTGTACTCCAGTTTTATTTGTGGAGCCCAGTGTAAAGAGGATGAGGAAGCCATTTCAACATATCCTGAGTCCCTGCACCTTTTGGAAGTTGTTAATTCTTGGACTCTTCCACGCCAAGAATGCCTCTGGCCCTTCAGCTATGTACTCTTACCACTGCTGAGCTTTGATCTAGTTGCTTTTATCCCACAAATTTGGATCCATCAGAAACACATGCATAAAACTTCTCATTTATTTTATCCCTGCCTTGGGTTTTGTTGTGCCTGGACTAACCCGATGGAAACTTTCTGGTACCTAAATTATCTCTCGACCGTTGCATTACATAAGCTGCAATTTGCTACCATTTCGTAGTGGCTTTGCAATATTTTATTTAATATTAGATATAGTCTGTCATTTTTATTTTCCCTGTTTACATTCAGTAATAGAACATTTGTGTATTGGATGCTCAGAAAGATAAAACTTTTAGTAGTCTCAGTAGTTTGCCTTTTTGTGCAGACATGGTCTTGTAGTATTCAAATAGCTTAGAAAGGGAAAATTCTCTTGCTTAAAAAAATGGTGTTATATATTTATGTATACAACCCAATGACAGAGGTGCTTAAATATGTGCATATATTACGTGCATGAAATCACTCTCACCTCTGTGTTTCTCCACACAGCTATTCTTTTACGGATTTATGGCAAATTATTTCACTGGTGAAATTATTTTAAATACTGTCTTTGATTGGATCATAGCAATTAATATTCTCTGGTAGATTAGTTAGACTCTGCATTCAGTGCCAATTTCCATTCTCTGTGAACCATAGCTATGCTAGGTGCAGTTAACTGCTCTAGCCGTATAGTCCCATAAAATCTCAATAAAATCTGAAAACTGTGGAGTATGGGTAATCTTGCTATAAATTGTAATAAAAATTAGCCCTGTAGACTCTATATTCTGACCATTATGTTCATGAATACTGCAGCTTTGTACATAAAGTTTTATGAAATAGATCGACCTAATTCTGCTGCCCCTACCAGGCACCAAGCTGCTTTGATTGAAAATCTGATAGATGCCTGCATAAAGCACTTGTAATGAACCTCAAACAGGAAGATAACTACACTGTATGTGCTTCATATAATATGGACCAGCTTAGTATGAATACTGTCATTTTTTCTGCATTGGTTAGGTCCATAAAGCTAGGATTTGGTTTCCTAAAACATATTAACTAAACCTGAGCATAGTAGTCACTGAGAGCGTCATTTCAAATAGCTTCTGTATCTGGAAGTGTTGCTTCCACCATTTAAAACTTGCAGTGGTGTCTTTGACATTCTGGGCCTCTCAATTTAAGAATGATGTTGAGGTGCTTGAACATGTCCAGAGAAGGGCAACAAGGCTGATGACGAGCCTGGAGCACAAGCCCTATGAGGAGAGGCTGAGGGAGCTGGGCTTTTTCAGCCTGGAAAAAAGGAGGCTCAGAGAGCACATTGCTCTCTACAACTACCTGAAGGGAGGTTGTAGACAGGTGGGGGTTGGTCTCTCCTCCCAGGCAATCAGTGACAGGACAACAGGACAGTCTCAAGCTGTGCCAGGGCAGGTTTACTCTGGATGTTAGGAAGAAATTCTTCACCGAAAGAGTGATTGGCATTGGAATGGGCTGCCCAGGGTGATGTTGCCATTGTCCCATCTTCAGGCACTTTCTGAGATCCTCTGGACACTTGTTACTTTCCCAGAAAACTAAAGTATGACAGAGTAGCATGGCAGAGGCTGTTCTCCTCTACCCAGCAAGAGTAGAGCCACAGTGGCTCAAGAGGCATCAAGCCACATTCCTCTCCCAGGGCTGGTGCCCCAGCACCCGACAAGAGGAGAGAGAGGGGCTCACACTGCTGAGTTGCCCATGCAGTCCCTGGAGATATGTGGGCTTAGCTCTGCTGAAGGCACTCATCTCCCTCCACTGGCTGTGTGGGAGTGTTGAGGTGGTTGTACTTGCAATGCAGGTGCCTGAAAACAAGAGGTGGGAGGCTCTTCCTTTCCTTTTCCAGTGTCACTCAGGGCTCTGAGAGAGGGTCGTGGCTGATGGAAGCATACTGTCAGGTACCATTGGGTCATGGGGTAATTGCAAGTGGCAGATTATTATTACTAGGTTCAAACTACTTCCTTCATAGTGTTTTGGTCGCTGGCAGATAATAGTGTACTGTGTTGAAGTATGAGTGCCATGTAATTTTCTTAACACTGTATTCCAATATCCTTCTAACAGTTTGGCACCGAATGTCACTTTGTCACTTCAGTCCTTCATGCTCTGCAGACACACAGACATACACATGCGTAACAGCAGTACTAAGGAGATTCTTGGAGCTTAACTTTTAGGATGTAAGGTAGTATTTGATTTTTCTGTTTTGATGGAGGTAAGTGCAAAGCAGCTGTTGCTTACAGCTAGAGAGAATCTTGCTGTATGCCAGCATACAGTGGAAGCAGTTGGAGCAGAGCTTCTAAGACAGGCATTTGGTAATAGCAAACATGACTCTGGCTTGCTTGGGGTACCTCCTGTTTCTGTGTAATTTAAACTTCCACAGTAACAAAAACCTGTGGCTGTGTTTGCAAAAGCAAACACATCACTCAGGTGTGGATCAGAACTAGCAAGGCTTACAGAGGCCTCTCTACCATCCAGGCTGATGGCACAGGTCTTGGAATTATTTTCCCCACTGCAGACCTGTGTAACTCTGCTTGTGGCTGGCAAGTCTAGAGAGTAATGCCATGGCCAACTGGAACTCTTACTGGGAGTAATAATTTTGATTAGTGGATTTAATATTAGGCATCCTTCTGAGAAACCAGTGTGGGAAGTTTAGTAAGTGAAACAAAAACAAATGGACTCTGAATGTGGAAATCATTTCAAAAGGCAGAAACATATTTTTAAACAAGCGTCTAAGTGTAATTCAGTTTTTATTATATTGTGGTGTGTCTGCACACCTACATTTATGTACGTTTACAAAGTTATTAACAGACAAGAGGCATGGAATGTTATCTTGAGGGACCTGGACAAGCTGGAGAGGTGAGCCTAGGTGAACCTCAAGAGGTTCAACAAGAACAAGTGCACCTGGGCCAGAACAGTCCTCACTATCAATACAGACTGGGGAATGAGGTCATAGAAAGCAGCCCTGGAGAAAAGGACTTGGAGGTGCTGATGCATGAGAAGTTGGACATGAGCAGCCAGTCTGTGCTTGCAGCCCAGAAGGCAAATCATATCCTGGGCTGCATTGAGAGTTGTGTGGTCAGCAGATCCAGAGAGATTGTTCTGCAACTTTGTTCTGCTCTGGTCAGACCTCACCCAGAGTACTGCATCCAGGTCTGGAGCCCTCAATATAGAAAAGACACAGAGCTGATAGAGCAAGTCCAGAGGAGGGCTATGAAAATGTCCAGGAGGTTGTAGCACCTCTGCTACGAAGACAGGTTGAGAGAGCTGGAGTTGTTCAGTTAGAGAAGAGAAGGCTCCAGGGAGACCTAATAGCAGCTTTCCAGTACCTGAAGGGGCCTACAAGAAGACTGGAGAGAGACTGTTTACAAAGGTCTTTGGTGACAGGACTAGGGGCAATGGCTTCAAACTAGAGAAGAGCAGATTGAGGTTGGAGGTTAGGATTAAGTTCTTTACCATGAGATTGGTAGAACACTTTTCCCAGGGAAAAGTGAGAACAGTTTTACCAAGGAAGTGGCTGGGGCCCTGTCCCTGGAGATACTCAAAGTGAGGCTCATCAGGTCTCTGGGCAATCTGATCTAGTTGAGGATGTCCCTGCTTACAGTGGAGGGGGTTAGACCAGATGACCTTTGGAGACCCTTTCCAACCCAGACCATGCTACGATTCTATGAAGTTAATGCAAGACACTGAGGTATTTAGATGAGATGAGCTAGACATTTCAATATTTCAGGTTGCTGAAATTTTCTCTCTCCAAGTTCACACCAGAAGCATCATCTCATAATGAGTCATTTCAGCATTAGTTAACAGTATGTGGCTTAGCTGTAGGGAGACAAAACTCCTTGTGATTGCTTAGTTTTCTCATGCTCTTAGATGGGTGACCCAAGGGGCTCAGATTTGCCTTTAATGCAAAGACAGTATGTAGGCAAGAAATTATTTCTACTGGGTCTTTGCAAGCCTATTGATTGGATGAGTTTTCATCTCTTTCACTCTTGAGAACATTAACTGGATTTTTTAAAATCAGGTTGTGGTGGTAGCAGTGTGCCAGTGTCTGGCCCTTTTCATCCCTGAGAGGGACCAGATTCAGGCTACCTACTGTGGGCATCTAGCTTCAAGATTTTTGACTGTGTTTGGCCTTGCCTGACCAGGTCAGAGCACTCAAGCTGCATACATATAATCACTGGAAAGAAACAAAGCTATTAGGCCATGCTCAAGTGCCACCCGAATATGACAGGGGATAGCATTTACTCAATGGCCTGGTAACACCAACACTTGTATGAGAAGTATGCAATGGTGTCCTGAGCTTCTGTCAGCCTGGACAGATTTAAATCTGTGTCCCTGCCAGGAGATGCCCCAATGCAGACAGAAGCATACGTTTAGAGAGTGGATAAGGAAAAGAATAGCCTGATGACATGGCCCTGTGCTTAGGTTATTCCTCTGAGAAGGCGGAGGGGGAGGATCTAGCAAGCTTGATCCTTCCCAGACATAACTGCTTTCATGACATGGCTAATCCTCTACCATATCAGAAATGACACAACCATGTGCCAGAAAGCAAAAATTCAATCAGTGCTCATTAGAAAGTTGCTGTGCAAGTTTAAATCTGTTCCAGCAATGTACAAGAAGGCATTTTTGTCCTGAGAAACAGGATCAAGTATTGTCTGGCTCCCACAGCCAGCATTAATTTTAAAGCCAAGAAACTGTTTAGTTTGATAGAAATAGAAGTAAGACTGTGTCTGATCCAGATCAATTTTTTTTCCTACTGGCAACTGACAGTTGGCAGATAAAATATTAATGATAGTAGACCAAGTTCAGGAATATTTACAGGCTGGTATGCATTTTATGTGAGTCCTTTTTGCACATCTTGCCTTAAAGCAAGTGGAGAGAGTTAATTTGCTTTTTACTGCCCAGAGGGCAACTGTTTTTGGTACAGTTTGGCAAAGAGGACTTTGAGAAGTGATTGCATATACGTACATGCATCCAAAGCAATTCTCCCTACTTTCTTTAGCAAAAAGAGTCATTGTTTCTTGAAGCCAACAAGGATGGAAAGTGACGTGGCCGCTTGCAGCCTTCAGATTGTGCAGACGTTCTTAAATAACTCCCCTGGCTCACCACTCTTTTCAGTGTGGAGTGCTAACAGCTCGCTTCTGTGGCTCCTGTGCACTCTTTCAATGACACCTTTGTCCCACGAAAGCAGTTTCTGACTCGTTTCTTTTTGCTTGCCTCGCCTTAGCCACATTCACACTTCACAAAATCAATGGGTAGCTCTGTCAGACAAATCTTGCCTTTCAAGAGGAGTAGCAAGGGCAAGAAATGCAGCTCACTTTTAAGGCTTGAACTTTATTAATTAAATGTGTCTGCTGGTGATAGGGAGGACTTGATTCAGTAACCCACCTGTGTCCTTTCTGGACCTGGGGTCTTACGCTGAAGGAAAATCATGGTTGTCAGAGCAAGGTACGGAATGAAGGGAGGTTAAAATGCACTGGTGTGTTTTGTGCACTCCTCTTCACCTTGCTTGCCAATAAACCTTCCATTACTCACTTGTCCTCCACCTTTATCGTCTCATCTGCTAAATATCTCTTGCCTGCATCTCTTCATTCTTTCCAGTTTAATGTTTGTTAGGTCAGTAATTACTCTTAATTTGATGTTTATGAACTTCTGCTGGTATTTACAAAGCTTGGTGCCAGGAGTTGGACAGTTGTTCTTGGATGTCCAAGAGAAAGTCAAAGCTGTTGACATAAGTAGGAGTCATGAATTGTGTATGTATAAAAACTCCGTGCTACAGTTTGCACACTGCAGTGAGTGTTGAGGAGGAGATAACTGTTAGGCTTTCAGCCAGTTAGTTATTCATATGGCTCATTCAGGGGAGGAGAATACCTTTAAAGGCTTCTTTTCACTGTAGCAGCTGCAGCCATGCTGATGAAAAAACAGGGCAGTTCACACCAGCAGGCAATGGTGAAGTTCAGCCTACTGGTTAGTCACCTTGGCTCCTCGGTGCCTTGGCCACCCAAGGGTGCAAGCTGAGAAGGGGTCATAAATGTAAAGGGAGATAAAAGAGGATGTATATGTGGGCTGGTATTAAAAACTAGGTGACTAATTCCTAGATCATTCTGTAATTTCATTATCTATTTCAGTTAGGTTCACTGCAAAAAATATAACAAAATATGTTCTTGAATTGCCTGCCTTTGAATTTGCCTGCTGTTATGGTTTTGTTCCTCATCTTTTGTTCTCATCATGTTCACATGTCACAGGACCTCATAATGTCCTCAGACATTGGCATCTGGCAGGACAAACCATGCCCAATGGGCCATATTATCCCTAGGTGCAAAAGCACAGCTCCATTGGCATCTTCATGGCTGTCTTAAGAGTACACAGGATAGGATTTACCTCACAAGCAGAAACAAAAAAAAAGGTAATTGAGAGTTTTCATCCTAGCACATTATTCTGGTAATCTTAAAACAGCACCAGGTATCATAGGAATCTCAGCAGTACCTCAAGAGCTGGCAATCTGCAATAATAGTGAAACAACATACACATTTATGTAATTTCTCTTTATGTAGGAGTATTCATGCTTAAGTGATCAAAATCGACGAATAGAATAGAATAGAATAGAATAGAATAGAATAGAATAGAATAGAATAGAACAGAATAAGACAGGTTGGAATAAACCTGTTGGATCATCCAGTCCAACTTATCACCCAGGCCTATCCAAAGGCATTAAGTGTTCCATCCAGTCTTCTCTTTAACACCTCCAGGGATGGCGACTCCACCACCTCCCTGGGCAGCCCATTCTATGATCATAGAATCATAGAATCAGTCAGGTTGGTAGAGACCTCCAAGACCATCCAGCCCAACCTATCACCCAGTCCTATCCAACCAACTAGACCATGGCACTAAGTGCCCCATCCAGTCTTTTCTTGAACACCCCCAGGGACGGCGACTCCACCACCTCCCCGGGCAGCCCATTCCAATGCCAAATCACTCTCTCTGTGAAGAACATCCTCCTAATATCCAGCCTACACTTCCCCTGGCACAACTTGAGACTGTGTCCCCTTGTTCTGTTGCTGGTTGCCTGGGAGAAGAGACCAAGCCCCACCTGGCTACAACATCTCTTCAGGTAGTTATAGACAGCAATGAGGTCACCCTTGAACCTCCTCTTCTCCAGGCTAAACAACCCCAGCTCCCTCAGCCTCTCCTCATAGGGCTTGTGCTCTAGGCCACTCACCAGCTTCATCGCCCTTCTCTGGGCACATTCCAGTACCTCAGTATCTCTCTTGAATTGAAGGGCCCAGTACTGGACACAGTACTTAAGGTGTGGCCTGACCAGTGCAGAGTACAGGGGAAGAATAACCTCCTTTGTCCTGCTGGCCACGCTATTCCTGATACAGGCCAGGATGCCATTGCCTCTCTTGACCACCTGGGCATACTGCTGGGTCAGGTTCAACCTACCATCCACCAGCATCCCCAGATCCCTGCTCTCCAACCACTCTGTCCCCAGCCTGTAGTGTTGGCTGGGGCTGTTGTGGCCAAAGTGTAGAACTCTACACTTGGGCTTGTTAAATCTCATCCACTGGCCTCTGCCCACCCATCCAGCCTGTCCAGGTCTCTCTGCAGGGCTCTCCTGCCTTCCAACGGATCAACACTTACTCCTAACTTGGTGTCATCTTCAAACTTACTGATGTTGGACTCAATCCCCTCATCCAGGTCATCAATAAAGATTGTATTGTAGCCTAAATTAGTAGCATAATTTGTGATTTCAAGTTAGGCTTAGGTTTAAATATTAAGAAAGTTTCTACTTTTGCTGTAGTGCAAATCAGATGGAGCCACAGTTAATACAAAGTATTTCATACATAGCTTTTTGTTTTATTAGCAAATACTAACTTTCAGAGAGGCATCACATACAGGGCAGATACATATAACTTACAGGTAACAAGATTAAGAAAAACTGAAGAAATAATGAAGAAATAATAATCTCATACTTGCATACAACTCATAAAGTTGCGTTTAAGAAGGAGCATTAGGGATCAAGGCAGAAGCACTTCTATTCAAATAGATTTTTTAAACTAAATCAGCTAGATGGTTCAATTGCTCTTAAATCATGTATCAGGTTATTCATAGTGCTCAGGTGTGCATTGAATACCATAATATAGAAGCTGTGATTCTAAGAAGCACAATCAGAATGATGCTCATTCTACCTAAAACAGTAAAATGTTTGTAAGTTGCTGTATGTTTGTATCATGTTGGTTGTCAATAGCCTTTGCCTTGATGAGCAAAGGTGTTTTCTTTACTGTACATGAAGAAATAAGCAGTCCAAATGTACCCAGTATTTCTGAGAGAGCTAAACTGAGCTAAGAGAAGTTGTACTATGTATCTGTAAGTGGTTTCAGAAGGGGACATTGCATCAGCCTACCAAACGTATTTTAATGCTATCTTCTTTGTGAAATTCTTTAACATAAAAAAAATGCAGCTGAAGGGTAGTTCTATTAATCAGATGTGTTTCACAGCTAAGACATAAATTAAGATTTAAGACCAACTTTTCCTCAAGTCATTACTCATATGGGGAGTGTTCTCTTTTCAAGAGCTCAGCTATCTACCCATCAGTTCTGCTGTTATGGCTGGAAAGCTACTGGAATTGTCTACAGCCCTCCCATTTTTCAGAGAAACTCAGTCTCTTTTCCAGAATTAGTGAACATAAAAAAAACATAGCAAAGTGAGAAATTTAACTTTGGCTTTTGGACCCATTATTGAGCTGAATTGTTCATGATCTCTAAAGGGATTCTGTGATACCTGTTGTCCAGAGCACTGGAGGAATTGCAGTAACCTTTTTTGAAAAGCAAGTTGCAATACCCAGAAAGTGCCCTATCTCTGACACTGTGACACAGGAGAGCATAAACTAATTAACTGCAACAGTTAGCTCTCTAAATAATCTTGGATTCCCCTGTTTCACCTGAACAAATAAAATAAGCACATTTTAAAACAAATGTCATTGCTCGTCTCTCCCCTTCCTGTTTCTTCCTTGCAGAATCAGGCATCTCTCCAGTTTTGCTCTCTACTCCAGCTGCTTTTAATGTCTTTCAGCACTTACTAATACTGCATGGTATTTAATGAGCGAAGAGGAATGTCTCTGTCTGCATCACCTCTGAAATCTGTCTGGGTCCCTCTCCTGACACAAGCAACCTCTAGTTCCTCTGGGGACTATCTCAGCTCATACTTGTGCCCCATTGTCTCTGCCATGGCCATCTCCTGGTTTTCTCCCCCTACCTATACATGGATTGTACTTTTTTCCCTTTGGAGGGCAACGACAAGGATAAAAAGGAAGGCACCTATGTTTCTGTTCTCCTTTCCGCACAAAATGTAACTGGTGGGTTGATCTTGATTGGCTGCCAGATGCCCACAGAGCATATTGCACTTCTCCTCTCTAGCAGGGCAGAAGGAGAAAATAATATGGAAGACATCATGGGTCAAGATAAAGACATGGAGATCACTTACTGATTACCATCACAGACAAAATGAACTCAATGTGGGGAAAATTAGGTTAATTTATGACTAATTAAAGGTATTAGGATAGTGAGAATTACCACTCCCCAACCCCCTTTTCCCAAGCTCATCTTCACTCTTTCATTTCTGAGTCCTCTGCCTGCCCCTCCAAGAGCACCACAGGGGGTTGAGGAATGGGATCTGTTGTCAGTCCATAACCACCCCTCCCTGTCACTCCATTATTGTCTCACTGTTCCCTGCTCCAGAGTGGGGCTCCCCTATAGGCTGCAATTCCTATCAGGAAAGCCTGCTTCACTGTGTACTCCTCTAGGGGCTGCAGGGGAATCTGCTCCACCATGGAGCATTTTCTCTCCTCCTCCTCTCACCTTGGTGCTTGCAGGGCTGTTTCTTATACTTTTTTCCTTGCTCTGTCCATGTGACATTTTTATTACCCTTTCTTAAATATGTTTTTCCCCAATGTGCCACCTTGGGCTCAGGTGTGTCCTGCAGTGGGTCTTTGGAGCCAGCTGGAACTGACAGTGTCTGGCAACAGCCAGGCAGCCCTGGCATCTTCTCACAGAGGCCACTCCTGCAGCCCTCTGCTGCCAGCACCTGGACACCTGTGCCATGCAATATGGATACTGTGAGCTCCAGATGGACAACACAGTACTGCATTTCCTGGTCTTCAGATGTTCATAAGATCTGAGACTATGCGACTTTAAAAAAAAAAATTCTGACTAAGCCTACTGTGACGGTGTGGGGTTTGATTAATTAATGCAAAATTATTTTTCAAAATAATTTTCATATTCAAACTTTTCCACCCCTGACCACTAATTTTAATAATAAACTGGTTTGATTGTAATGGATATGGAACACATTACATAAACAATATCTAGATCTAGTATTAACTGTCAATATATATAAATGATCTAATCCAATTGAAATCAAATAAACTGGAAGAGAAGGTTTCTTGCGGTTAGTTATCCTGCTTGGCCACTAGATGGACCCAGGCCTTTCTTAGGCAGAAGCTAGGTAATGACAAAAGCTTAAGGTATTTACTCACAAATATTATTTCTCAACTTGCGAGGCTAGCAATAAATTGAGGCAGTACTCAAAGCACTTGCAGGGAGTTCTGTCTGTTGCCTTTCTGGCCAGTCTGGCTGCTGGCCACTGCTGAGACTTCAGAATTCCTTTCCTGGCTCCACAGGCTGCTGGAGGAAGGGGCAGAGTCACTGATCTGGTCCTGGCTTTGGATGATCTGTGTGCCTCCAGGGCTTGCTCGTCTCAGGAGATGCAGGAAGATGTCTTGTGATGTGTCTCAGCAGGTGTGTCATGTTGGCTGTTGTATGCAGCTATCACTTGAAAGCAATTAGAGTTGCTCCTGGTAAACTTGAAGCAGTTCCAGGCTGGAATATAGCTTAAATTGCTCTATATAATACGGCATTGGCATTGCTGGTAAGCAACAGGCACAGATAGAGCAGACCACAGAATAAGGGTAAAGCATGGAACGGTGGCCAAAGCACGTTGTGTTACCTGCTTATCTGTTTTTATATCAATGCCTGAGACTGGTTGGGCTTTTGGACATAATATCCAATCGGTGTGGCAGTAGGCCAAGCTTCACCATATTTGAGTGAAACCACAGGTCTGCTATGCCCATATTTGGGGAGAGCATAGGCCCAGAACAAACTTGGCACAAGGCAAGTGTGTGCACCTTGTATACCATGGGATGCAAACAGGAGAAAAAAAGTTGGGTAAGAAGACAAAGAGCTCAGACTCCATGGCTCCAGGTGTTTTGTCCCTTGTCCCTCAGTTGCTTCTCCCCAAACAGAAGAAGGAGAGCAGAAAAACATGTCTGGGCAAGCCAGCATATATATAGGCTTATTTTGACCCTCGAGGTCCACCACAACGCCTATCTGACATCAGACACCCGAAAGTTAGTTGCCTGTGTGAAATTGCATGCCGCAGCATTGCCACATGTAATGTGGAGGGAAGACTTCATTGTTAGCCTCTGAAGGCATTGAATTGAGTCAGAAATTAGAACCTGGATCGGATGTCTGGATTTTAACTGGAGTGGCATGAGTCCCAGTCTGGTATCTCAAGAAAGATACTCGAAGATTGATCCTGAAACATTACCGTAGTGTTTACTCTAGAGTGTGTGGTGTTGCACAAAAGCATATTGCAGTTTTTTCACTTTATGAAGACAAGCGGAGTGAGTAAGTAACTTGAGGGTAACCTGAGCTTTCAACAGTTATTACATGCACAGTTTTATTTCAGGTCTGCCGAATGCGTTGGTGTGGCCTGTGTATGTTCACACACCCACATGCAGCTGCAGCACCGCTAGCTGACTTTGCCAATCCATCACCTGATTTGGGAAGCTCAGCACAAGCGATGCCATCCAGCCCAAGCAAGCGGATGTGTTGTGCGCCCTGATGTTGTTCAGGGACAAGATTAATTTCAGCACGCTCATATTAATCCATTATATGTCTCTTTCCAGCACAAATGGACCCCCGAGGCCTATCTCCCAGACAAATTAAAAGTGACAGTGATGATGACGACCTGCCAAATGTGACCTTAGATAGCGTTAATGAAACTGGATCTACAGCGCTCTCCATAGCCAGAGCAGTACAAGAGTAAGTATCACGTTCCCAGAGTAAGATGAGTGTTGCTGAGGTGTTCACAGGCCTCGGCACTGCTGCAAGGGTATCTCCCCAGCTGTGGGCCAGCAATACCTTCCAGCATCTCTTCTGTGTTCCCTTTAGGAAGAGATGAGTTTCTCTCTTGTCGCTCTCTGATTCTCTTTGCCTTTTTTTCTCTCTACCCTCATTACTAGGTAAAGCTTCAGACTGAAATTGTTTCTTTCCCTTGATTTAATTGCAAATCTTGCAGTGTTTTTTTATATCCCTTCCAAAGGCAGACCAGGTTTGACTTTTACTCAAAAGGCATGGAATTTTTCTTGACTGAAAACAGCGTCAAGAAATGCATTCTAGTTGCTGTCAAATAGGAACTACCTACATTTCTCCTGAAGGACAGTGTCACTGAGAAGATGTGAGGGAGAGGCTTTGAGAAATTTTTCCATTGGTGTTATTTTGCTGTGTACTTTTACTCACTGGACAAACAAATAAGTGCGTAATTTCATGTCTGTATTGCTTCTTAAAAAAAAAAAAGAAACAGTTTATCATGAACACTAGCAATTCTGTAGATGCATGAGCTTGCTCAGACACTGTAGCAGCTGGAAGGGAACCAACTGTGAGGTAAATAAGTATTAATATCCCCATTTTATAGGTGAGGAAAATGAGGTCACACATAAAGGTCACCCTGTAGGTCTGAAGCAGAGCTGGAAATAGAACTAGAGTCTCCAGGCACTGAAGCCTGTGCTAGACCCACAAAATGCATTACATTATCTCAATGGTCATTCTAGACATTATTAAACACAAAGAGATATAATACAGAGCATTAAACATTGTTATTATATAATTTATTATAGGAGCATTTAAAATTTCTTAATCTGGTTTCTTGAAGTATGTATATTTTTCTCTGTTTTTTTGGCCATCGATACCCAAAAGTGCTGATTTTTCTAAAATGTGTTTAAGGAGAAACTACTTTTGCATTTCCACCAGGCATCTGCTAATTTATCTTCTAGTCAAGCGCAGTAACTGTGATCATCACACCTGTTTTCCCCTTAAGCAGTGAGGGAGATCTCTATGGGCAAGGCAGGGTCTTTCAATATTAGCATGCTCCTCTTCCAACAGTGAGAAGGGAAGGGATGATTTCTTCACCAGTAACTCTATTGCTTGATAGGCAGGCCTAGCACTTACTTTGAATTCACTAGTTACAACACCAGGCCCTGAAGTGCTAAGTAGTTTTTCTCAGTTTATGGCACACATAATAAACTAGAAAAATAAAACAACCCATCATGACTTTTTACTAAATCATTCTGTCTAATTAATGGAAGAAGGAAAGTGTGGAATGCTAGCAAATTCTTCTAATACATGACTGGCAGGCAGACACTGTTCTCTGTGATTGATACTGCTTAAACACTTAGAGAACTGGTCAAATGATGAACAGCTTTTTTTCTTCAGCTTTTCCACAGTACATTCCACAGCTTGTGAAGGTAAATGTGCTGAATATTACTTGGCTGGCTCTGGAGCTTGAGAATTAAATTAAGAAATTTAATAATGTAACATCAGCTCATCCTTGTTGCAGGTTTTATTTAAACAGTAATCTGTTAGTTTATTTCAAAAGCCCCATTAGGAAAATCTAATTTGACTGTGATCTGTGATTTGTCTTCTTCTTTACTTCGTTCTCAGTCATAAACACCACACATAGAGCTGCTGAGCTGAAAAAAGACACTAGCAACATTGTACTGACTTCACTCAATCCACTTCTTTCTTGGTCTACAGTGTAGTGCCTGTAGGCAGGCTCTAGTATGAAACTTAAAATTAGATATATAGCAAAGCAGTCCACTCAAGATAAAAACCTGTGTTCTACATACCCTTATTGCAGAGAGGAAAGTGCCTTTGAAACCTTCCAAAAGGAGATCCTGTGTGCTCAGTTTCAGCATCTAAACTTAGCAGAGAGGCATTTCCTCTGAGGACATGGAAAGGTATCTCCTTTTCTGCTGAATAACTGGGCAGCACAGGGGCATGCATAGAAAGACAGCCTCGGTAGGCAGTAAAGTGTAGCTCTGAGTGCCCTGCGTGAGGCAGGCTGGACCTTAGAGTCTAGAATACTGTACCACAGAGTATGTTCTTTCTTAAGTGAGCTTGTAAGTGCTTTCTTACAAATAGCTATGCTGTTAACAACAAAAAATAACTCCTTGCATATAATGGTTGGGATGCATAGCATGGGAACCCCCTTTCCTTTGGTACAAGACTGCAATTGTGAAGTCTTCCCTTTGTTACAACACCAAGCCTAGATTGTAGACATCAGTGGAAGATGCAAGACAACAGTTGACCTTTTCTGGTTTTTTGGATGTGTTTTAAATTATCCTGCACACACATAGATGTGCCTATGGCAACCAGAAGCAAAGGAGCTTAAAATACCCCATGGTGGGTATTTGCTTTGGATTGGTTCTGTGCAGCTCCTCACAGTGTGTGGGGATGTGAAGGATTGCTTTCATGAGGCTCCTGACTTCTGCTGTGTGCAGTCTGTGGGGTTCAGGATTCATCTTACTTAGTTAGAAATCTACAGTATAGGTATCTGCATCCAGTACAATTATTCCACCTCTCTGCATATGGGCTGGGTGGCAGTTGGTATTTCCAGGTGGTAATTCTTTTGACCTATTCTAGCTGTCTGATTTAGGGAGAGAGAGAAAGACTCAAGCTCATGAGTGCCTGTTCCTCTCCACTGACTGCAGGCAGTGCAGACAGCTGCCAGGGACATGTGTCAGCACTGCACATCTCTGGTTTGAAGTGAGGGTACAGCAATTCACAGCACCTGACTGAGGATTTAGTAAGCCTGAAGCTGGGAGTGACAGGATGATACTGAATGCTTCAGCATCTTTCCTTGGATGTAAATATGCCAGGTGGAGGTTGCAATGTCAAAGTTTTAACCACAAGATGAAGGAAATCAACAAGTCAGTTTTTGGGGAGGAGCAGTTGCTTTGATACAGCTATTTTTAGGCTTATTGTCTTGAAAATTACCCTTGTGGCTGGGTTACAAGACAGTTAGGAATGCCTCTGTAAAAGTTTTGCTTTTCAAGTCCTCTGAAACTGGAAGGCATCTGCAGCTTTGTTTCAGGTCTACTTACAGCCTTACAAGAAAAAAAAATCATACCAGCAAAAATCGTGACAATCAATACTAAGAGCCATGTATTTGGCTTTAGTTTTTGTTTATGCAAACACAGTGAAATTTACTTGCATATTTGTAATATAACCAAGTATGACTATTTTTTTCTTAAGGGAAATTGCCTTCTTGCTACCAGCTTTATATTAGCTGAGCTCGCAGACTTCTCAGTAGTTCTTTTGGAATGACTTCATAGCCCTTCTTCAGTTCAGCAAACCCAATCAATAATGTAAAGTTACAGATAAACAAAGTCATTATTTCAAGCAGGGTACTTTGGTGAAGTTTCTTTATGTGACAGAGCTGCTTTATGGTAGTTGCTGTACCTCACCATAATATGGACTAAGAATAATTTATTAATCTCAGATAATATGCACTGGCTGATAATAAATATTGCAGCAATATGTAGATTTCAGTGGGCTTTGCATTGTAAGCAGCATTTCATCCTTTTCGTGGTGTGTTTTACAAACTCATTTTGACGTGTAGCTCTCTAACAAAGAGCAGATTTGCCTCTATATGCCAGACACCACTGGGGCTTATTACACAGCAAGAAAAGCATCATATATTCAGGGTCAAATCTCAGATATGCTCTAGAAATCCTTATGAAGCCAAGGGAAGACAAGCCATTAGTGGAGCCCTAGAAGACCAGTAAAACTTCTTAAGGGGCCCCCTCAGAGGCAACATGCTTTACTCTCAGCCTGGCAGCCCTTCTGTCCATAGGCAGCTCTGCTGCAGCAGGGCTCAGGAGCCACTTCTATGGTATACAGTAATGCAAAGCCTTAACAAGGCATTATTTATCTCCTTTCTCTGCACACTTTTACAGTAAAATACATTATTTTACAACATGTAGCTCTCTCTCCCTGAACACATGCACACACACAACTAAGATCTGCTCACAGAAGCTCAGGTTAGAAGTGGGAGAGGCAGAAAGTGATTTGTAGCAGTTTTTTACTTTACGTCTTTGGATCAGTATGTTGGTAAAAATTCAGAGATTCAGGAATTTCCCCTTCTCTCTCTAGATTTTCTTCTCCTTAGAGATTGTAGGTGAAGGGAACACCTTTAGGTAAACCATTTTTTCTTTCAAATAATGTCAAGGAAATTATAAACTATGCATATAAACTGGTGATGCTTTAGGTAGCCTTCTGTTTTTCTGAGAAAATGAAGAGACAGAAAATTAAAGAGAAAATCCTGAATACTTGTAATTACAGCTTCAGTTAATTCATAGCAATGTGATTTGTATTTGGGTGTGACCATGGTGTCATACAGGATGAACTGTTTTTTGAGCTGAACTGGGTGCTGTTGAGTGCTTCTATGAAAAGAAGATTACCCTCTTTTTTTTTTTTTTTATGCTTTACTTGGTTGATACATCCATGCTAATGTGATGATCTTTTAAATTGTACTGGCTTTTATTATTGCAGTACAGTGAAAAATAGTTTTGGATACCGTACTAGTGAAAACAGAAATTCCACAGCAGACAGACAGTGTAGCCATGGTACCAATGTACTCTATTAAGTTGATGTGTTCCTGTGATCTGTGCTAGATTGTATGGTCTTGCTGTGGCAGGGAGGTTGGACTCGATCTCCTTGGGTCTCTTCCAACCCCTAACATCCTGTGATCCTGTGATATGTGCTTTTCAAGCACATTTTTTCTCCTTAGATGTCTTCTTCAATGTAAATTAACTTCTGTGGTTGACTTTTATATCTTTTAAGATTTAGAACTGTTTCCATCAGCCATTGTCTCTTCCTGCCTCAACTGCAATCATTGCTACCGTTGTGCTATTCCTTATAGGGAACTTTCACCTCATTTTTTTTCTTCTGCTTGCAGGCAACATACTTTGTCCTGAGTCTCCCAAGAAACATAAGTGAGGGTGTTTTGGCTGTCCTTGTGGGACTTTTGCATCTTTTTTCCTCTGGCACATCTGCCCTTTATGAACAAGTGCTTATTTTAAAACTGCTGTACAATTTCATGGTGATTTTACAGATGGAGCACTGACGGGTGCTGGTCCAGAATTTCTCAGAAAATACCTTTTTTTCAATGGAGAATGCTAATTGGTCTAAAGCAAAGTCATGGGAATACATCCGTTTCAATTTTACTTTTCCAAAGAATATTTCCCAAGTCTGTGATGCATTTTTCTGTTGCAGTAAGTCTTTAGAGCAGAAACTTGCTGGTTGCTGCAATGCTTCTGGCGGAAATGAGACCCCACACTTAGTAAACAGA
Source organism: Psilopogon haemacephalus (assembly GCA_013396835.1). Classification (NCBI taxonomy): domain Eukaryota; kingdom Metazoa; phylum Chordata; class Aves; order Piciformes; family Megalaimidae; genus Psilopogon; species Psilopogon haemacephalus. The sequence goes on along the minus strand of VWZI01015901.1, from coordinate 46,677 downwards.
ACCACCTGTGGTCCTCTTGCCTCCCCCACATGCTGTTATGTGGTGAGGCTTCTCCTCAGTCTCTACTACAGAAACTCAACTGACTTCCTAAATGCTAATATAGAAAAAAGGTGTGCATGCAGGTATGTAAGTGAAAGACACTGGTGAAACAGAGCTCTATAGAGCGGACAACCATCTGTATTATGGTTGTTATTTTGGGGATGCTTCTATTCTAGTTTTGCTTTATTTTCTGTCAGAAGTCTCACATATGTAACCTGTGGCAGGAAAGAAGAGGTTTCTTCAGTGAGAAGTGTTGCTGGGTCAGAAGCTGACTAATGACCCGAGGGCATTGTTGAGCTGGCAGAGGTGTGTTGCTTCTCAGCTAGCTTAGAGAACCTCTGGGCAGTACTAGACTGTCCAGTCTGGACATATCCTTGCAGCAAGGCTCATCTCTCAAAATGTAATCTATATAAAACTTAAGATCAAGGGTTTTTTTATTTTCTCAGTAGAAAGATATGCATCCTTCCAGGTCAGATCATCTCACCTGGAATACTATGTCTCACCTTACCTGGAGTAATGAATCTAACTCTGGAGCCCTCAACACAGGAAGTTCATGGACCTGATGGAGCAGGTCCCGAGGAGGGCTGTGAAAATGATCAGGGAGCTGGAACACCTCTCCTACAAAGACAGGCTGAGGAAGCTGGAATTGTTTAGCCTGAAGAAGAGAAATCTCAGGGGAGACATAATAGTGGCCTTTCAGTACCAGAAGGGGGCCTACAAGAAGGCTGGAAAGGGACTGTTAAAGGCCTGTGGTGATGGGATGAGAAAGGCAATGATTTTAAATTAGCAAAGAGCAGATTTAGTTTGGATGTTAGGAACAAGATTTTTACCATGAGGGTTGTGGAACACTAGAACAGGTTTCCCAGGGAAGTAGTTGAGTCCTCATCTCTGGAAATACACAAGATCAGGCTTGACGAGGCTCTGAGCAGCCTGATCTAGTGAAGGATGTCCCTGCTAACTGCGGGGGGTTGGACTACATAACCTTTAGAGGTCCCTTCCAACCCAAATCATTCTATGATTCCATGATCTCATCAGGTGTGATCATCTACCTTTTGGCAGTGCCTGCCTTTCCCAATGCTAGTATAGGAACTTGGACAAACAACTTAGAAAGAGTGATAAACTGCTGAAGTTACATGCATGTGCCTCAAACTGTACTGTGGTCTACTGCAAGAGCTTGAAAGCCTGATATACATATGGGATTTGCCATTTAGGCACTTAACTACAAGCCTTTGGTTTCAGTAATCAGTGGGCCTATACTATCTTTAAAAGTTTTCATGTTTTTTCTTTACTTTCTCTCTCTTTTTTTTTTTTTTTTTTTTTTTTTTTTNCTCATCCAGCCTGGCCTTGAACACATCCAGGGAGGGAGCAGACACAAACTCCCTGGGCAACCTGTTCCAGTGTCTCACCACCCGCACTGTGAAGAATTTCTTCCTAACATCCCGTTCAAATCTCCCCTCTGCCAATTTGAACCCATTCCCCCTCATCCTGTCATTACAAGACCTTGTGAACAGTCCCTCCCCAGCCCTCCTGTAGGCCCCTCTCAGATACTGGTAGGCTGCTATAAGGTCTCCCCAAAGCCTTCTCCAGACTGAAAAGCCCCAACACTTTCAGCCTGTCCTCATAGCATAGAGTCCTCTGATCATCTTTGTGGCCCTCCTCTGGACTCTCTCCAACAGTTCCATGTCCTTCCTATGCTGGGGGCTCCAGAACTGCACACAGTACTCCAGGTGGGGTCTGACAAGAGCTGAGTAAAGGGGGAGAATCACCTCCCTTGCCCTGCTGGTAATGTGTGATATTTTACCATCAAAAAACAGTTTACTCACTTGACAGTTGGACAGTAAAATCAAAGGATGCCAGTCTGTGCATGCACAGAGATTGTAGGATTTTTGGTATGGAAGTCTGCTGGTATATGTCCCAGAGCCTTTTGCCACGGTAGCAGATTTCCCATCCTGCAGTGATCATTAGGAACATGTGCCAGGTGGACAGCAACTGTAAATCAAAAGCAGCTACTACAAAGAAATTGACATCGCTGTCTGCTTTGAATGGATGGTATTGCTTAAACGACAGTATATTAGGAGATAGGGATATTGTCAAATTGTTCCCTGAAGAAAGCTGATTTGAAAATAAAAGTGCTTTTATCTTGGTCTACACAAAATTACATTTTCCTATCTGCCCTATAACATTAAGTTACCATGACTCTCGAGTACATGAATCTAGAGCAAGGACACATTGCCATTAGGATGTCTGTTCTCTTCTTTTGAATCACTTTGAAGTGCTAGACGTTGCTCTTCTTTTTTTATCAGTCCATTGCTGGGAGTAGTATTTTCCTTTTAAGAGAAATATTTAAATGAAGTGTTTAATGAGCTGGAAGAACTAAGGCATCCTGGCTCTGCTAAATTCTGGAGGAGTTTTATGATTACCTTCATTGAGTCTAACAATCTTAAAACTGTAACAGAAGTCTGGATGCTAAAGAAAAAGCAAAAATAGTAACCAAATACTTAAGCTGTTTTGGGGACCAGCATGGTACAACAAGAGAATGTTTCTAATGTGTTTTCCTGGATACTTTTCTCCTTTATTACCTTTATCCATCACATGCAGCCTTTCAGAGATCTTGCTTCCCAGTTCAGTGTATGCATTTAAATGCCTTATATAGGTGTCTAGGTGTCTTCTCAAGAATAGGTTAAATTTGTTAATTAATGTGAATTTGAGCCTAAGAAGTCACCATCATTTCCAGGTACTTACCAGACTTTGCCATTATTGGGATCTTATGTTACTAAACGTATTTATGCAAATGTGCTTTGGAATAAAATGTCTCAAAACAGTAGTCTATAATTATAATTCGTATAGCACTCTTTACCTTTGGAGTGCTTTGCAAACATTAACTAATTAAATCGTACAGGTCCCCTATGTGTTCAAATATTATAATTATCTACAGGTTAGTGACTTGCTCAAGGCCATGCAACAAAGCAGAGGACCAGGAATTTCTGCCTTCTAAGTCCCACACTTAATCCACTGCAGTGTGTTGCTCCAGAGTGAAGCGCAAGTCATTAGTGATTAGCTATGTGAAATGCATTTTATTGATAGGGAGGCAGGCATTGTGTAATTGCTTGAAGAGCATGACACTGAAAAATGAATTATAAATAACATTATGCATTACTGCTACCCAGTTAGCAGTTTGTAGATCTATTTGGCAGCTGTTTCCCCAGCGGTTCGTTGCTCAGCTTTTTCTGGGTTTTTTCTTTCTAAATCGGCACAGAAAGCAGAGGCAGAGCTGTGTGCACTAAGAAATTCAGAGCTGTAGCAAATGCTCATCAGTGTGGATTAGAGAGCGGAACACAGCCAGAAAAAGCCACAATAAAACTACCTCAGTGAACTGCTACCTTGAATTACTGATAAGAAAAAAGAAAGAGCATTGTCCTCTCCTGTCACTTGAGCCAAAATTATTTCTTTTTTCGTTATCTAGATCAGATAAGTTTTTATCTTTCCTTTTCCATAAGGCAGTTCCTGTGATTTTGTGACAGACAAACATGCAGCACAATTAAATCTTAGTAGGAGTACTTATACTGACATATGGAAAAATGTTTCCTAAGTGTTTAGACCAATGCATGCAGAAACACAAAAAAGTTGTGTGGGTCACAGGTATGTCAGCTGCGTGCAGAGGAGGGCAGTGCTAAGAGTGTAGCACAGTTTATCAGGGCATAATTGAGTGAGTGTGTGAATACAGGGATCTCAAGAAAACCACCAAAAAACCAACATTTTTTTTTTCTGCACAATGGGAGATCATAGGTTTTCTCCTTTATTAGTTCAATCCTGTTTCTGTAGTAGTGACACCACTGCAACCTCATTTTTCACAGTAAGTATGTTTTAGGCTGGAGATACAGAGGAGGAAATGCAAGTTCCTGAATGATGGGTATGAAAAAGTGGTTTTGTGCTGAGCCAGTGTGCCAAGGAGGAATCATTCTCCACATGTATGTGACTGAGGACTGTTACTATCTTGGACACATTGAGGAAAGGGTAATTGGAGCTTAAAGCCACCACATTTATGAAGTTACTTTAGCCCAAGTGAAAGAAACTGGAGGCTGAAACGTGGAATAGAGCAATGCAGTGGCTGAGATAATAACATCTAATCCTGAGGTATGTCAGATGCAATGATAATCACAGGTTTCAGAGTCAAGCCTTCACCATTGTAACCATGACAAACAAAAGTTGTCTCAAGAATTAAGTTTTGTGTCACATTTTTATTTATTTACCTTTCTGGCATATATTGAGTTGCTACAAAATACAATGGTGCAAAGAAATACAAAAACTGAGGCAGGTAGAAAATAAGGAAAAGATTGGTGTAGATCAGAGGAGATAATAACGGTCAAACGACTTTTGCCTAGCATTTATCACTGGATTCAGGTGGTATGGAGCAGGCTGACAGATGCTGAGGTCAAAGGCTGCCTAAAAAGGGCTCATTCTAAGGCCTGCCTGCAATATTGACTGATGGCAGAAATCTTCAGCATAGCAAACAGAGCCTGAAAAATAAAATAACCTGGAAATTAACAGAACCTGCCAGCGGGCACAAAAATAAATACATGTGTTTATATACTCATTAAAAGTCAGCAGGAATCTCAATCCTGTCAAAACATCTCCCTCAATTATTTGCATTAAAAATACAGTATTAGCATAGGGTTAGAAACCACATGATAAATCAGTGACACACAGTGCTGTCAGGTAGATTGGATCACATAGAAGTCACCATGGTGTTTCTCTTAAAAACTGATGGCCATTGCTATTTCTGTGATCAGTTGCTTATCACACCCAAAAAGTCAAACCATTCATAAATAAGTTCACAGCAGGAAGTAGAATAATGACTGAAATCCCAGTCATAAAAGCTTCAAAAGCAAAGTAACAGCATAATGTTGCATAATGAGTTATTTGCGGAATATTATTTACTCATCTGAATAGGTTGGTTCCCTTTGCACTCAGTATTTCTGTTTCTGAACTGCTTTCTGTCTGTATCACTGTGTTATTTCTGAGATTCTTAGGCACTACTAAGGTACAGTCAAAATAAAATGTTTTTTCCTTTTGCTTGAGAGAAACTACCAAGTACAATTCTGTAGCAGGTCCATCCTTGTCAATATACTGCATGGCATAGAGGTCCCACTATCCCCGTGTGCTTGCAGCATGTGAAATACTGCAAGTAGACAGATCCAAGATAGCAACACAGACATTTGAGACAAGGTGCAAGTTGCCTGTTTTCAGGAGGGTCTGGTGGAGGCATGAGGTTATAAAATAGGTAAGTGGCTCCAGCAGTGTTTCCAAGTACATATAGAAGGCATTTACACTTCTGCAGTTTAGTCAACACAGAGTTAAATGATCTGAAGTTCAATTGGCAACAGATCAACAGCTTCCTAGAGCAGGCTGGGCTTACTTTAAGCTAGGTATGTGGCTGTGAGTCATTTCTGCTGTCTTTGGAGCTTTGGCTTCTGACCTGCATTTGTTCATTCAGATACAGCTGGGGGTGGGGGAAGACTAAAAAGAAAATCACCAACTTATGTTCCTGACTTCCTATTGGGGAAAATAAGAGATGAAAGAATTTGTTCTGAGCTTACATACTTTTACCTGTTTTAAAACCCAGAGCATGCTGTCTTCTGCATTCCAGCCTTCACTCTGGTTACAGAGTGACAGCTGGAGGCAGCAGTGCTGTAGCCACCCACATCTGGCATAAAAAATGAGTGTAGAACATTGACGGGGGACACTAGATACCTACGTTTGCCAGTTCTAGAACAGAAGGCTGGGATGGAGATATCCAGGAGCGGTCCTACCAACGACATCCTTTTGCTTTCCTTTTTCCTCCTACAATTGTGTTTTTGGATTGGGGAGTGACTACTGGAGATCCGTTTTATGCTGAATCCATATCCTTGTTAGGTGTATTTCAGCCATTGTCATAGCAGAGATAAGGTTCAAACCCTTGAAGCAGGGGTTGGGCTTTTCTCTCCACAGTTACTGGATCAGAGCAGAGGCTGGGTGGGAGACTGCAGCCAGCTGACCTTCTGGGCAGAGAGGAACATGGCAAATTTTAGGTGTCTATGAGATTGGTTGGAGAATAGGTGTCTTTCACTTCAATGCCTGAATACTGGAGGTTCTAACCAGAGTTTTAGTTGTCTGCTGTATCTACCACTTAGAAAATTCAGTGTGCAAGAACTTACCATCCTCAACAACTATATTTTTGCCTGTTGTATTGTTTAGTTGTTGAAAGGAAGTGCAGAAAATTTGAAGTAATTACTTCTGGGTAATATATTACTGTTTGTATCAGTTTGGGGAGTAAATATTTTTCCAGTAAGACACAGAAGTGATGGCAAATTAATTGACATGGGAGAGAACAGTCAGTGTTTCGGTTTCTAGCTGCCATTTTTCCAGTGCACCTTGATTTCAACTGAGGGCTGATGGGGTAGGGGAGATACGGTCTCTGTGCCTGTTGTTAGGTAATGACAAAACTGTGAGTAAAATCTCTGCGTAGGTACCTGAGATGTGTTTCTGAAGAAGGAAGAGAGTAGAAAGCAGGAAAAAAAGGGTGGAAAAAAAGTGTCAGACTGCGACAGAGCTCATAACTTAAACTTTGAAAGTTCTTGACATTGTTTTGTATTCTTAGGTTACCAATTTAACATTTATCAAATAGAAAACTCAAGCAAACAGAAGGAAGACCAATGTTTATTGTATATTTGAAGCAAGGGAATGTGAGAGGTTTGAAAGATGCAGGGCAAAATCTTGGGAAAAAAACCAACAGATTATTCACAGGTTTCCAAGGACCAAAGGAAAAGCACAATTATATATATAAATCAAGAGAAGTTGCTTTGGAAATTTCCTTTTCACTTTAAACAGTTATAGTGCCAACATGGCCACTTTAATTGAGCATTACAAAGGACCCAAAATGTTTCCAGTGCAAATGAATTCAACTCTTAGTGTGCTAGAACATTTTTATGACTCATGGTATTGTTCTAATATTTCTGCTAATTTCTTGGGCGTTCACCTCCTACTTATTTCATGGTACATTTGAGGTCTAAAACACAGAGAGGACTGAAGGGTTGGTTTGGGGCTTTTTTTTTTATGCACTTGGCTTTTAGAGGTTTTTCCAAAAGCCAATTGTTTGATGCTTCTTGTTTGAGCACTTGCAGAAGATCAGAATTTATTAGTGAAAAGGAGCACTCCATATAGGCCAAATCCCAACAGAAATTTATGCAAATATGACATCATAGATATATGTTGTTCAGTATTCCAAATAATAATCCATTTTCCCTGGAGTCTCAATTTTAAGTAAAAATAGTTGAAGGCTAGGTTTTTCAGTCATGTGTTGGGAATAATATTACTCAAGCAGCAGAATTCTGGGAGCAGATGTTTGCTCCAGCCTCTATTTCGTCTTTGTGCAGTGTCTGCCTGCTCTAGATTCTCATTAATGCTTTTCTCTTGCTCATTGATTATTTTTTAATAAGAAAATATGATCCACCATGATCCAGAATTACCACCGGGTGACACCTGTGCCCTAAAGCTTGACTCTGCTCCCATGCAAATTAATGGCAGAAACTCCTAATGACTTGCTTAGCATGAGTAGGGACCTCTGTAGAGTAATTTCAGTTTAAGAAGGGCTTTCAAATGAATGGGAAAATCCTAAAGTCCCTTCCACACTGAGGCCATGTGCTTACTTTGCAGTAAGTGTTCCTCAAGCTTGTCTAAGTCCCCTGCAATTGTTTGGGGTAACTTAAAATTCCTAATTGTCTGTGTTCAATTTCCAGAGAGAGCATGTGGGGCTGTGCCAGGTCAGCTGTTAACCCTTTTCGTTTTTTCAACTCCAGGTATGAAGCATTTTATTGTGTATTATATAATGTTCTGTTTTATTGACAAAGTATAGTAGCAGTGCTTTTCAGCTGTCTTTCCCTCTTTATGTCATGGCTGGGGGATATGTGGGGATGGGCGAGGTCCAAAATTGATTTTTGCTATTGCTTTTTCTATTCTGGAGCTGGGAAGAGTGGTCATGTGTGCATCAAGTTAAAGCTGAAAAAGTTTTTTACAACTCCTAGTGACTAAAATAACGATAAGAGGAAAAACTTTTTTTTTTTTTTTTTTAATTTAGTCTTGTTTGGTGTTTGATAATGCAGTTTAAAATGTTTGGAATAGTCTCGTGAAGCTGAGTAACAAAGCTGATGTGAATCAGCATAGCTCTTGTTATAAAGGACATTGCCAGTTACCATGAACCAGTTAACAAGTAAAGCTGTAAAATCTAGGAAGAGATCTTCACAAACGTCTCCTTGCTTTTATTCCAAGGAGGCTAACATTTTAAAACTTTACTGTGTAGTGAGCCTAGTAGATGCCCTGCTTTAGAGTGCAGAGTTTATATACAAATCCAGTCGTGGGGTGACTGGGAGGTTTAAGTGAGCATTGTGATGCTATAAGGTGCCTTAAGATCACCTCGCTAGGTGACAGAAGGGATGTGTCAGTGCTGATAGCTTTCCTGTTTTTTTTTTGTTTACAGCTTTCCTGTAATTTGCTGTTGTTTTACTTGGTTTTAAAACTGTGTGGAAGAAAATGATCCCCTTTCAGTGTCTGCATGCCTCATGTCCTCCCTCTTTCTTCTGCTGGTTTTGTGGGCCCCCAGAAAGATTCTATTGGGGTCTTTCTTGTGTCACAACTGACCACCAACTCACTACTTTATTTACTCTTAATAATCTATGGGCCATCCATCTGTGGAGTACAGAAGGAAAACAAACTTCACACAGTCAGTATAATCTAATAAGCTGCAGAAGAAATTCTTGACATTTACAAGTAGAGCTAAGCTTAATAATAAAATTAAGAAGATGACATGTTTAAGAGCAATTACACTTCTAAATTGCTAATGAGTAGTCAAATACAGAAATCATTCCTCAAATCTACTGCTATCTCTAATTTGTAGTTAATTGCATTACAACTAGTGTATTTATATTAAAAATTTGCAAGATCTTATTAAACATTTTCAAAGTAGCAGCAGCAGAAGCAGCTTCGCTATTAAAACCAATATAAAGCTCTTAAGGTTTCCTTTGCTATGAAACTGAGATGATACATTTATTTTAAAAATTTAGAACTTTCTTTGATCTCATTGCAATTATCAGTGGAACTTGGAAATTACTCTGAAGAACCTGGTAATCTCCCAAAATGTTGTTTTCTAAAAGAAAGTTGTATTTCAAATACAGTTTTGAACACAGGCTCCTTTAGCTGACATTAGCAATAATACTCTATATACTCTGCAGTTGTATTAGCATCTGTTCTACAGGAAGCATTTTCAGGGAGGCTTCTGATGTAAATTTTTTTCTCTTTTATTTAATGTTTTCAGTATTTTGTTCAAGAAATTGCTTATGAATTTATGTGTAACATTTATGCATACAGTAGCAATGAATATGAGATCTTAGTAATTACAGAACCATGGAATGTTAGGGGTTGGAAGGGATCTCAAAAGATCATCTAGTTGAACCCCCTGCCTAGAGCAGGACCACCTAGAGCAGGTCACACAGGAATGCATCCAGGCATGCTTTGAATGTCTTCAGTGAAGAAGGCTCCACAACTTCTCTGGGCAGCCTGTTCCAGTGCTCTGTCACAGTGAAAAAAAAAAAATTCCACATGTTTTCACAGAACCACCTCTGCTCCATCTTGCCCCCTGAACAACATGTATGGTTAGATGCAGATGGAGGTGGCATAAGTCATCTCGTGTACCATTTCCAAGCCACTGAAAACTTGTTGGCTCTGAACAGAGTGGGATGAGACAAAAATGTAATCTTTTGGTGAGGCAAATGGATGCTAATAAAAACATAAATTTGGAAGAGATATATAGGGCCTTCTATGTCTTCTGAAAAAGGACAAAATTGTTCAAGAAAGTCACATCTGTCAAACCTTGTTCAGACCGTGTAGACCTGTCTGGAAAGTGAAAGGTGGAAATTAGGTCAATGAGGTGAATATTTAAATCAGTGTATCATTTCAAAATATGAATTCTTACGGTGCACTTAAAAATGCTCACATTTTTATGAGTATCCTTGCAACTGGTTTTGCTTCTTGGAGTATGGCACTATGGCAATTTAGAAATAGTAACTGCTTTTCAGAAATGAATTCTGCTATAATTAAATAAAGCTACCTGACTATATTTATTTAATTTGAATGAAATTTCATACCCGCCGAGCTTGGGGGCTTTCAAAGTTAATTTTTTTCCACTAAATCTCAAGAAAGTTTTTCTTCTGTAAAATTACACTCAAAAGCGTGGTGGTTTAGTTATGAAAGTAGAGAAATGTTTTTATATATCTGATTTTCTTTGTCATGGCAGAGGAACAGAGTAGATCGCAATCTTGAAGAAACTTTTTTTTTTTGTAGTCTCCTTTCACTTTGTTTTCATTGGGCTCACAAAATCTATTAAAAGCTCTAAGTTTTACTCAAACCCAATTCCACACAAATGTTCTACATCTGCTGATTTCTGTGGATGGCCACAGGCTAGGACTCTAGTTCATACAGACCTAAATGTTCATGTCCTCTAAAACATTGAGCATTTTGTCCACACTGGCTCCCTTGATCCAGAAGTGCCCTGATCCACCATTTCACTGATGACAAACTAATGCTATATGTGAGTTTCAGATTCTGGAAGGCACAATGCACCTCCTCGTTCTTGGTGTCTCACCAGTGGTAGTACTTTTGCTCTTGTATAATTTACCTTGTTCTTTTTAACACCTCAGTCCACAGTCTCAGCCAGATGGGAGAAGTTTGGCAGCTGGAGGACCCAGATGCCAAATTCTGGAATATAGCTTTTGGCATATGCATTCATGGCTGGCTTCTTGGCTTGCACCTCTGCTAGCTTCTTGGCTAGGTGTCTAGTTGCCAGGTGTAGCACTGCCTCTGGGGCTATGTCAGGGTTAAGCTGCTGTGGAGTTGGATGACTTTCCTGATCTGAATTACCCTGCTGGACACCATTTTCACCTTAGCTTGCTTTGACTCTCCTCTATTCAAAGAAAAACGTTTGTATTGCTTTGTTTTATTCCTGTCATTTGTAAGACTAACTCAAAACAGTATCTCTTATTTGTCACCAATTCATAAAGAAAATAATCATTGCAGAATACGCTCTTTCACTTGTTAGGATTACCATTCAGTTAGTAAGGCCCAAGTCTTGCTTGGAATTTGTCTGCAGGGCCAAATTGTAACTACAGAGCACATGGGTTTTTTTTTTATTGTTTTCAGCCATGAGTAAATCTAGCCTCTGCTGAGCAGAATACTCATTTGAAGAGGATTGTTTTTATAGAAAAAGGTTAAATAATAGTGATGATGATAAATAGGATGTTACTGGCAATAAGTGAGAGCACTGCCAGAAGAAAGTGCTTCATCTTCTCTTTCCTTGATTTGGAATGTCCTCATTACATACTTTAGTTTTACCTCAGTTGGGTTTTTCTTTTTTTTTTTGTATTTTTTTTTCATAAACAAGATAATGAAAAATTAATGCATCTAGGATAGCCAAATCATTTGAAGTAATTCCCTAATCTACATCTTTTCCTCCATGCAGCTGAGAGCAAAAACATTCCTTTGAGTGGGAAAAACCACAGAATCAGGAGGTCACTAAGGCTCTGGATACTTACAAAAAAAGGACAAATTACTCATACCTGCTATGAAATACTCATTCTTGCATGCAGCTGTAGTGAGAGTATGTTATGTTACATGGGAGGAACTAATATCTCTGTTACACACTCAGAAATTTTTTTTTGCATGCTTAAGCGAGTAGAATTTGTGCCTCACTTGGACACAAACCTCTACTTGTATGTTAAGGTTAAGCTTTGCAGGGTGATTTGACATCTGAGGAAAAGCAACTGAATTCTCCACTATAATCACTAGAGAGAGTTGTATGTCTCAAAAGCAATGAAAAAGGAGACCCTACCCATCTATGTCTTCACTGTTGGCCTATGGAACATAAGTGGTTCCATAGGTATACAGTCCAGTTACATTAGATAAGTTGTTATGGACTATATTGGGAACCAGTAGGAAATAAAAGCATCTGCTTTACTCATAGGCTGTCTGCATAGCCCTTTGTAGATGATAGCAGAGCAAAGATGATTCTTTTGAAAAACAATCAGGAAGCAGCAACAGCAGTATTCCCACCTTTTGCAGGACAGTTTCTTTAACTAGCTTCTCAACAAACTCAGAAATCTGAGGTTTAAGTTCTCAGCAGAAGCACTGCAGGGGTGTTTTAATAATTGGGATTCTTGACAGTGGAGCAGTGGAGTCTGTCTTCTCCCTTCTTGCTGAATATGAGCCATTGTATGAACAGGAACACAGAAGTCACAGGATGTTAAGTAGACTGTGTAAGAAGAGTATTCCTGCTTGCAGAGCTGCCTTACTTCTGTGGACACTTACAAAGAGACTATGAGTCCTTATAGCCAGGTTGTTCCTGGGATAGTGGAGGTGCTGAATCCAGCCTTCAATCTGAGAAGAACCTACAACCAAAGTTCTTCCTTCCCTGGGCAAATTGACCTGATTGCAAGGCTACAACAGAGCACCTTGCCAGTGCCATCAAAACTCCATCTGTGTTTTGGGACTTTTCACAAGACATAGGCAAAGTTGAAGACATTGCCATGCCTGTAGGTGGGAAATGAGTGCCTACCAGAATGAGTATGTGGAGGACCTCATGAGTTCAGGGACTTGCTGCCTAGGACTGTTCTTGGGGCAGTGGGTGGAAATGCAGTCATGCACCTAGGATGCCTTCCTCAAGGTTTCAGCATGTAAGTTCTCACACTTCATCCGTGTATTTCAGTTCCTCCTTTCAAATGAGGAAGCTCTCAGTGTTTTTTAATGTAATATAATTTAAGAGGTTTTTCTGTTAGCTAGAGTACTACTTTTTCCTCTTTACCTGTTTCTACCCTTCTGCCTATCAAAGGATGGGCTTGGCTGTCCTTAAGTTTTGTATCTCTGACAAAATTTCTGCCATGAAAGAGATTCTTGTGACTTTCTGTACCCCAGAGGCTGTGGAAATCACTCATAAAATAGAGCAAATTATCTCTCTTTCTTTCTCACTCTTTTTGTTTGTTGTTTTTTTTTTAAGGTACTGTGGTTGCTGTCCCTTATGCATTATTTTCAAGCAGAGAAAAATTAGTGCTGTTCAAAAGGGAAAACAAATAACTGCAAAGATGTTTTTCCCTTCCTTTGCACCTCCACTACAAACTGTAACCCAGTTAATGTAATTGTTTTTAAGCTTTTTTTTAAACACACATGCAGTCAAGAGATTGTGGTAAAACGAGAGGTACTCTTAACCACAAGCGATGAAAAAAGATGTCAGAGCAAATAGAAAGCACAAAGGTTTTTGTTTGATGTTTTTTCTTTTTGTTTGTTTTTTTGGTGTGTTTTTTGTTTTGTGGGTTTTTTTTGTTTTGCCTAATGGCAGATACTTGGAGAGAGAATCTGTTTACTTCAATGAAAGACTAGATCAGAGTTTGCTGATTCCCAAGGCAGAAGGAAGGCATAGTTTGCATATTGCAACCTATATATTCAGTGTGTGTGATGAGCTGAAGAAATTTGTAGATTAATATGTAGCATTTTGACATGTTAAATGTTTTAAGTCTATTGATTTCATGCTGGGGATTAATGATGCTGAATGAAAGAGCATCAAGGAATAAAACATGTTTACATGCCTTATTATAATACCTTATAAGAAGAGCCAGAGTACCTGTAACTGGGTAGGAATGAGATAAGAACAGCTAGGGCTAGGACCAATCGTCTGTTCTGTATCGAAAGGAAAATGAATTGACTTCTTTAAGCATAGAAAGAAGAGGAGCAAAGATTTGATAAGGACTAACTCTATTTTCCTAATCTTTAACAGTTGTATTTGACTCGTTATTTTGGAAGAGGAGATTAAGGAGGTTTCATTAACAATTGTTGCAGATCTGTTTTACTGAATCAATCAAAGCATGATGCTTAGCTGCTTGGGATTAATGAGATGATGTTTTAACTGGGGAACTTCTTGGTGACGTCATGGTAGTAAAGGACATGACCCAAAGACAACTCAATGCAACTGTGGACTTGAGATAGAGTAATGATTATGTTTGCTGCTTTGGATTTGTGTTAATACCTTAAGATCTTTTTGCCTTATCATATTAGCTCAAAAACATACTGTTTTCTTAAAATGTTCATAGTGCTAATTGATTTGTATCAATTCTTTGCAAATACTCTTAGTGGCTTCTAGATTCATGAACCATATCTGGAATTGCAGTTAGGTGTCACATTCTGCTTATCCAGGTAGTAGTAGATGAAGATGGAAAAGATCAAACTGTTCATTAAATCCATCATGTTGAAAGCATAATTGTAGACTCTTCTGTTAAACTATTAGTACTCCTGATGTTAGCCACAGTGAGAGAGAGAGAATTTATTTGTGCTCTATCAGTGGAGAAGGATGCCTTAACGATCAGGTTAGGATGTAAAACAATTGACGCACATGAAATACTCCCTACTGAGCTAAAGAAAAGTTTTAAACATGCAGTCTGATACAGCTGAGTAAATATCTGACGAGACTAGCTCATGCACACATTACCTTCTTCTGTGCTGATGCTCTGATCTGGATTAGCATATGTGAGATGAATTCAGTAGTCTGATACAAACTGCAATTCATTTGTCTCGGAAGGGGTTGAGTGATTATCCTGGGTTTGGGGCAGCAGGGGACAGGAGAAAGGATTTACAATATAAGACTGGTTTTTTTTTTCCCCTACTTTCACTGCTTAATACAAGACCTGAAGCTCTTGGTTACAGAACAAAGTGTCTGAGCAGTAACTGAGCTTGTGCAGACCCAAGAGAAGAGTAATGACTGTTCCTCGTAAGCTTCCTGCCTTGGTGCAGGTGCAGGAATCAGGAGGGCCTGAATAATTCATAAGGTGCAAATCATCCCCAGCTTGTTCCCACTGCTCAAATTTTGCTCCTGCTTACCTACCTAGTTGCTAGAAAGAATAGAAATAAAGGCAGCTTGGGAAACTGGGGAGGGCAAGGCAAAAAGTGTTACAGTCTAAAGGCCAGAGTCATAGCAACTGCTGAGTACTGGGTGTGTTTGAAGCCTGGGTGCTGACTGAGAGTTTGGCCTGTGCATTGATTATTCATGAAGTGTTTTCTCAGGAAGAAGTAAGCTTCGGGGACCTATTCTATTGCTCAATAAGAGAGTTAAACTTCCTTTTAATAATTATTTTTTTCTTGCTTTTATCGATACTGTTTCTAAAAATTACTTGTTATTTAAAAAAAAAAAATCTCTTAAAAATAATTTAAAGCCTGTTAAGCCATTTGAAAGAGTATGTATTTATTGGGTTACTAAACTCTAAGGGTTCCAGAGAAATTTTACAAGACATTTCAGATGTTAGGGTACTTACTTCTTCAGGTACTCAATGGATTCCAAGGTCTTGTATTAAACAAAGATGATCAGAGGGCTGGAGCACCTCTGCTGTGAGGACAGGCTGAAAGAGTTGGGGCTTTTCAGCCTGGAGAAGAGAAGGCTTTGGGGAGACCTTATAGCAGCCTA